>CM065390.1:3717500-3740000 GCA_033060915.1 Euryodendron excelsum
AGTTACAGGTCAGAATGTATTTTTCACTCACAGACCATGCAGATCCTTCTATATATATATATATATATATATATATTCTAGTGAGGCCAAATGTTAAGGATATCATGAATAGTATCATCCAAGCATCCTTTTAAAATATGGACAAACGAATTTTCAAAAAAAAAAAAAAATCTCAATTTAAAAGATTGGTATTTTCAAAAAACTTACAATTTAAAATGTTCAGAAAATTTAAATCTAGTGTAATATATTATTTATTTTGAGAACTCCGGCCTCATGGAGTTCTCCGTTTTGATTTCCATGTCTGTCAGTGACAACAACAATTCAAGAAAATCCTTAAAACTACTCCAACCATGTAGTTTGAGTTGCAGAACTTTCATGAGAGAGGAATAGCAAGTGACAGATTCGGGAAAAAAGTAGGTAGCCTATGGAACTGAGTGAAATTCAAGTCCTTGTTCAGTTATTCTGAGACATGACAAATCCCAGGAACCATTTCACCTGGTTTGAAGAATCCAAATTGCTATGCCAGTTAATGCTAAGTGTAGAAGGTCTGGTTAATTCTGCACTTACAAGGACTATATACCACCAGTCACAGAAGGTGTGAGGATGGTTACAACCTGTCTCCTTTCAACTAAGATGAATTATCCATTCCAACTTTCCAAGTGATCTAGAACAACCGACTTATAATCAAGCCAATTGCTCCTACTTTTTCTTTTTCATTAAATTTTCTTTTTTTGGGACCAATTCAAAAGAATCAATTGACTGTTTAGGAAATTGCAAGGGTAATTGGATGCCATATATCGGTTCATCAGGCCTCTGCTTCCAATAAATTAAGTACACCTTAACCGTAACATCCAAGTCCTGCAACATGCTCTTCCAGATCAAACTTGAGAGATTACAAATAATCTTTTCATATCAATCCCGGAGTTACATACCAATAATCAATTACTTTTATGTTGTGTTTCGATCAAAGATTTGTTAATAGAATAAAAAAAAATGTGAGGAAATAAAGAACAAAAATATTGCATTAAGGTTATGGTAAGTGAGAAGAGCTAAAGTTTTATCTTCCCTGAAATGTGTTTATTATCAGTCAGAGCTGATATTTGGTTGGGTTTCCTACGCTGTAATTAAATATCTCATAAGGTATTTGTCAAGAAAGACAAATGTTTCACGGTGATTAAAAATCAAAGATATGTGGATGTGGGAGGAGGGGGAGCTTTGGGGATGGGATTTTGGGGTGATTTTTGGTCACTGACTTCATGTTCCCAATTCCACATTCACAAGGATGCTAACCTTTAAAATTGACTGCAGAAACAATTGATGTAAAAGAGGTATTCCTTTATTGCATTTATAGAGGCATACAAGATACAACCCAACATTTACTTGACTTCTAAAATCTAATATTTGCTAAGGCAATTACAAATCCTGTTCCACATCTCATCTAGAAATTGAAAGTAGGCAGATCTCCAAGACTTGTTGTACAGTAAAGGACCACAAATACACCAAAAACCCACAATAAATCCTAATGTCACAGCCAAGTAGAACAACCAATCCACTTCAGATTTAGCACCTTCTTTACCTCCTCCATTTCGAATATCAGGTGTGGCACCATTGATGCTGCAATTCTGTGTGAGCGGAGGTCCACAAAGTCCGTTGCCAATGAAGCTAGAAGAATCAAGGCTCTGGAGCTGGGTGCTTGATGGGATTTTCCCAGTCAAGTTATTATAAGACACATTCAAATGACTCAAGAAAGTCAAAGCAGACATGCTTGGGGGAATTTCGCCAAAGAGTTGGTTTTTGGAGAAATCGAGAGATTCCAGTAACTCCATGTCACCAATCTCCTTCGGGATCACTCCGCTCGAATGACTTCCTGACAAATTTAATGATTGTAATCCCAAGAGACTTGTTAATTCCACAGGTATCTCTCCAGACAAATTGTTGTTTGATATGTCCATGCTAGCCACAAGTCGAAGTATGCTGTCATATTGAACCTCTCGTCCTTTTGTCACCACAAATGCATCTTCTAAGAATTCACCACCATAAAATGAATAAGAAATAAGATCACTTGAGTTATGTTTTACGGCCAAAGCTGTGAAATATTTGAAACACCGCGGTATTAATCCTGAGAAACTGTTATTTGCAAGGTCCAAGATTTGAAGAGAAGTCAAGTGACACAGTTCAGAAGGAATTTTGCCGTAAAAATGATTTGAACGAAGACCAAGTATCATCAAATTTGAAAGGCTTCTTCCCAACCATGTTGGCATGCTTCCAACAAACTGATTCCAACCAAGGTCAATTGTCGCCAACTCTGTGCAGTTCTGTAGAGCCAAAGGTACTTCTCCAGAGAGGTTGTTGTTGCGCAAGTGCAACGATTGCAGTCGTAATAAATACCCCAATGAGCTCGGAATGTTTCCGCTTAGATGGTTGTTTCCCAGTTTAACGACTTTCAAATTTGGCCAGTTCATCCAACAGTCAGGAATTTCTCCTGATAAAAGATTTTTCCCGAGATGAAGGATTTCCAATTGATTTGGTTCAGCTTTCCTATCACACAGGAAGTGGAACATATCTCCAGAAAACGCATTGTTGGAAAGGTCGAGCTCGGTTACATTTGAGGAGAGACGAGGTAATGGACCGCTGAAGTGATTGGAACCCAAGTAAATCATTGAGAAAGTGACATCAAGTTCAGGAATATTTGGAAATTTGCCTTGGATTTGCTTATGAGAGAGGTTTAAATACGTAAAGCGGGAAGATAAATTCCAAAACCAATTGGGAATGGTATGCGAAATTCCAGTGCATGATAGGTCCAGGTCCAAAAAGCCCTTCTGTGAACTGAGCCACATGGGAAAATGAGGGCCCAAATTCCAAGATCTAAGTTCTATTGCTTCAAGTTGAAATGGGGGAATCCAGTTAGGACTCACTTTTAAAACTAACCGGTTTCCGGATGCATACAATTCTCTTAGACTTGTAAGATTGGCAAAGTGAACTTCTGACACAACCCCTTCCAACAAATTACCAGTGATATAAAGTTGTTCTAACTTTGAAAGGTGTCCAAGACTTTCAGGAACAGTGCCGCTCAATTGATTCCCTCCTAAACCTAATGCTACCAAGGATGAACACCTTCCTAAACTCATTGGAATGGGACCAGAAATTGAATTACCATCAAGATAAAGGACTTCCAGACTTTTAAATTGTTCAAGTTGATCAGTTAAATGACCAGAAAGTTGACTCCCGTCTAACCACAGAGTTACCAAAGCATATGAAATGCATCCAGACAAACTGCTAAACAATTCTGATATATCTCCCCCAATCCTGAGACCTGACAGTAGAAGTACCCTCAAGTTGCAAAGATTTCCCACTGCTCTTGGTACGCTTCCTTTTAGTTCATTGTATGATAGATCAACAGTGACAACAGATGTCAGGTTTTCAATGGAACTTGAGATTATACCTTGGAACTGATTGCTGTGAAGGCCGAGAAACTCAAGATGACTGAAACTGTACAGCCAGTTGGGTATGCTAGAATTGAAAGAATTCTCAGATAGATCAAGATATCTAAGGTTGGTCATGTTCTGGAGACCACTTGGAATCGGACCTTCCAATCCATTGTCTTTCAGGTTAAGAGAAACAAGGCAGTTAACACTAAATAGCCAATTGGGTAACAAATAATCAATGTAATTAGAAGAAAGATCAAGCACTTTGAGAGAAGTCAAGTTCCAAAAACCGTCAGGAATTAGACCTTCAAAATGGCTGTGACCTAAATTAAGAGAAACGAGACTACTAAGACTAAAGATCCACCTAGGTATCAAGGAGTTAAACCCGTTTTTGGACAAATCAAGGATAGCCAGATACGTAAAATTAATATTCAGTTGAGGAGGAATGTGATGAAGTCCACAATAAGACAAGTGTAACTCTACCAAAGAAGGGAGCATGTTAATTACCTGCAGCCAGTTATGTGCCTTGGTTAGGTTCACTTGGCTTAGGTCGAGGTGTTCCAAAGTCGAAAGACCAGAAAGCCAATGGAGGTTGTCTACATCCAACTTTGCATCACCATATGGAGAAGGACCTTTTAGACTTAATAAGCGCAAACTAGAGAGATTTCCAAGTTGATGGGGAACTGTTCCAGCAAATCCTGCTCCAGATAAATTAAGATGTTGAAGACTTGCCAGAGATCCAAGAAAGCTTGGAATTGGAGTTCCTCCAAAATCATTTCCACTCAGATCCAGGTAACTCAGATGCTTCAAATTGAGCAAAGAAGGATTCACTTCACCTACCAACTTCGACTTCTTGTAAGGTTCGTATTCATAATCACCTACCAACTTCACTTCTTTCAAGTAAATAGATTAAATTGGAAGAAGTGAATCACCTGGTACGAACGATGTTGCTGAAACATATCACTTGGCCTTGGCCAAGACAACTGGAGTTTGCAAATTTATATTCTCATGCCCGTCGACTTCACCCACGAATGTCAATGACAGCAAATCCAGACTGTTTCTTGCGCCCCAGTTCTATATCTGCAGAGGTAGGCAGGAACAAAAAGTATGCCATGTTTGTAAGTCTGTTGATAAATTCAAACGGAATGCGTGCAAATAAACCAAAATGGGTTTAATGCAGGCACGATCTGTGTATACACTTCTTAGCCGTCAGTGTAATATAGAAATAGCAACCTACTTCAGTATCCTCGTTAACTCTTCTATACAAAAATCTGCTGTATATATTGCAAGCTCTAACATTAAAAACGATACGCAACCCCTCAAAAGGAGGAGGGTAGATAGCAATCCAAAACACATGCTTCCAAATATAACTGAGACCTTAGAACTTCTTAACTGAATGTAACAGGAAGAGATATATCAGCTAGAGAAACACCATCATCAAAATCTCTCAAGTTATTCACTTATTTGTTTGTACAGCCAGGGAGAAGGAGAGGAGCAGAAAGAGGGATAAACCACGAAAGAACCAGGTTTTCACTCCCCAGATCTAGGCTACCATTCTGTCTCATTTGAACATCCCATGCAGATGATCAAATGAAAATAACTTAATAGAACTTGGCAATTAACCGGAATGGCTGAACGTAGGGTTGCTGATAGACTTAATAGAATCCAAGTACCCTGAATACCCCATACATTGATTAAGCTAGTGTGTGTTGTGCCCAGGGGTTACAGCTCAGGTGGGGAGGAGTTGGGCTACGTCTTACTTTTGAATCTTGGCTAATAAATTCAGGTAATTATGTGTAGCTACACATTCAATTCACCTCAACTCATCAGGTCTTAAATTCTTGTCGATATAAACACATAAACGTGTATAGATACATCATATATGTATGTACATAATGATGTGCCACAATTGAACTGAAACTAGGTTTAGAGATCAAAATGCTTTTTTTAAATAATGATAAATAAATAAAGCCAACAAACAGGCCAACAAACAAATTGTTATGCTGTCCAGCCCAAAGGCAGTCAGCCAAACTCGAGGAAACTTTTTTTGCTCAGATTCTAAGTGCAAAAGTAAAATTTTATTTTAGAACAGCATATTTAATATATATATAGAAATATACATTAACAGTAGAAGCCAAATCCTAATGAGCATAAATTTGGCTTGCATTCAGGCCCGTTAAATCAAGGTTGGGCCTAGACATAAAGGAATTAGTCTGGGTAAAACATGGGCCTCTCAGCCAGACTTATGCAAACAAACAAAAGTGCACACCTCATGGAGAATGTAGGTTAGCACCCACGCTCCCCAAGGCCCTCTCCCATGAAGTAATGATGTTTTTTCCAATATCCAGATCAGATTGATAACATACCCTGAAATTCGTCTGCAAGCAATCATGTTATGCACTGTCACTTGGAAGTACTTTACATGACTATGCAGACCCACAAGTGCCCAATATACACTCAAAATAACCTAGTGCATTGAGTACCATGTATGCTAACCTCAACCAGATTGTCAGCTCAGCAAGGGGAGGTGAGTTTGGCCTTGCCAAGTGCTGAACCAGTAAAAACAAGATTGGAAGAATAAACGGAGAGTTTCAGCATCTGCTTCTCTATCTCCTCACTTATTGTGCTGGATTTAGATGAATTTGAAACAGTAGCATTATATTAGTTCAGTAAAAAATGAGATAGTTACCTAAGCACCAGCAAGAAGTACCAAAGGAAAACTCCATTAGCTTCAGCAAATTTTTAAACTGTTGTAGAAATATTTCAAACGCTCGTGGACTAGAATTTCAATTAAACCCATTGACATAATCTTAGAACAATAAACAGCACTGATATGTATCAGACGATCCTTACTATCGAAATCTATCTTTATCACACATTAAAGAATAAGTTATGATTGCAGCCAACCATCACGTGCCAATTGAAGCATTTCACTTTGGTTGCATGATGAGGGTGGTGACAACCTGACTTGTCATGGCACCCACTAAGAACTCTATCCTTCCACAAGCATCTTCTTCAATAGTTGGCCTCACCATTGTTAGAAAAACGTTTTCCCCAGACTTTAGCGGGTTTATGTGCCATGTTACAAGATATTTTAGTGTTGGAGACAAACAGTCAATTGGCAATGGAATTAGGATGCCTACAACGGCCACAATAGTTGTTATAATAATGGTAACAATGATATTGGTCTTGTGGTTGCCAGCGTGGAAGTAAATGGTCAAAATAGTACAGCAAGAAGACTCTGCTGGGAGTAACCACAGGTAAAAGAGCACACATGGTTATGGTGGTGAGGGCGACAATGGTGACGGCAATTGTCAAGATGGTAGGTGCAGTGTGTGTGAGAGCTAAACATTTGACCTGTTTGTGACTTTTTATACTTAACCAACTTTCTAAACTTCCCAATGGTAACAAGATCCTGCCTTGCTAAATAAATTAACATCCTGAAACAACAACAGCAGCAATTTAGTACAGGTTATAAAGATTTTCAGTTTTTTTTTTTTTTTAAACTATGGGTAACTTTCTGAAAGGAGGCCCCACGCCTTGCTTACCCACGGGTTTATGGAAATAATTAGGTCATTATTAAAGGCTGCAGAAGACTGAATTCTAAATTTTATATTTCTGCACATACATTGCGACCAGCAGATATCAGTAGGAAATAAACTAATGAATTGGTAACTCAAACTAAATTCCACAAAATAAATAAACTACATAAACTAATGAATTGGTAACTCAACAAAATTTCAATGGTAACAAGATCCTGGCTTACTAAGTAAACTAATGAATTGGTAACTCAACTAAATTCCACAAACTTGAACTTTCTGCCTGCATTCCGGTGGGTTGCAATATTCTAAAATGTGACTTTAAATAATATTTTGAGTTCAATGCAACTAAATTCCACAAAGCATCAGAGGTTCTTTTATTGCTACCAACCGAGTTTCATCAAATTTCCATTACACCAAATACATGCAACAAATTAGGCAATGCAAAGTTATTGTTATATGCATACAAAATGTCATTAATATTAACTAGAGGTGGGGCACATGCGATGCTTGTGCAACACAATGTAACTATATAAACTAATCCATTTGGAGGATTTTGAAATTGGTGGTGGCCTAATTTTTTCTAAGGCAATCAACGTTATTAAATTCTCAAATCATTAAACCAATTAAAGAGGTTTTGGATTTAAAATCCTTAAAAGAAACCGAATGTAAAGACAATTCATACAACACAAATTAGCAAATAAGCATAGATGATACATTCTTACTAAATTTTAACATGGATTTTTATCAGCAATTTGCTATCTATATATACAAATGCAAGTGCACATTAGTAATATTCTCCATATGTGCATACTATAAAACATGTGAAATGCAATAACTCATAAATTTCGAAGGTAACACACAGAACATCAAGAATTCAAATATTTTTCAATGAACTCACAATAAAAGATAATTTACATGTAGAGAGATTATTGAACGCTGATTTTAAATTAAAAAATTGTAGAATTTTGGCAATCAAAAAATTGAAATAACTTCCATTTCATTGGATCTGACAAGCTTCCACTTAAAAAGCCAACTGAAACATATCTATTGAAATTGTTTTGCAGCTTTCTTTGTCAAAGACTTGAAATAACATCAAAGTACATGCAATTAATGATTTTGACAATTTCTATAATACATATATATATATATATATATATATATATATTTATAAATAATTTAACTTGTAACAATTCTGCACATATCTTTGTAAAATTTTAATTTTTCTCTTTTTCGTTGACTTTAGAACTGTGTAATAATTTATAATATCAAAGTAAATATTGTTTCAATAAATAAGAGCGTAAGAATATAATTGAAAACAGTAAAATTTTGCATAAACCTAAGAAGTAAAATTATGAAAAGCTTCCATTACCACTTTTATGTCTGCATTGTCTTGATACCGTAGGTTTCCACTGTTATTAAATTTAACATGAAATAGTTATAAGTGGATTATGTTAAGAATATAAATGTCCATATATATAAACATTTAAATTTATCTCAAATTTAAACTTGTAAATTGGACCAAAATGCTGTTTCTTCATCCCATTGATGACGTCGAAAATTCATTCCCACCTACAAAGATTCAAATTGCAATGTCTTGTTATCTAAAAAATATTGAAATAAATAATTAACAAAAGCTTACAAAAATGTAGTGTATACCTCTGTCAAATCATACTCAATTTTTGATACGATGAAATTCCTGTTAAAAATATAAAATGGAGTTATTTCTGTACTATAAAACTTATAAAGTGTAATGTTGTTAATGAGTTGTCATACATAAACTTATAGAGATGTAAAATTTAACATTGCGAATGATCTGTCATATCTAAAAAAATTATGTGCATTAAACTCTCGTAATATTAGCTTTCGTAGCCAAATTTTATTAGCTTTAATCGAGAACCCCCAACCGGGACTATAAACAGAGAACTGTTTTATCTGTATTAATTATTAAAATAAACATGTGATTATGAAATTCACAAAAAAATATGTATATATATTTTACCCTTTTTTTATTACTACAATATTGGATAGAAGGCAATAAAAATTTAGGAGTCTTACCTGCTTTGTAACTTTGGGGTCACTGGGATAATTTTGCTCATCTTTAAATCTATCCCAAGCATCTAGTTGTTTAAAATTTTCAAGTATAGTTACATCATTAAAGAACACGTTAGTAAAAAACAAGAGTTTAATCATAAATAAATGAAACTAAAAATTAAACAAATAAACTTACCATAAATGATGCTTAAATTCTTTCTCTTTGATAAATATAGAATATACATTTTTCCTTCTCTAAAATAGGTGATAGACATGAAGACGAAAAATAAATACAAACTGAATAGTACAAAAAAAGTGATGATGATGATTAAATATAGTGAAAAATATTTTGTTAACATAAGAATGTAAATTAAATACATGTAGCCATGTCAAGTGGATGGCAATAAAACATCCCTGTATACTACATTTTTGGTGTACACCCCTTCATGTCCTTTAATTAATCCTTTTTTGACCAGAATATTTGTTGTATGTTGTGATGTTCGTCTCGATAATGCCACATACAGTTGTTCATGACTGAAGACATGTTCTGGAAGAAAAATACCAACATGTGGAATTGTTTGTCCCTGAGCCTTGTTGATTGTTAAGGCAAAATGTAGACAAACTGGAAACTGTGTCCGAGTCATCTCAAATGGTAGTTTTATATTCTCAGGAGTCTTTAAGGGGATTCGATGGAAAAAAGCTCTAATACCTTTGAAATGGCCTGATAATATCTCAGCATCTATAAAGTTATCTCCCAAACCACGACAAAGTAGTCTCGTGCCATTACACAAACCATTTCTTGGATCAAGATTTCTTAGAAGTATAATCGGTGCACTCACCTTCAATCTTAATTCATGTGGGGGTAATCCTCCAGGCGCAATAGAATTTAAGAATTCCTGTTGATATAAATTCAGAGTGTCATTTTCTACTTTATCAAATGAGAGATAAACTCTTTCTTGGCCTTCAAATCTTTGAATCACCTTGTTGTTTAAACAATCAACATCTTTATTTCAAGGAGTTACCAAACCTCTGCGAACCATATATGCACTATCAGTGGAATGACTAACCAGGTTAGGATAGACTTGTTCAATCAATCTATCAATTGAGTTGTGATCTTCCCATGGTATAACCATCGACGTTGGAATCTGCATCATATCATCGGAAAGGGTAAACTCATTTCCATCACCCACACGAAGCAGAAAATTTGAAAATTCTTTATCATTTATAGACCTCATATTTTGTTTCAAGCGAAGAACTTGAATGTTTCTCCACAAAGGTGACTTAGCAATGTATGCGTCAATTGTTTCTGTCTTTATGGCATTGGGCACAACGGGAAGTACTTGTCGAAAATCACCACAAAAAACCATAACCTTTCCTCCAAATGGCAATTCTAGACCCATGATGTCTCGTAAAGTCCGATCCACTACTTCGAATGTGTAACGATGAGTCATCATTGCTTTGTCTCATAAAATTATTATTGTTCGTCGTATCAATTCTGCCAAATGAGATTGCTTGCTAATTGCACTAACTGAAGATATATCTAGATTTAGGGGAATCTTAAATCTTGAATGTGCAGTTCTTCCACCAGGTAAAAGGGTAGCTGCTATATCTGATGTTGATGTAGATATAACAATATGACCCTGACTTCTCAGTGATGCTAATACAGCACGATACAAATAAGTTTTTCTTGTACCTCCAGGACCATCAACAAAAAAAATTACACTTTCATTACATTCAATAGCCCCCATAATTGTAGTATATGCAAAAGATTAATCAGTATTCAATGTAGCTATTGAATTCAAATTTTCTAAGGGAATGGAAATAGAAAGCTCATCTGCTATTAGCTTCGAAATTCCTGAATTTTCATCGAAATCTACTGAGAAGCTTGGAAGATCATACTTAGATATGTTTCTATTATGTTGCATTAACAAAATATTCAAATCTTGCAACAGTTTATTAATGAGACAATCATTATTTGTGGAAGATGAAGTAGGATAATCTTCAACCATGTACTCATAGAATTTATCCCACAAATTTCGAACACCCGTTGGCTCACAATAAACCAATGTAGTTGCAAACATTCATCTAAAAGCAGATGGCATGTGGGTGGTTGATGCCTCAATTAGAGATTCTCGAATGCTATTATCAGACTCTAATAAACCGCGCTTCTCAACAGCTTGCTTGAATGTTGGGTACTCAATGCCATCAACAATTAAGAGAGCTTCAAAAGAATTAGGGCCTCTTACATGATTTAATAAAATTCTCGAAACCCTTCATACGGTGAAACTGTATAAATCCTACCAATTACTTTATAATGGCTTACCCTTTCTTCCCAAACTTTTGAATCCCTGCGCCATCTAAAATGTTGTAGGAACTCTCGATATAAATAGCGATTTGCCCTAGCATTCACAGCATTAGTTTCAAAAAATTCGATTAACATTGTCCTTGTACACCAGTCGTTAGACAGAATGTCTGAGATGTTTTGGTAATGGTAAAATCTAACCTGTTGTCGATTTGGCAGGTAGATCTGTCATTACCGGGTCATTACCGGTTTGATACCCAAAGCCGGTGTGGTTGAAGAAGGAGACCGGCCCTCCAGGGGCAAAACGGTCATTTTGTACCGGGTTGGCCGGAACTGACTCGGAATGATTCGGAAAGGTAAAGGAAGGTTGAGGATACTATAAAAAGTATTCTCAGAGGGTTACCGGTTTGATACCCAGAACCGGTGTGGTTCCCGGGGCATCCGAATGCCTAGGGGCAAAATGGTCATCTTGACCGGAAAGTCTCGGAAAATGTCCTAAGGGTAGTTTGGTCATTTTTCATCGAAGTGGGCTAACAGCCACTGGTGTTGACCTAGGTTTTGAGTGTTTCCGCCACTCTAACGATGTGAGTATTTTCGCTACTCGGACGGGGTTAAGTATTTCCGCTACTCGGACGGGGTTGAGTATTTCCGCTACTCAGACGGGATTGAGTATTTCCGCTACTCAGACGGGATTGATGATTTGGGAGTATTTCCGCTACTCTAACGGTTGAGTATTTCCGCTACCCTAACGGTTCTATGAGTATTTTCGCTACCCTAACGGTTCTGTGAGTATTTCCGCTACTCCAACGGCTCTGTGAGTATTTTCGCTACTCTAACGGTTGAGTATTTCCGCTACTCTAACGGTTTTATGAGTAGTTTTGCTACTCGGACCGTCTCGAGGAATAAACTGTCTCGAGAGAGGGATTGGAAAGGGGTCTTATCGTCTCCGAAGAGACGTGCCTGGATTAGAACCGTCTCGAGGAATAAACTGTCTCGAGAGAGGGATTGGAAAGGGGTCTTACCATCTCCGAAGAGACGTGCCTGGGTTTTGAGTGTTTCCGCCACTCTGACGGTTTTGTGAGTGTTTCCGCCACCCTAACGGTTTTGTGAGTGTTTCCGCCACCCTCACGGTTTTGTGAGTATTTCCGCCACTCTGACGGTTTTGTGAGTGTTTCCGTCACTCTGACGGTTTTGTGAGTGTTTCCGTCACCCTAACGGTTTTGTGAGTGTTTCCGCCACTCTGACGGTTTTGTGAGTGTTTCCGCCACTCTGACAGTTTTGTGAGTAGTTTTGCTACTCGAACCGTCTCGAGGAATAAACTGTCTCGAGAGAGGGATTGGAATCGGAATAAGAAAGGACAATGCCCCTAAGGGCATTTTGGTCATTTTGCCTCTATTTGGGCCTGAAAGGCCCACGAAGCGATGGAAAGATGGAATTTGAAACTAGAGAATTGGATTCGATAGGAATATTCCCAAAATGACTTGAAAACAAGTCTGGACGGAGTGTAGACTGCCGAGCGGTCAAAAATGGGGTGCTTACAACCTGCTCTCAGCTCCAAGAAGGGTTTTGCTAACGTAATAGACCAGGAATTGTTGCCGGTTTTCTTGCCTGAGTAGGATCGCGCTGACTGCATGGTCTGACACTGCAAGGTAGAGGAAGAGTTCCTCGTGCTGGACAGGGGTGGAGAGCAGGGGTGGTTTGGTAAGGTAGTCTTTTAAATCGGCAAGGGCAGAGTCACATTTTGGGGTCCACTCGAACTATTCTTGTTTCTTTAGGAGCTGGAAGAAGGGTCGGCACCTGTCCGATGAACGGCTGATGAATCTGTTGAGTGCGGCGGCCATTCCTGTCAATTTCTGAACCTCATTGGCATTCTTTAGAGCTTGAATGCTCTGAATCGCACTAACCTGCCGTGGGTCCACTTCAATACCCCGATGCGTGACCAGGAATCCTAGAAACTTGCCTGAGCCGACCCCGAAGACACATTTTGAAGCGTTCAGCCGCATTTTGTAGTCCTTCAAGATACAGAGTACCTCCTTTAAGTCCGCCAAGTGGGTGTTGCTCAGTTTGCTTTTTACTACCATGTCATCGATGTAGACCTCGACAATTCTGCCGAGCTGCGTCTTGAACATCTTCGTGACCAGTCGCTGATACGTAGCTCCGGCATTCTTCAGGCCAAAGGGCATAACCCTATAGCAGTAAATACCCCTTGGAGTGATGAAGGTCGTCTTCTTTTGGTCGTCGGGGTGAAGTGGGATCTGGTGGTATCCTCGGTAAGCATCCATGAAACTCATCCTTTCGAAGCCGGCGGTTGCATCCATAAGCTGGTCAATTTTGGGCAGAGGGAACGGATCTTTAGGGCATGCCCTGTTGAGATCAATGAAGTCTACACAGACCCTCCACTTACCGTCCTTCTTTTTTACAACCACGGTGTTTGATAACCAGCTTGGGTAGTTGATCTCTCGAATGGCCCCATCTTCCAAAAGCTTCTCCGCTTCCTCCAAGATAGCGTCCACATGCTGGGTAGCTGCCCTTCTCCCCTTTTGGACAACAGGTCGGCAATTTGGGTTAACATTTAGGCGATGACAGGCAACGTCAGCGCCGATCCCAGGCATGTCATAAGGGGTCCAGGCGAACACTTCCAGGAAGTTCATCAGCAACTCGATGAGGGATTTTTCCTCTAGTTTGGACAGAGAGGTACCGATGACGAAGTATTTTTCTTCTCACCGATCAATGTATATCTTTTTCAGGTCCTCCACGCTTTGCTCTCGGGTGTCTGTCCCACGTCGTCAATTGTGGGGGTGTCTTCATGTAGCTCCATCATCTGCACTTTTTCAGGTTTTGTCTTTGTCGCACATGCCGTTAGGAAACATTGTTTGGCGGCCACTTGGTCTCCCCTGATTTCTCCAACACCCGCCGGGGTCGGAAACCGAAGCAGCTGACGGTATGACGACGGAACGGCCCTCATGAGGTGCAACCAGGTTCGTCCCATGATGGCATTGTAGGGGGAGGGTACGTTAACTACTAGGAATTCGGTCTGCAATGTGATCCCGCTGGCTGTTACAAGAATCGTCACCTTCCCCATTGGCCAAACTGGGTCTGAGCTGAATTCGACCAATGGGTTAAGTGACTGTTGGAGGTCGGACTCCTTCAGTCCTAGTTGTTTGAAGAGGCTGTAGTACATAACTTCGAACAAACTCCCCTGGTCAATGAGCAATCTTCTTACGTCGCAGTCCGCCATTCTTAACGTAACCACCAAAGCATCATTATGGGGGGTCTGCACTCCCACGAGATCCTCATCGGTGAAAGAAATTGGTACGTGGCCACTGTCGACTTTTGCTTTCTTGCTGGGTTGTCGTACCTGCAACACTTCCCTTAGGTGTGCCGCTTTCTGCATCTCGGCTCGGTACCTATGTGGGTCGACGGTTGATGACTCAGCCGAACCGTGCAACACACTGATTACCCGAACCGGCCTTGATTCTGGTTCTTTCCGAGCTGTGTCTTCTACCCGCGGTTGCTCGACTTCATTCTTTGTCTTCTCCCGATTGATGAATTGATCGAGGTGGCCTGCTTTGGCCAAGTCCTCCAAGTGAGTTTTCAGATGCCGACATTACTCCGTCTTATGTCCCTTCTCGCGGTGGTATGAACAGAATCTCTTCTGGTCTCGGGTCGCTGGGTCTCCTCCTAACTTCGGCGGCCATTTGAAGAAGGGCTTATCACGGATCTGGGGCAATATTTTATAGATGGGGTCCTTAAAGACTGTATAGACCCCTTCAGTTACCCTTTTTCCTCAGCCGATATCTTCTGACCGAGGCTTCTTGGCATCCTTCTTATTTGTCTTTTCGTCTGCAACGCCGACCTTGGTCAATACTACCTAAGGTACGTCTTCGTCCAATCGTGCATAGCACTCGATTCTAAGCATTAGCTCTTGTATCGTGAGGGCTGGTTTCTTCATTAAGGACTGTCGCAAGCGATGCTCCCTAGGGAGGCCAATCTTGAATTAAGTTACAGCTAATTGCTCGCTGCACTCGTCAATTTCGTTATAAGCTTCCCAGTAGCGTCGGGCGTATGCTCGCAATCCTTCTCCTTCCTCTTTTCGTAATGTCAGCAAGAAATCAACCTCCTTTGGCTGTAAGCTATTTGCTATAAAACGAGCTGTAAAAAGCTCAGCTAGTTACCTCCAGCTAGAAACGGACTTAAGTGGCAATTTGTCGAACCACCGTAAAGCCACACTTCCCAAACTGGAGGGGAAGATTCGACACATTAGCATCTGGTCGCTGCACCACACTACCATGAGCTGTTTGTAATGTCGAACATGGTTAATTGGGTCGGACTTCCCGTCATAGAGGGTGAACTTTGGTGGGGTGAATTTTCGAGGAATTGAATAGGATTCAATCTCCTCAGTGAATGGCGTGGATGCAATCTGATCAAGGGCCTTTCTCATCAGGTCATGGGCTGTGCGCTCCTTAGTTTGCTGCCTTCTATCCTCCTGTTTTTCGTTGTACCACTTCTCCTAGTCTTCTTTCCGCCGATCTCCTTCAGCTGGATTGTTATTCGGCGGAGTTTCGCTCCTTTTCCTCCGCCAACCTGTGCGCCTGTTAACGCAGCGCCCGATACTAGGGGTGTAACTTCCCCTTGCCGGCGGCGCTGGTTCATCCCTGGCGCCAACAACCTGCTCCCGATCCGGGGACCCTTCTCTCCCACGCTCATTTCTGCCAGAGAATTCCTCCCTCATGGCCTGAACCTGGGAGGTGAGATAGGCTATCTCTTCTCCACGCCTCCGAATTTCCCTTTCTGCTGCACGGAGCGTATCCTCACTCGAGACTCGCCCACTGGAGGGTGATGGGGCCAGGTTCCGAGGATGGTTCCTGCGGAAATTTCTGTCCCTGACATAGCCCGTATCCCTCCGCATTTCATCTGGTGCTTCCTGGTGGCTTTCGGCGGGCGTACGTATCTCCGACCTTAATGTTCTCCTTCTTTGCCGATCTACTGGTGTAGATTGGCAATGCGCCGAGTTAGTTGGGTCTCTACTAGAGGAGGCTCCGAAGCCTCTCCCGTCGTGGTTTTCTCCCCTACGTCTCCGGTTGTCTAGACTCATGGTTTTTCTAAGCCTTCCCACAAACGGCGCCAATTGTAGGTGGGATTTTACTGGAAGGCTGGGCCGAACTCTCAAGCCCAAAAATGGATGAGTCCAAATATCTCCTGCAAGACGAAGAGGTTAGAATGGGTCTACCCGTAATGGGCCGATCACACTCCGAAGATTAAGTTAGCAAGCTTAATCGATGAAGATGAATGAGAGTTGTCAATAGTTGGAGTTAACTGTCCATACCTGGCTCTCGGTGCCTTGGGTATTTATAGAACCTTTGTGGGAGTGTGTTCCGCCTTGGCCTACCAGCAGGCTCTCATGGCCTACTGGGTAGGCGTCATCATTGACGCCGCCTGATTATTCATAGGGTCTGGCGCACCGTCGCGAAGGATTCCGGCTGACTGGACGTGCACGTTGACTTCGCGTGGGCAGCCGCTTGCGCATTTAATGCGAGTCAACTCTGCATTTAATGCGCAAAGAATGCTAGCGGTTTGGGCCCGCTTCTCGTGGTTTGGGCTGTGCTGTGAAGGAGGTCGGCAGTCTGGCCTTCCCTCTAATTCTGATCAGGGCTAGCAAAGCAGCCCCAACTTTAACTTACGAAGATTGGGCCTCATCCATTGGGTTGGGCCGGGGGTTATTCCCCCACAATGCTGAATTAGATTTGTAGTACCTTCTTCTAAAATGATAAATGTAGTACATTCTTCTAAAATGGTAGACAAAGATACCAAACGACATGAATGCCTCACATGTGTGAGTCGATTACCGCTTGTCACTTCTCAAAAATGATTACCTGCAGATGTATGGTATAAATCGTTGTACCAAAAATAAATATTTTAATACAAAAATAATAGTTGATATAGGTGCACACAGAAATTTTTGCGATATAACTTATGAATGAAAGAAGAGTTTTTACAAAGCTATGAAGAAATAATTTAGTTTCACAAAAAGTTTTGCAAAAATAATTCCTTCAATTGGGACTGCCCATGACCTGTCCACTACAGTAGACCCACCTTGGTCGTTAAAGGGTAGAAAAGGAAACGATCGAGGCCGACGCCATGTAGATCGACTTCGTCTTGGGACTCCATTAAAAATGTTGGCTATTGATACTGACAATGTAGTTTGTGTTAAAACTAAATAGGTAGAGTGAAAGTAGTTTTATGAAACCTTTCTGTTGGAGTTATACCTTCAATTGGTATATTTGATGACACCTCCACCCTCGATATCCCACATTGGTAGTAAAAGGTAGGATAAGGAGACGATCTAGGCCTACACCTAAAGTTTGTATATCAACTCCGTCTTGGGACTCCATTGAAAAAGTTAGCCGTTGATGGTGCTAATATAATTTGTGTGAAAAGCACATAGGGAAATTGGTATATTCGTGCTTTGATGTTGTAGTATGTAAAAACTAGCATTTGTACCTGTCAAGCGTCGTTGTCTATAGTTTGATCTTCGCCTCGCTAGTTGTTTTTCTCGTTGTTCAGTATTCAGTGAAGCTCTTCTTTGTCTAGCATAATTGCGACGCCTGTCTCTTTGATTGATTTGTGAATGAGTCCTTACTACAGTTGGTTCAGAGCGATTACTTAACCTTCTCATGCGTTGTAAGAGACGTCGTCGTTCCAATCTTTGGGATAGTTGTTCTAGAGTCATTTTATGAACCCTTACATGCTCTGATTGTCTATGTCTTTCTCTTTGTTGTGCAAGTGCTTCCAAGCTGAGACGTTGCTGACGTCGTCGTTGCCACTCATGATTTTGCTCTCTTACTCATTCTAATCGCTTTGCTGCTTGAGTTCATTCTCTATCTTGCCAAGCATGTGATGATTCTGGTATATCATATATATGATCTTCATTATACGAATCTATTGCCTCATCCATTGTCTGTTGTCTTTGAAAAAAATAAATAGATTCATATTAAAAATGTAGAACATATGTAAGGGTAATTAATGTACATGTACATAAGGTTGAAGAAATTGCAGGAAAAAAAATCAATAAATGAAACATAGGAAAATAACCTCTCTTTTTTTCTAATCACTCTCACTCACGGCCAGACCTTGGAGTAAACTGAGCTTTGCCAGTGGAATGTTGCTAGCTGCTGATAACCTCTGAGAAAGAGTTTGGTAATCACCGTCACTAATGACCAAACCTTGAATTCTCACGAACTTTGGATAACCTCTTTGAATTCAAAAACACATGTCTACCACAGTCCTACTCAATCTTGCATAGATGAATTATGTTGACAACCCCATTTAATAATCGCTTAAGAAGTGAGAACACAGTACATTCTCAACAATCAATCTCAACTCAAAATTTATTTTTACTCATCTTTATAAAAAAAAAATATAATGGAACATAAGAAAACGTAGTGATCTTAAATTATCTTTTCAAGGAAAAATTAAACAGCACACAATTCCAAAACAATTCAAAAACACATGTATGCCACAGTCCTAATCAATCCTGCATGGATGAATTATGTTGAGAACCCCATTTAATAATAGCTTAAGAAGTCAAAACACACTACATTCTCAACAATCAATCTCAACTCAAAATTTCAAAATTTATTTTTGCTCATCTTTATTAAAAAATATAGTGGAACATAAGGAAACCTAGTGATCTTAAATTATTTTTTCCAACAAAAATTAAATAGCACACATTTCCAAAACAATTCAAAAACATATGTATGCCACAGTCATAGTCAATCCTACATGGATGAATTATGTTGAGAACCCCATTTAATAATAGCTTAAGAAGTCAATACACACTACATTCTCAACAATCAATCTCAACTCAAAATTTATTTTTAAACATACTATGTAAAAAAATGGGCAAACAACTGTTGGGTGCAATGTGTTACATATTTGACCTGGACAGTTAGTGAACACAAATCTAATTGAAATGGTAATTAATTTAAGGGTGTGAAGCTTCTATATACTATCCCTTATATAATTAATGGGAAGCTATGATATCATATTAAAATAATAGGAGAGAGAGAGAGAGAGAGAGAGAGAGAGAGAGAGAGATAGATAGAGAGAGTGATCGATCTGTATATTGTATTATCAAGTGCAAGTTCATTACAATTAGAGGCTGGGGCACACGGGATGCGTGTGCTACTCGATTAAGGATTATTACTTAATTAAAGTATATAAATATATGAGAAAATTGATTAAAGGTGGTTGAAATACATTTTTTTATTATGTCTTTTTCCTTCTTCTGCTTATTTCTTTCTTCACACTATACATCATTCTAGAGCATGAAAGGAAAAAAATCACAACTACAACTTGTCAAGATGGGCAAAAAATTACCAAAGAAACACGTCCAACAACAAAGAAACAAAACCAAAGCAATCTTTCCCTAAAACAAAATTACACAAATGGCAAAAAAAAAAAAAAAAAGGGATAAACATTCTCCAAAGGCTATATCAGTAACATTTTCCTAATACTACAACCACAAAGTATTGTATTATCATAAGCAAATAACAACAAAATTCATTATTTTTTTGGCAAAAAATAATGACTTGAAATGCATCTAATATTTTTCTAAAGACATATCATACCTTGGTTGAGCTCTTTGAAGTCCGTTGACGATCACGAGCTGTGGAAGTAATTGGGTTGAGTCTAGAAAGTATAACAAACTCCGTTAATCTGACCCAAAATGGAATAAAAGAATAACATCACATTGCATAGAAGAGTGTAATTTCATTAGATTTCATTAATTTAAAGTACAACAGAAAATTAGATTAGCCGACAGCCTAAAAAAGTTGGTCATGCGGCAACCAACAAATTAAAGAAGCATATTTAGTCAACAATATAACATAGGAAAAAGGGTGGGGGAAACCCAGAAATTTGCATATTATTGGACATGTAGTCCGGTTGAGTAACAAAATTACTCAAACCCCGATTCAATTTTTCATCGTGGATTCAAAGGGGTGTTATTATGAAAGGACAATAAGACATAGGAGGAGGACAAAAAGAACACCCATGAAAACTGCATGTTAGTGGACTTGTAGTCTTGTTTTGTGTCAAAATTATTGGAAGCCTAATTTAATATTCGTTTGTGGCTTGGAAGGAGCAGGTCTTATTAAAAAAATGTAATAAAACATAGAAAGTTCAGGGGTCCCATGTACATAATATTCAACACCAATCAACCTATGGATTCATGCAGTGCAATTACCATTGATTAAAGTTATTATCAGCCGTGCTCCTTATTCCTGTAAATCGAAACAATAATCTACAAAAACCAAGAAGTGTAAAAAAAAAAAAAAAATGAAACCAATCCTTGTATTAAAACTTGCAGAAGAAGCATATAATTAAAAAATAAATAGAAGCTTAGTAACGAGAATGAACAGTTTGCAATTTAAGGGCTCTGTGTAAGTCCACCGGTTGTATTATTTTCTAGTTGGCAGTACTCCCTAACCGACCATAACCATAATGCCAGTAAATCAAAATTGTTTCTTTAAAAACAATGCGAGTATAATTTCTTGACGTTGAAATTTTGCAGATGTGGGAGCATAATTTTTCGACGTTGAAATTTTCAATTTTTTGCCTCGTAGAAGGGCAAAGAAACTGTAAATCGAAACATATCTGTGTTTTTTTGCACTGTAGAAGGCGCACACTCCACAATAACTTATTCACTAACAATTGGCTTTTAAGGAGAAAAGAAGTAATGGATAATGGGATAACAGTCATGCTCACGAACAATGGCTTTGTAAATTCATGTGAAATAAACTTAAACTCTATGTAGAAGATTGTCATGAACCAATGGAGTGTAAAAAGTCAGAATGAAGCAACGATGGCTGGCTGAAACGTAGGAAAAGAATTTACTAACTGCTGTGTGAACTCTTCACCACCCTTCGGTGGAATGTGTTTACTGGTAGAACATGATTACGTGATCTACAAATGATAAAGAAATCAAACTGATAAAAACCACATCTCAAACCAAACCAAACCAAACTAAACTTCGCCGGAGATGATGGGTAGTGCTTCCTTTGGTCATGATGGGCTGTGACTCCTTTGGACTGTTCATCATTTTTTGTTTTTTTAGTTTTCTTTGGGCTGTCGAATTCCGTCGATATTTCGATACGATAACTTCGCCAGAGTAGGGTGTCGCTGGAGACGGCGGTTCGTCGGAGACGATGCATTGGGCAACGTTGGCTGGCGATGGGAATCCAGTGTTTCTGATAGAGTGGGGAATGGAAAGGAGCAGAGTCCAAAAAATTTGAGAAACTGAATCCTGAGATATATGTACAATGTGGAGTAATTGTAAAAAATATTATTTTCCATATTTGCCCTTTGCAGTTTTGAAATACAAAACTAAAACATACAAAAATTAAGTGGTTTGAGATGTGATTTTTTAGTATAAAAATATATTGAGGCATCTTCAAATGCAGGATACACTATTTGAGACTTTCTCTTTATATATTAGAATAGATTATTTCATTGTTGGAGACAATAGTATACAAATATCTTTCATAGTCATCGCCCCTTTTCTTGTCTTTTCTTTAATAATACAACTTCAAGTTTATGGTAAAGAAGTAATTTCCTCCACTTATTCACCAAACTTCAATAATCGAACACCACACTTCAGAAACTAGTTGAAAACCAAACCTGTACCACAAATTCAAACAAATAGAACTTACTCATGAATACCCCTCTGAAATTCTCAACGATATGCTCCATTGTTGCTGACTCAATCCATCCTCCCCACCAACCCCGCCACAACCCCCCCCCCCCCCCCCCCCCCCCCCAAAACAAAAACAAAAACAAAAAAAACACAAACAAACGATTTCACTCGTTAACCAATATTTTGAGGCTGAAACAAACTACCTTCGCCTGGAGAAATTTTCAATGGTCGGCAAAAGTACCTAATAGTTCAGTCCCCCTATAATTTGTCAGTTCCAGTCGATCTTTAAGCTCAACCCAAGTGCCCAATTGGTACAATCTTGTTAAATCCAAACCCACACTCCTCTCCGATGCCGCTAACGGCGACGACGCCCAAAAGATCAACTTCGAAGCTTCTTTCCAATTTACTTTCCTATTCTTGAGAGCAATTCGCGCGTCCCTGAACGCCGGCGGACACTTGTCCTTGGCAAATTTACCGCAATTCACTTTCGACGCCTCGAGACAG
>CM065390.1:3745000-4305000 GCA_033060915.1 Euryodendron excelsum
ATGTGATACTATAAATACTCAAATCTCAATGCGCTGTGCAGTGGCAGAGGGGGTGGGCAAGGCAGGGCCACGCCCCTCTAAAGTTTTGAAAAAAATTTCTATACCCTATAGATTTTTTACTATTCAGAATATCTTATAGCGTATTAGCTCCCCTCAAGATTTCTAAATTTTTCTTCACCTTCTAGATTTTTAGATATTTAAAATACTATACATTGTATTGATCCCACAAAAACTGAGAAAAAAAATTCCTTAACTCTTCTTTCAACAAAAAAATAAATTTATTGCCCCCCAACCAAAATCTTGAGTCCGCCACTGGCATTGTGAATAACCTTTTTGAGTAGTACTATACAAATAAAAATACGTATATAAAAATTAATATGAAATAATGCGGCTGAATTTAAAACTATTATTTTTAAATGAAGAATCATCAAGTTGGTTTCTAATTACAAAACTATGTGCCATTATTATAGATAAAAAAAATTATAAAATTTTATACATATTTATCTATAATTTTTTTCATAAAGAATTAAATATTTTAATTTTTCCTTACCATCCCCAGAAGGACCAGTCCGGAAAAACGATGTCGAACGTGGCATCATCTCCACAATATCGGAACAGTGGTGGTGGGGCTGTGGCGTTGGGGCCATGGTAGTCGCTTGATTTGACGACTGGCCAATCAACACAATCGAACATCAGGTCCAAATCAGGAACTTTCCCAGGGTACCTCCGTAACAATTGTAGGATCCCCCACTGCGTAAAAACGTCCCTTGTTTGGAATGCCCTGTGATATCTCTCCATGTAGGCTTTTCCGTTGACTATCACAAGCCTGAAGGTGGCCGTCTTCTTAGCCCTCTCCACCATGTCTCTTGTGATCCCTGTATCCCTCCACGGCCGTAGGTCCTCATGGATCCAACGAAAGTAGTCTGGACACGTGGTGGGTGACGGATGGTCATGATCATCTTCTAATTGGAACCGCGTTGGGTAATAGTTTGCTGGGCAGGTTCGAGTGCGATTACCAGATGAGCAGTTTAGTGGAATTTCGATTTTCCTTCTAGGCCTTTTGGGAAATTTAACAGTTTTATCGGGGTACACTTGAGTTGTTCTGGTTGCCAAGATTGTCTCAGGTGTGGTATTTCCAGCAATAGACTGCGACAAAATAGACACACACACACACAAAATCAAATGTAAATAATAATAGTTGGTTGTAAGATTAAAATATAAAATAATATATTTTTTAATGAGATTTTACATTAACTAATATTTAAATTTACTTATTTTTTGAAAAAATTGATACACTAAAATTTAAATTTTATTTAACTAATTGTACATATATATTTAAATATATTAATACATATATACATATATGTGCATCTTGAAATTTTTTTACAAATGATGTTCTCAAACTCCCCACTTGGTGAATTTGTTACTTGGATTAAAACAGTCCATTTCTGATACGAATCTCCCAGTTTTGATAAGTCGAATCGATGTAGTGTACTATCAAGCTCCATTCGAGATTTTGTTTTTTTGTTTTTGGGTCTGAGCTACATTAATTCTAGTTTATAGACTACCATTAATGGGATTTGGCCCGAAACGGTGCTGATCAGCACGTGTGCAGTCTGTGCCAGAGGACACGTTGGCAAAAAATTATTTATAGTGACTGTCATTCTATATCTGTATAATAATATGTTGTGATATTTTATTTTAATTATAGCATGTGTATAATTTTTAATACAACAAAAGTTTTAAATTTGAAACATCACCATACATATAGAAAGGTAAAGTCTATAATATCTCAAAAAATGTTATCTGTCTCTACACATGGCATTACAGAAATTAACCATCACATTACATGATCATGTAAACGTTGTGCGATATTTATAAAGAAAAATATTTAATATATATCATGTTATTTTAACTAACGTGATATTCAAAATAAAGATGAAATGTTACATTACCCGCAACAAGAGAAATTTATCACAAGCCACGGTCACCTCACCTCCACGTATTTGACTTTTACAGTGATTTGGGTTTTATGTATTTGAATAGGACCTATCTTGAACAAATGAGAGTCACACCATATAATAATCAATTGCAATAATATTTTTTGAAAAAAGATATCCTATGTGAAACGGCATTATCTTATCCCAACAAAACATCTCTGCCAACATTTGTAGAGGTTTCTTTGATAATATAGCAAACGTATTTTTTATTTTTATAAAAATGTACAAAAAATTATATTTTAATGATATGATAATTGCTTTTTTAAAATTTTAAGCCTAAAATAATAAAAATTTAGTTTTTAAATGAAAAAACTTCAAACAAACACACTTACTCTGTATAAGAATTTTGTACAATAATTCTATTTGTATAGAGTAATGACATGCATAGTTTTTTTAACCTAATTTCTATAAATTAAAAAAGTAATAATAATAAGGCATGATTTTTTTATTTCTTATCAAAACATTTACTATTTTCATCCAATCCAAAAAAATATAACTGTTACATCATTCTAAAATTGTCTTTATAAAATTTCAGAGTAAAATTTTCTTAAAAGAATACTAGAGCCACAAGTTTTTTCACCACATTCGGAGTAGGTAAGCATATGTAATAAAAATAAAAATAAAAATTAGTGTCGGTGACATTACTCTCAAATAAAACAAACAAAACAATGGAAAAATTGTAATAGAAAGAAATTAAAATAACTAGATAAGGGAAAAAAAAATCTAGAAGTGGTTTGAACAAAGCAATGTCGGAGATTTCAGGTGAAGTTTAGGAGAGGAATTGAACTTACAGTAACAGTGGCGTCGAGCAAGCGCGTGGCAACGAACGCGCCGAAGAAGAAGAGGATAATAAAGAAGAAGAGAAGACAAGATCGGGCAGGGGACTTCTTGGCTGCTGATAGTGGAAGCCAAATCGTCTCCTTGAAATGCCTGTAGAGACGTGATCCGTACCAGAAACACCTCTGAAATCCCCGCATATTCTCTCTCATCATATTGTCTCTCTCTCTCTCTCTCTCTCTCTCTCTCTGACAAAAGAATCAGTTGCAACACTTTTGTCTGCTTGAAATGAATTTCTTGGGATTTGGGACTGCGAGGACAGCTATAAATGGAGATATTAACCTTCCAGCCAAGTCGAGCTCTGACGGTGCAGA
Source organism: Euryodendron excelsum (assembly GCA_033060915.1). Taxonomy (NCBI): domain Eukaryota; kingdom Viridiplantae; phylum Streptophyta; class Magnoliopsida; order Ericales; family Pentaphylacaceae; genus Euryodendron; species Euryodendron excelsum. Next base: position 3,748,152 of record CM065390.1, read on the forward strand.
TCCAAGAAGTAGAATACTTCTTTTGTGTAATCGCCTACACAACTTTCGAGGTAGAGAGAGAGATCTAGAGAGAGAGAGAGAGAGAGAGGGGGATGTATCTCTGACCTGGGTGACAAAGGTTTCGGCGTTCTAGTCGGTGCCTGGTGGGGTGTTTAGGATTAGCTCCCACTGAGAGCGACCTAGGATTAGAAAGGTTTTCACTTTTAATTAGGATCACTGAACAAAGATGGGAGTAGGTGAAAGTAAATGCAGTTCTTACAGAAAATGAAAGACATACGTATAGATTATGGAGAGGAATTTTTCAGTCAAGACTCACCAAAGAAAAAAATTTAGAGAAAGAGATAGAATCGTGAGTGACGGCCGTAGGCCCGCAATAGAAAAGAAGAGAGAGGTGGAATCTCGTGATCATACGGCTACTTTGTTTTGCAGCCCACATTAAAGGGCAGGGCAGAGTGGAGTATTTTGTTGCAGATTTGCAGGTAAAAAGTACCGGAAGGAGAGATGTATATATGTGTCTGTATACAGATTACAGAGAAATAGAAAGTCTATAGAGGGCTACTTCCATTGACAAGAACTTAGAAAAAAATATTAAAAACACTTCAAGATTGAGTTGGATTGAGGAAGTAAAAAAAAAGGAAAGAAACAGAGGAAAAAAAAAAAAGAAACAGACTTGAGGAACCCGAAAGAGAATGTTCTACTAGAGAGAGACGAAGAAGCATTTTTCTTGCATTCAGTTGGTCCATATTCCGTAATGCAAAGTTGAGTGCGTTTCCTTTATAGCATGGTGCGCATTAAGCTTAATTACTTTTTCATGAATTCAACACATTCATCCTTATTATAATGTTACATTACTAGAAAATATATATATATGAAATTTTTGTAGTTAGTTGGAAGCTTTTCACGCCCATTGTGATAATTTTTATTTATTAAAATATTATTATCATATTATTAGGGTAAAATTTTATGTACCATTTTTTTCTTGTATTTAACAGCCGAAATGACTGACCTTTCGTCTTTGCGGCTGAAAATTAACTTACATTAGCGCCAATGTACTAAAGGGCCGCAAGATGCAGCCGCAACATATTGCGGCGGGTCTGAAGGCCTTAGGTTTTGCCCTATAAGGGTGCGCCTAGCGGGGCTTGCTTTGCAAGAATTTTGTTCGTTGCCTAAAAAAAAAATTAACTCTCGTCACCAGTTATTTCACTATATTTTTATTAAAATTAGACATGGGAGTGTGGCTCAGATCAATATATGTGTGATTCGTTTGTGTCTAGTAACAATAAAAATTCAATAACAAAAAAGTGTAGATGTAGAATTTTTCAAAAGAAAAAACATAACATTACAAATTACTGTTACATGCAGTGAATTTGCATATGTTTATTATACAAATTTAGTTGTTTTAACGAAACGTAAAAACAAAGAAGGTTATCCCAAAGTTCAGTTGTTTTCACTAAGGCTCCGTTTGATTTATCGTAAAAATATTTTTTTTTCATAATTTTTAGTGTTTAGTTGTGACTAACTCCATAAAATATTTTGCTATGTAGAATCTTTTACATCAGAAAAGCGAAAAATGACTTACCGATTTAGCTTCGATAAGTCATTTTACAGTGGGGGTACAAGATGATGATGACACCAAGGGCTCCCAATTATCTCACACCGACAGACTCCATGACGAGCAGGTTTTGGGAGGAGGAATCTGACCCATTAATTCTGATCTAGGTTGAACCATAGTTGTTAATATCGCACCAGTCAACGCACCATTTTTTCTATTGATACAGTACGTACCGACACCGGTATATTACCAAACACCATATCGAATTTATCGCTATTAATATTTTATACATATAAAACTATATATTTATTTACAATAAATTATTTTTTAAAATTTTGGCATTGTTCATATAAAGTATTATTTAACACTAAATTACTTTTACACAATATAAACATGTAATCTAACCCAAGTAAGTATTTAAAAATATTTAAAAGATATATTACTTGTCTAGTATTTATTATTTATTAAAATAATAGACATTTATAATAAATAATAATAAAAACAAATCATTTTAAAAAAATTACACAAAATTCAGTGTATACCGGTACCATCTAATGCAAACAGGTATTGCCCAGTACAGTTGAGATGGATCGGTGTTTGCCAGTATTATTCGGTGTTTCAACCAGTGCAAAACTTACCTTTCTTTGCACCATTTTATAGCTGTTACAGACCAGTGCGATACGAAATTAACAACTATGAATTGAATGCGTGAAGATTGGGATATAGGGACACATGGCGTTAGTGGTTGTCCTAAGAAACAAAAGCAACTACCTTCACTCTCTCTCAGACCAACACCACCATCGCCTTTTCACTCTCAACCATCGATAATTAAAGATGCTGGGTTAGAGGTTGCAAGGTTGTAATTTTTCAAGATTAGCACCAACCAATGGAAAATACGATTATGGAAATTATTTTACAGGGAAAACATTTTTTTCGAAAAAAATTTTTAGCATAAAATGTTTTACATTAAATAGCCTTAGCAAAAACAAAGGGAAAAAAAAAAAACAAAAAGAAAGAAGGTTCTCCCAGTTTCAAAATTAATTTTCTCCAAATTATAAACTTAAATGTCAAATTAGTTTTTTTCTTTCTTAACTGACAATATTGACTACACACTAATTCTTGTAAAAAGTCATTTTAAGCAAAATAGAGTAGTTCTATATAAACAGAAAAAAATAAAATTTATATATAAAATAATGTGGTTAAATTGGGATCTATTATTTAAAATCAACATACATACTAAAATAAATTTTAATTACAAATATATAACTACTTCATATATTTGATGAAAGATTTTGTATAATAATTCTGTAATAATAAAAAATTCCAACAAAATAATATAAACAATCACATGTACATGACATTCTTTCTGTTTTGGACAGTCCGGATGACTAGAAAATAGTCAAATTTTAGGGAGAACTCTGCGATAATGATCGTCGTGCTTAACATTGATTGATCGGCTAGAGGGAACAAAATTTGCTGAAATGCATTTTACTCTTTCCATTTTATATTAATTTTAAAATTGGCTGAAATTCGTCTTACTCAAGTGCGGAAGAAGAGTCCTGTGGGGCAGCTGTCCCTACTGGATTAATTACTTTCATTGTTTTTAAAAAAAATATTTATGTGTATTTATTTAATTCTAGATTATAAATATATATTTTGTTTCATTAAATTTACAAAGAATTACATTTGCTTGTCTCTGGATTTAATAATACATATATTTGTCTCCATTGAATATCACTAAATCTATAGTAGAAATATATGTATCTCGTTAACTCTTCATTATTTAGCTAAATGAACAACATAATTCTAATTAACCCTTCATTATATGTATTCATAGACTCTTAGTTATTTAAAATTTTAAAATTTCTGCTTAAAATTTTGAACCTAACCAGTCAAACCTAAATTAAAGTTTTTTTAATAGGCTTTTCTCTACAACTTTTGTACACAGTCGTGTCCCTTTTTCATGATGTATACATTATATTGATTATTATTGCTAAATTATATATTGAAATTCCTAAACTAATACGATTGTAATGATAGGAACTAACAGAAGGCAACATCCGTCAACGTCATTCAATGAGTGATTTTTGTCGTGGAGTGTGTGCGCAGTGACAGGTAAAAATATAGGTAGTCTTGTTCATATTGAATTGCTTGATAATTAGAGAACATTAGAGGTTATATATGAGGTGGAAGTGGCATTGCATACATTTATCTCGTGTGCTTTGCATTGCATTGCATAGAAAAAGGTTTTATTGATGTGGGGCTTACCTAAGGTTTAACTGAAATGAAATTAACCTAAAGAGGGGGTCGATGTGGGACATCCTTGATAACGAGTCATCACTTATTGGGCTAATGTTATCTAAATTTGTGCGCATATGTGGATGATACTTTCATTGCATTGAAGCATTCATGATTTATATATATTGATCATTTACACCTAAGTGTGCATTGTGGTGTTTATTTATCATTCTTTATGAGGTTAATTATCTATTGTGAGTACGTTAACATTTAAGTTACACCCACATAAACTATTTTGACAGATAACATAAAAATGTTGGTTGGTTCACTGTAATCTTAGTCTAAGCCACGGTGGCATTCACGTTGGTGTTAGAAGTCGTGTCTCGAGGCTTGAAAAACTCTTGTAGTTGCTTTCAGTTTATCATCATAGTTGTATTTTGTTGTATGTTAGCAATAATTTGTGGGTTTATTATATACTTATATGTGAGATTATTATGTTTAAGGTTATGGTATTGTTTACTCTCATATACTTTATATTTAGACATAGTTGGTTCATAATTATATAAAAGGGGGTATTTATTCTCTTGTGTTTTTTTTTATTTTGGGTGTGTGGTAAGGTATCATTCTCAGGTACGGTGACCTGTGCAATTACGGCTCACCTAATGTGATATAATTAGTGTTTAATTGTGTTGGGGGTGTGACATAATATTATATACTTTTTCAAGAAAGACAATTAATTATGTCACTAAATGATTGTACTAACTACTTCTGAAAGACCCATCTAAAAATAAAAATAAAAACTACTTCTGAAAGACAAAGAGAAAAAACATCTAAAATCAAAATACTTCTCCACTTTCCGCATATTTTTCTTTTTCTCCTATTTTCTAGAGTTACCAAACCAAAAATAATATATTTTCTTTTATATATTCTCTTCCTTTAGAAGAGGTCTGGAGAGAGTTATTCTCAAGTATGACGCCGGGTCACAATGGAGTTTTTGGAACACTTTAACCTGCTCAAGAATGCAAAGCTTCTAGTGATAGTTTCTTCTCGATTTCCAGCAAAGTTTATCCTTCAAACGTCCAGCCAGTGAATTCTAGTGGAAAAGAAGCTGAGGAATTTGCTATTTTAGAAGATTTGTTCCAGCTGTTGCAAATTCTTCTATTTCTTTTCCTAGTTAACTGCTGTTTTTAATTTCAAAAATAAAATCCTGGATGTCAAGTCTTTACATAGAAACCCTGTTATCTCTCTGTTCATTCTTCTGTTGTTGCTCTGTTTTGTTTCTTTTGCTTCATCTCCCTATTTCATGTAGTGAGATTTGTGTCCAAATTTGTACAATTTCCCTATATTGTCCCAAGAAACGTAATAATTAACGATATGTTTGATGAGAGTGATAAAAATGAAATAAAATGAGAATGAGAATAGAATAAAATTAAAATGGGAATGGAATGACTATTCTCATTCCATTATTTGGTTGCAAGCATGAAATAGAATGATCATTCTCATTTCCATTCTCATTCTCATGTTTGGTATGCTTATTAAGAAGTTGGAATGGAATGAAAATTTTAAGTTAAATTAATATAACATATTTTATTTTTGTACAAGCTGTCATAATACCTATCAAATCAAGACATTTTCAATCAATCCAAAATTTCCTATTCTTTTATAATATACAAATTCACCAACAAAAAAGCAAAACAAAATCTCACAACCTATTCACACTAAATATATATGGTAGTCTTTAACAAAAATACGCATATACTAAGCTAGTTAGTTTCTTTACAATCTCATGATATCCTTACGTATCAACAAAAATAGCCAAGAATATCAAATATAAGTATCCAAAAGTATCCATAACTCTCATTAAACAACAAAAGCAATATTCAAAAACTAAGTATATAACATCTACTTCCAAGTATTCTCAAGAGGGATACATCACAAGCAAACCAAACCTACCAACTCAAATGACATTCAAGAAATGATTGCTTTAACCCATGCTTCTTTTTCTTCATCATCAATGGTGAAAAATACTTGAGTCAAGTCACGATCACAACCAATTTTGATTGTTGCTCTGTGTCGCTCAACCACACTTAGGCTATGTAGTTTCATCAACTCTATGTTAAGTTGAAGCTTTAATTCATTAACCACCGCATCCTCAATTGCATGACTAAGTCAACTAGCAGTTGATTCCATAGTTGAGCTAAGAATGATTGTTGACTTTTCCACCACCTTGCAAATCATGTTCTCAATACTTTCGCAAATCAATACACTCAATACAAATCCTTCAACAAGTAAAACTTTTATTACTCTAAAAACTAAGTAATAAAACCACAATACAATGATAAAGCTCAAATTATAGACTTTTTTTTCTAGAAATTACGATCTCAAACAGCTAAAAATACCAGCAAAATGTAGATTTTGTGCTGTACTGCTGGGACTTGGATTAAACACAAAATCTCTCTCTCACTCTCTCTCTCTCTCATGTGAGTTTCAATAAAGAAAATTAAATCATGCAATTTAATACTGAAAAATGAAAAGATAAATAATTTTCATAACCAATGAAAGAGAACATGGCACACTGAAATTCAGTTATAGACACTGATTCGGACTCAACTCCCTTATACTTATCTCTCTACAAATTTATCTCCCAAGTATAAAGAGTTATCTTAGCATCATTTTAGATACTGCATTTAAAATGAAGATGAGAAAAAATTGTCGATAAAATTGTGAGAAGACAAAAAATTCTGGCAAATTTCACCCTCCACCCCATACAATTGATATGACTAACAATAACACAACTGAAATGAGGAGAAAATAAAAAAGTATCAATGAGACAATTTCCCTTCCCCACCTCCTTTTTCAAGCCAAAACCAACAGCGAACCCAAGTAGCCCCACCCCCATACCAGCTTGCATCTCAAGTATTTCAAACCTTTTGTTCATAAAGCACAAACAGAGGCCAACTATTTTAGCAGAGGGCAAATATATGTTGACATACAACTGGTACAATCTTTAACCAAACACACCACTATAAAGATCTCTGGAAGTCAATAATCCGAGAATTACTACTTCTAATGAAACCCAATCATTGGACAGATGAACTAAGAAAAAGAGGGGAATGAATTTTATACAAGTAAAATTCTTTTAATGATTAATTCTCCATCTACAAAATCAAATCAATAATTACAAATGTCACAAAATCAAATAATCCTCTTACTACAACTATTGTAAAACCTTCAAGTAAAAGATTGAGAAAAATCTTTAGCATTTAAAGAACAAGCCCCACATTTCATTCTCAATCAAACATTCGCGTAATGAACTCAAAATCAGGAGAAAAAAAATACATTAAATAGTTAAAAATCCTATAGAATGATTCTAAACATCATTGTTCTAAAAGTAGTTCATACAATTTAAAGTAGTTCATTAAAAACAACATAACTTCATCTTCCTTGTCTACTTGCTCTCCACTTATTAAACATTTTAATAGCCAAATGGTCTCTCCAAGTGCTTCATTCATTGGATGTTTCAATCGTTGTAATTGGATCACCATTTGCTTCGATCAAACCTTGAGCTATTACTTGTTCTAAAGCTCGCTCCATGGGGTCAATTGACATCTCTCTTCTTATTAGATTATAAAGAAGGCAACATGCCATGATGATTCTATTTTGTGTCTTGACTGGATAATATGCTCCTAAGTATTGCCCACCGTATCTTAAGTAGCCCAAAACATCTCTCGATCACATTTCAAGCCAATGAATGTTTCATGTTCAAAAATTCATGTGGAGTACTAGGTTAATGCCCATCTCTCCATTCAGTTAGGTGATACCATTGCCCTCTATATGGTGCAAGAAATCCTTGACCATTTGTATATCCAGCATCCACGAGATAATAATAACCTACAGTGACAATCCTTCCAAGATTTAGGATAAGTAAAATTATAAAAATATTTAAAGTCATAAACATAACACTTACCATGAGGAACTTCTAGTCCATTTCTCATACTTATAGCATCTCAAAGAATTCCACCATCAGCAATGGACCTTTCCCAACCAGGTAATACGTAGATAAATTGCATATCTTGTGAATATACACCTAGCACATTTGTAGCAATTTTACCTTTTTGGTTTCTATACCTAGGCCTGTCTTCTGTTGGTTACCTCACCTTAATGTATGTCCCATCGAGGGCTCCAAGACAATTCTAAATGTTTTGAAAAGAAAAAATAAAATTATTTCAATATTGTATTCCTACTAAAAATATGTTTGTATATATAAAAGATAAGTATGTAACTCAAACCATTTCCACCTCTGATCTATTGAGTTCGGAGGAATAGGCTTTGGATTTTTAAGTAGCTCACTTTGAAGACGTATAACAGCATTCAAGATATCGTGAAAGTGTCTACTAAAACTTTCAGCTGATCGATTAAATCGATCTATTATTGTTTGGTTCTTCACATAGTGAGCAAGAATGTGCAGGAACATCGCCACTTGTTCGTCGATCAACATATTTTTTGTACTTTTAATCTACCTAAATTTTGGAACATATAGCACAATTTGGTAAATGTATGCCTATTCATCCTAAGTTGTGCAACACGAGCCTTATCACTAGCATAAACAAATTTATAAATATTTTCTCTGTTTGAGTAGAAATCCAAAATATATCTTGAATTCAAAGAAGATTTTCGCATATATAAATCAACTAATGAGTAGACTAGTTGAGACCACCAATTCACTGCATATTCTATATCTAACCATATCAAGTTAATTGAAGCCAATTCTCTCTCTCTCAACCTCTTTCTTGTTTCAAAACTTAAACGAGCCATAACTGCAGTAAAAAGATAAAAAAAAAAATGTTTTAACTCAACTTTTTAAGAAATGAAAGCAATCAAAGGTCAATCAAGTAGGATAGCAACCAGCCAAAAAGTGTAATTTCTAAACAGAGACTTGCATGGTTCATCCAACGTGCATGCACAACAATAACTTAAATTTCCAAAAGTACATGTAAGAACACACATGGGTTCACTCATTCGCTTGGAATACGGTTAGCACAAACAATTTGTAATCCCCATGACTTGATATAAACAATTTACAATCCCCATGATTTGATTACACAGACACATCGCTTCCAAAAAAAAACAGGACACGATAAGGCACAGCAAAAATATGCATCTATATATTTACTATGTCATATGTAGAATTAATTTACTCAAAGGTAATAGAAAAACAAAGACAACACCTTGCATTTATTTTGCAATTAGATCCCAAAAAATTTTCTACCTCCACCACTGGTAAGCCACCATGCAATATTCCACCCGCTAAACTGGACTATCACTTTCCGCATTCTTTTGTCACCCATTTGCAAAATTGTTAGATGGAAACGAACTCAAAAGTGGCAGCACATCACTCATCACCACCCATGAAATTTCATATATGAGAACTAAAACAATCTATAACTAATTACTCATGTACTCAACTACTTCCAATGTACTTGATTTAGTTCCCTTCACCCACCAAATTATAGCTTATAAGCCCAGGCATGGAGTAACACCAGACATTATGGCTTTAAAAACAAGCATGCATTGCTAAAGTTCCAGTATGGTGGCGCTAGACCCATTTTCCTTTGCTAATTAGTCTGGTACACTCAATAATTTGCAATTCCAACTTCAATACATCTCTAATTTCACAAGAAATTTGAAATGCTTGTCAAATGTTTGCTGCATATTCCATTTCTAAACTGACAATATGACATGAACTAGAACACCTTTTCATCATTTACACTCATAATAGCAAATCCTAAAATTCAGAAATTCTAAGTGAATCAGGAGCAAGAAACCAGAAGTATAACTAAATCAAACCCACAGACAAAAAAACACATATCTATAGCATTTTCCCATCAAAATATACTCACTCAACAGATCTAAAATTAGGCAAAATCAAGTTCATACTTGTCAAGCCCAAAAGAGAGCAACCTCCAAACTTCAGTGGTTCGAATTTCAATATAATAAAACAACGAAACTCAAAAAAGCCTAATAAATAAATCGATTAGAAGATATAATGAAATCCAACCTAAGCAGTGGGCACAACGACACCTCCGGCCTCCTTGATCTTCTTCTCGGGGGTCTTCGACAGGGGTTTGGCCTTGACGACGACTGAATAAGACTGCTGCAACACACCCCTTACCCAATACCTTTAAGTATCCGAATTGGATGACATCAATCACCAGAGAAGACAGAAGAGACGAAGACAAATAAGCCACAGAGAGAGAGAGAGAGAGAGAGAGAGAGAGAGAGCTCGGTAGCAAAGAGCGAGAGAGAGATCAGAGAATTAAGAGAGCCCAAAGTCAGCAGAAGAGAGGCGGAGTCGATCGTCGAAAGGAAAACATTTCATTCTTATGTTTTAATTCAAAGTGGAATTGGAATGATCGTTATTACTCATAAAAAATAAAAAAAAAAGTCGTTCTAACTAAATGTAAAAATAAATATTTTAATAAAATGAGTATTTTAATTTTAAATAGTGATATTAAACAAGGACATAAAATAAAATAATAATGATTGTTTCATCCTTTTTTATTCTCTTGTATTATACTTGTCATATTTTTTACTTCAAAGTGAAAAACTATGCAACATACTCGGCTGCATGCATGCCTTTGCCACCCAATGGTGTGACACTTGGAGTTGGGTTGGAATCCATTAAATATGCAGCTGTTAAAGTGATCCCTCACTTGTTTTATGGCCCCAAGGCAAGAACCCACACTTCAGCCCATCTATTTCGTAGATCTATGGACTCTATTTTGCAAGATTTGTATTTTTTTGTTAAGCCCCCCATACTCTTTATATATATATATATATATATATTTAGGAGGCAATAACCTATTTGAAGTGGCTCATTTTGTACCAGAGAAGCCTATGTATGAACAAGGATTAATTTTACTTCCCCACCTAGCTACTCTAGGCTTAATTGAGTAGATATCATGCAGTTAATCTTCAAAGAATAAAAATTATATATATATATATATAATCAAATTACATCGATAGCCCTTATTATTTATCTCATATTTCAATTTAGTCCTTGTACTTATAATTTTACTAATTAACTACTTTAATTTTGTGAATGATACACAATTGATCCAATTGAAAACTGTCGTTATGAAAACAGTCGGAAAATGATCATGTGCCTCTCACATGAGGAGTATTATGGTCATTTCACCCACAACGCTCTCCTCTCTTTCTCTTTCTGCTTCTCTCATTCCTCCACCAGTAGCCTACACTCACCCAGCCAACACCATCCCCGCCCTGCCCCTGCAGCACCCACCCCATTTCCTCCCTCACAAGCCCACCTTCTCCCTCACTCTAGCAATCTCACACTTTCTCTCTCTAAAACACCACCAGCAATTAACACCGTTATCATCACCACCCATTTAGCCCCATCACTATTGCCAACCGCCACCCAATTCCATCACCTATCATCTTTACAATCCAAAACCAAATTTGGGATTCACAAACCAATTTGCTCTACAATTTTTTGCCATTAGAGCTCTAAATTTGAGGGGGGGAAAACTGAAATGGGTAAACCCAATTGGGGGGCGAGTGATCATTGGTGTTGAATTTGTCTTGCCAAGGACAATTTGGAAAACATAAGGCTCGTTTGATTGCATGGACTGACAAGGAGTCCTGGGACTTATAGTCCTAGAATTGACAATTCTGGGACTAATAGTACAAAGCAATTGTCCAATCTCATGTTTATTTGCACATAGGATAAATGGTCGGACTAATCTTACAACTATAAGAAATGACCGTTTTACCCCTTACTATATATTATTAGCCTATAATATAAATAATATAATTATATATATATATACATATGTGCATCAAATAATATAATAGTATAATATTATAAGCAAATCAAGTACATTATGTAACATTAAATAATTTAACTATAATACAATATATATAATATAATAATAAAATATAATATTATAGGCTAAAAAAAATAATAATATAATATTAGAATCTAGGACAAGTATATTATATTATAAAAAATACATATATATATTATTAATATTATATTATAGTACTTTATTATAATATATTATAATTTAAATTAATATTGTATACTTGCTATATATTATGTTATAGTATGTATTTGTTATATATTGTAATGTAAAATAATATATAATAATATGTCATACAAATTTATACATATAAAATACTAATATATAATAATATATTATATAATATTATATTATTATAATGGAATATAAAGAGTATAATATATGATATACAACATATAATAATGTTATATAATATTTTACAAATGTAATATTACCATATTCTAATATATTATAATAGAATATTATATACAGTAATGTATTACGTATATAATATTATATAATATTTTAAAATATAATATTATACAATATTACCGTATTTTAATATTTATAATGTAATATAACATAAAATATATAATATATGTTGATTAAGAGTAAGTAAGTCATTTCAACCTTATCCCTCTTCACCCTAGTCTTGGGATTAGCAAACCTACCCCCCTCTGGGATTAGATAAGAACTAATATGTGGTACTAGTAGTCCAATCCGAACTGCTAGTCCCGACTCTATTTAGAAATCAAACACGGAATAAGCCAAGACTCAGTCCAATCCGGCCTTGTCCCGCGAATCAAACATGCCCATAGGGGTAATGCGCCGTTTTCTTTTTATTTTATTTTATATATAACTATTTTCAAAATCAAATCACATCACACAAACCAACCAACAGATCATCACATAATATAAGAGAGAGAGCACCTGAAAAGAGGAAATAAGAGAGATTTAATATCATTAGAGAGACGTATTACACAGAGATAAATCAACTGTCTAATCAAGGAAATTAAGCTTGAAGATCTTGACAGCCACAAATTAGATGGTGAGATAATGGAAGGAATTTGAATAACAAAATTAAACGTCTAACTTCTAAAGAGCAACTAGTGGGCAATGAAGATGTATTTGTGGGTGCCATTGGTTGTCTGCCATGAAACCAGCCTTTTTGTGGCAATGAGACGAGACAATAGGTGAGGAGGCTGACAAAGTGCATTGTTCCTTGCCTAATTCAAACAAGTATGAAGAACAACAAAACTTCAGCCAGGCTACCCCATCAAAACCTGCAATGAATGATGATTATGCTACTGTTTCGTCATTTGGCCTTGCTGCTGATCATGGTCAGTGCCTACTGCTTTAATTAATGTTGGATATTTTTTCCTCTCTGAGTGAAAACTATATTATGGGTTGTATCTTCCTAGCTAATAATTTTTTTTTTCAGGAACAACGGGTTCTGGAGCCTCGGTAATCAGTCTTGAATCTAAAATGTTTAGCAGCTAGGAGATCAATTTTTTTTTTCAGATTTTCTATATGTGTTTATTGAATATATCAATATCCACCATGATTGAATATTTGGTCTTCTTATCTTGTTCCACAGGTATTGGATTTGGGGGCCGTGGCAAGGGTGGTGGGAGGTGGGCTGGGGTTGATTGTGCTTGTTTGTTGTTTAATGAAATGCCTCTTTCAGTCTGGTTTTGTTTTGTTTTTACAAGTGGCACGTGAGTTTACTATTGTGACCCTCAACTGTAGCATTTCTGGTCAATTTCTGGACGACTGTTTTTAATTGTGCAGAATTTACAAAATTAAAGAATTAATTGACAAAATTAGAAGTATAAGAATTAAATTGAGACAAGAAATAAAAAAAAGGATTACCAGTGTAATTTTCAAAAAAAAAAAAAAAGGAAAAGGAACGTGGTCGGGCCCAATTTTTAATCATACTACGTTCTGAAATTATGAAATGCGTTGGAAAGAATGAATTAACTTCGAAATTGAAATCGAACTCAGTAATAATAACGTTTTGAAAGCCATCATGTTTGTTATGATTATGCTCCACGCAAATCGTTACATATTATGAGCATATTTGCTTTTTGCTCGTATTGAAGAGACAGATGAGAAGGATACAGTTCTCTCCCATTTGCTTTATGTCATCTTCCTATTTTTGCAGCCTTCCAACAGAGAATATCTATGCTCACGGACATCTCACAGCTTCATTGATCCCCACCATAAAAAAATGATCAGACGGTCACGATCATCCCATCCTATCCTCCTCATTTCAAGCTAAAGCGTCATCACCCTATTGTCATAGGTCTAACCGTTTAACATATATGATCCATACAAGACTTATTTGGGTATACAAGCACGGCACTTAGGCTGTTGCCTGTCCAGTTGTCAGCTTACGTTACTGCATAGCTTTGATCTAAGAATATTTTTGGAGTAGCAAAGCTGCTTCATTCAGTACTTTGTGCACAGCGGGTCGAGTCAGAGAGGTATGACCACCAAGACCGCCTTTTTTTTTTTATTTTATTTAGTAAAGTTAAAAATAAGTTGGACTTACGCATAATTGAATTAATTTTTTTTAATTTGATAAAGACAAATTATTTACTTTAAAAATAAAATATTCATTAAGAATAAATTCATTATGCCCAACACTTTGCATTTGATAAAAATTGAATTCTTAACCTTTTAAAAATAGACCAAAAAAGAACTTGACCGCCTAACTCTAGGGCGCGTTTGAGACATGTTCTTTTTGATTTCTTGTATTGGTAAATGCTTGTGTTTGAACCTTGAACTTTCAAAAATGGGTTTTGTAATCGAAATATATGGTCCTACGCGAGTGGGCTATTGTCTGGCGGGTCCTGATTTGTGAGTGTCATCCATTAACCATAAGAGTGTGTGTAACTAGCAAAGCATGTTCATAGAGCGAGAGAAAGGGAAGAAAGAGGATTACCTTTGGGTGTGGTTACAAAAGTCACACTTTTCCAGTTCACGCGTGAACTCCGGCCCCTCTGCTGTCCAATTTCAAACCCCAACGTTCTAAAGAACCTTCATAATCCTTAAAGAACCCAATGCCCAAGAGGAAGCTCTCTTATATAGAGAGCTCTAGTCTTCCTAATTAGAGCAATCTCCAGCATACCCATTGCGGCCGTCTACATACTTGAACTATGTCTGTAAGTATCTCTCTCTCTCTCTCTCGCTTCCAGTACATGTATGTGTGTGCGGTGGTGGTGGTGAAAGTGAGATTTTCTTAATGTGGGAGTTTGCAGGTGGTGGAGGTGAGAGTTCCAAACCTGGACTGCCAGGGATGTGCCGCTAAACTGAAGAAAACTCTTTATAAGCTCAAAGGTATACCATTGTACGTAGACAACAAAATGAGTGACAGCTTTATTTTTTCTTCTTCCCCTGTACATTGGTAATACAATGTTTGTGTGTGTGATCTAGGTCGACATTATTATTAATCAGGTAAGTCAAAATTTTAGCGACAAGGCAAGTTTGAACGGGTCCATCTCATAGCTATTGGGGGGGGCTAGTTTCGACTTAAGGGTCATTGTTCGAGCTGCATTTAATGTTGCATCTATTGTTCGACTTAGCTCATAGATTCGGGCTTTGCGATTTTAGGCTTCTGGGTAGCTGGTGGTTGGGCTTGACAGCTTCCTCCAGCCTTGAGTTGGCCACGTGTAACATTAAAATTAGACATTTTCATATGATAAGATTTGTAAAAGTGGTTATTTTCGATCTTGAATTAGTAGGTGGTTTGTAGTTACTATGATAGAGGTTACTAAAACGTAAAAGAGTTTCAACACACCAAATGGTGTGTTTACAAGCCGTAATGCACATTAGATTTTGTAAAAGCTTTGGCACTTGCATAGTTGCATTGGCACATGGAGAAGGAAATGAAATCAAAAGCCTGAATTTTTCTTCTTTCAGGGCCCCAAATTGATACCATACGATGACCATTTACTCCATTAATTTATCATATCTGAACACTGTTATACCAATTTCAGGGGTGGAAGAGATAGAAATCGACATGGAGACACAAAAGGTAACTGTGAGAGGCTATGCATTGGAGGAGAAGAAGGTGCTCAAGTCCATCAAGCGCGCAGGAAAAGCAGCCGAGCCCTGGCCATATCCAACCTACTCTCATTTCGCTTCATTTTACAAGTACCCTTCTTCCATCGTCAACCATTACTACGACACATCTAGAAACGTAGCACCAGCCTCTGTACATACCTTCTTCCACACTCCTGCGATTTACTCAATTGCTGTCGCATCCGACGACGCCGTCGCTTCGCTTTTCAGCGATGAAAATCCCCATGCATGTACTATTATGTAATCATGCATGCATTTTTTTCCCTCTATTTTCTAATGTGCTTTTGTAATTTAGCTGGTTGTTATTGGAGGGCTACTACTATTTGTTGCATCATGCATGTGCAGTTTGTATAAGGTTTATTATCTATATATGGAATTATTGAGGTTTTTGTTGCTCTGAGTTTAAGGATTAAAATTTTGAAAACATCTTGAAATTTTTTTGAAAAATATCCATTAGAGTAATTTATGGTTGCTTTGGCTGGACTAATAATAAAATGAAGTACTCTCCACGCTCTGTATTTAAAAAAATTCAATTGGTAATATATATGATTACTACTTGTATCATAAGCGATAGGATTCCTATTTATAAAGAAGAATGCGAAGAATGTGTGAGATATATTGAAATTTTAATGAACCCTCTACCTAATCTAGCAACCCCATGATGGACTTAGACTCTATGATTGGGGATATATATACATATACCCAGAATAATACCTAACTCTATTTTAGTATGTTAGCCTTTTATAATTCTAACGCTCTGCAACCAAATTACGATCATGGAATATTAGAGTTCACACAACCCTCCTCATTATGGTGTATTTGACCCAGGGCTGATGCATGTAGGGTGTTCAGAGGTGGCAAGTGCCTCCCTCAACTTTTTAAAAATTTTATTTTTGCTTATAACTTCATAAATTTAATTCAATTTGTCCTCCTGAAAAGGATAATGCTATACAATCAGAAAATTTATACATAATTTATCACCAGAATAATGTGGATAAGCTGTGGGCCTATCACTTTAAAATAAAGAACCCACCAAGATGTTTATTAATTACAAAACTATCATCGCTACATTATTCTGGTGCAGAATTCTGTACAAAATTTATGAAAAAATAGCATTTTCCTCCTGAAAATTGTAATTGCCCCCTTTACAATTTAAAAACTCCTACTTTGACTTAAAATTCTAGAATGTCTCTTAATTTGCTCCTTCAACAAATTTATGAATACCCCTTTATAACGTTAGTGTGCTTTAAAAACCCTTATATATATATATATATATAATATTTATAAGCTATGTAAATTATGCAAATATATGGAAGTCAAGTGATCTATTGTTGATTATGAAAAAAAAAAAAAAAAACTAGTACCTTGGTTGATTATGTTTCCATTTTCATTTTCTTGTATTTATAAACAAAGAAATTGAACTTCTTATTTTTCCTTGACTAATTTTAGAAATAAAAAAAAATAGCAATCAAAACTGTAATCAAACAAGCCATTCTTACCAAAAAAACAAAAAAAGTTCAGAGAATGACACTTTTAAAATTGTAAGGCAAAATGTTAGATGTGTTTTGGTTTAAAATGGAAGGATCACAAACAACTAATCCATTTTGTAAAAAAAAATTTGGTTGCATAACATTGCTCTGCAAAAATAATTTGACATGTAATTAATTATTGCCCTCCTCAATAAATTTTTTAGCTTTGCCATTGATTTGACCCCACCTAACAGGGAAAGACCTACCACTATATAAGAGGTGAAACAAAGATAACATGATAGTCCAAGAACAATGAATAATTTATATACTAGCAAACACTAAGGCACCCTCCCTCCCCAGAAAAAACCAAAAAACCCTCAAAATTTTGTTTATTCTTCTAAAATTTTGGATGTATTTTTTCAAAAAAAAAAATTGTGCAAAATATCCTATTAGGATGAGTGTTTTGTTTCAAAGTAAAAGTTTCTCATTCAATTACTTTATTCTGTATATAAATTTTGTATAAATTTTTTTAGTTATATAATAGTGCTCTTTTTGAATATTCCACAAGTGCTGCCACCATTATTGTGTTGCCGGAGCTGTTTTACTGTTTTTCAACTCAATAAATATATTAAATGAACGCAATTGATTTTATGTTCAAACCTTTCATTCAATATTGAAACTAAATGTACAAGAATTTGGTGCTTTGTAGAAGTTTGACAATCTTAGTGGTGCCATATTCAAGGTCTTCCATGCTTTAATTACATACACAGGTACTTGTAGAAGTTGATTCGTCTCGACTGTTGAATGAAGAATATCTTGAAAAGAGTAAATAGAGCCCTCCTTTCAAAATGATGACGCAGCCAACTTGACCACAGACTCTTCTCTCTTTATATCTTTTCATTTTAGACCATTGAAATCCAACTGCAGGTGACTTCAATGCCTGAATTTGTAACTGTCTTGGGTTTCCTCTCTCTCTCTCTCTCTCTCTCTCTCTGGCTTTCTTTCTTTCTTAGGTAATTACGCTTTAACCTATTTAACCTACGTAGTTTGGGCTAAAATTAAATAATTTTATGAATTAAAAGTAAATACATGACCCTTATAATTTTAGACTAATCTGTAAATGAATGAAAATCGTTATATTTAACAAAAATTTTATCATAGGAATATTTTTGTTGTTTTGTATATTTAAATTAGAACATTAAAAAGATAATATAACCCTTTTATATCAAAAAGATTATGAAAA
This sequence comes from Euryodendron excelsum, assembly GCA_033060915.1. Taxonomy (NCBI): domain Eukaryota; kingdom Viridiplantae; phylum Streptophyta; class Magnoliopsida; order Ericales; family Pentaphylacaceae; genus Euryodendron; species Euryodendron excelsum. The sequence goes on from CM065390.1 coordinate 3,766,602, forward strand.
TCAAAGATTATGGCCTTTTTTATGCCAAAATAAAGTGTTATCTATCGAGTTTTTTTTAGTTATTTCACCAAGTTGTCTTTTTGATATTCTAATTTGAAGATGTAAAATGATCAAATTATCGTTCTGAAAACATAATCTTTAATTTTCATAATCTTTTTAACATAAAAAGGCCAAATCATCTTTTTAATATTCTAATTTAGAGACATAAAATGAAAAAATGATAGAACTTTCGTTAAATCTAACTGTTTCTATCTATTTACAGATTAGTCCAAAACTACAAGGGATCACATGTTCACTTTTAAACTATAAGAGAGTCATCTAATTTTAATCTAAATTACAAGAAGATAAAGTGTAATTACTCCTCATTTCTTTCTTTCTTTCTTTTTATGGGGATGTGAGAACTTAAAAGGATCCCATTCCATGTGAGTCATTTCCAGAGCAGCCATTGATGATCTAAGTTTTACAAATAGTTTTTTTTACCGAATTTTCATATTAAATTGTGTGGTTATTTGTGATTTTTTTTAATTTAAACTAAAATAGTAGTCATTTTGATTCATAATTTTAAAAATTTATTGTCACTTCATTTATATAAATTTATTTTTTTTGCAAAATAATATTTTTCAAAGTTTTTATTTACCATGTTGATTAAAATTTTTTTGTGGGAGGGTAAGAACATCAAGTAGAATACATAGGAAAAGACCACTCACCAATCTATGGTTCAAAATAATCATGGTAATCTACTAATCTTAGTCTATGACACTATCATAAATGCGTAATCTTGGCCAGATTTTGTGTTTAACTATACACCTATTTGGTCCGCATAGACACACACAAGGGCCTCCCATACCCACCCGTGACCTCGCATCTCACCCTATAAAACTCCAACGCCCACAAAGCCCTCTGAGCTTTCGTTCATTTTTGTTCTCTTTACTCGAAAGGAATTGGGATTCCATTTTATCTTTCTTACAATTCCTACATCTTCAAATGGCTCAGGTAAAATATTTCTAGTTTCCTAACATGGCTATGTATGTTTTCGAGAATTGATACATCCCAAAGTTCACGATTTTCTCATTTTCCTTTCTTCTTTGCTGGGAATTTGTTTGCAGAAGGTGATTTTGAAGGTCATGACCATGACTGATGAGAAGACAAAACAGAAAGCTATAGAAGCCGCCGCTGATATCTACGGTAATCATCCCACTGATGATAAGCTCTCTCTCTCTGTCTCTCTCTCTCTCTCTCTCTCTCATGGATCAGATGATAGTATGATTGTTGTTCTGTTTATGTTTTCAATTGTTGGGTATATATGATCCACAGGAGTTGATTCGATAGCGGCCGATCTCAAGGATCAGAAGCTGACAGTGATCGGAGAGATGGACACAGTGGCCGTAGTGAAGAAGTTGAAGAAAGTTGGGAAGGTTGATATCATTTCAGTTGGACCAGCCAAAGAAGAGAAAAAGGAAGAAAAGAAAGAAGAGAAGAAAGCAGAAAAGAAGGACGAGGGCAAGAAAGAAGAGAAGAAAGAAGAAAAGAAAGAGGACAAGAAATAAAAAGAGTAGAGCCCCAAAACTCCAATTAGTACATGTTTGAGGCCTTTCTGTATCGTGTGCCATTGTATAATTTCGTGACCTTTAAATAAGTCTTTTGGGAAGATTTTCATCATAGCGATGTAATTAAAGAGCCTAAGAGGGGTGATTTTGGGTCTCTAATTGAGCAAATCCATATGCAGTTGTTTCATATGAGAAGATTGCCGGTTTCGGTTTCTTTGTGAAACCAAAAAAAAATGTGAAGAAAATTCGGCACTAGTTTCCTCTTTTACTTTTAATAACAAGTCATTTTCCATCCAATGGAATGCTCACCAAAGTCCAAAAGCTAACAATTTCTGAATTCAGATTTCCTCAATTCTTATTCTGTTTATTACCAAAACGATGTTGTTTTAAATTAAATTTTACTTTTTTTATATTTAACAAGAAGCTCATTTATTTTCAAATCCTAGTTGAGTGATCCTTTCCTCAATAAATAAAATAAAAATTTACATTCTAATCATGGCATAATGAGGATTTAAATTCACAATTTTTTCATTAGGCGAAAAAGCATTAGAAGGACACAAATGCTGGTCATCTGATTATATTCGTCAACAGAGAGACATCTAGATGGGTTCAGAGAATCAGAGATTGCTTGAATACGACTTCTCTTTGTCCTTACTCTCAGATGACGAAGCATTAGATGTAATTTCATGCTCAATTGATATTGGATATGTTAGTCAAGTGTGTGCATGAAGCTGTACATATTACAGAATAATATTGGGTGTGTATCATTCTTTGGTCAAATCTTTGCATGGGAATGCGAATTTAAGCGTGCGCCGCCTCGTAAACAATCAATTGACAGATACCTACCCCTCTGTTGAGATCATTCACGGTTTGCAGAGCCTTCAGCTTCATATATCAATTGTCAATTGAGGGGTGTTTGGATAGTTTAAACTTACGATTTTTTTAATAAATTGTGTTTGACCTACACTTAAAATAATATATTTTTAAACTTAACTTAGCTATTTAAATAATTAATTTAAACTTATCACTTGTAACTTTTTAAAAAAGCAATTCAAATGAAGCGAGCTCTTTGACACCTCATAGGAGAAATCCTCTATGCATTGAACGCCTTACTCACCAATGTGAGGGGAAAAAATAATGTACTACAGTAATTTCTGGCTTGCGTCCGGTGTTGGGATCGTGTATGTAATGGTAAACTTGGCCCTCGGCTCTCTCTAGGAGCGGAAACTGAACAGCAATCGCTCATGCGACCACCATTAGTGAAAATTTGCCGCACCCATTTAAAAACTCATACAAGAGTTAGAGCAATATAACCATTTTCATTCAAAAATTATTCGATGTGATGATAACATAGTGTGACAACTAAGGTCAGAAATAGAATTTGTTTTTGAGTATGAAAACTTAAAACATGAATTTTCACATCTTCATGTAATTGTTAATGCACTAAGTTCAACCATGAGAAATATAGTATGATACAAGTCTAAATTGCCACCTAACAATAAAATTAGCTTCTATTAACACTCAGCAAAACATGGAAAAAGTTTCTTGAACAAAAATGACCCAATAGTCTACTTCCGCCCACGGTAACAAAACCATGATTTTAACATTAGTAGTAATGTGATTGTCACATGTGATAATGTCTTGAATTCCGTGGATGCCGGCAGGGCATGGTTGAGGACGCATTAGATGTAATTTCATGCTCAATTGATGCTGGATATGTTAGTCAAGTGTGTGCATGAAGCTGTACAGATTACAGAATAATATTGGGTGTGTATCATTCTTTGGTCAAATCTTTGCATGGGAATGTGAATTTAAGCGTCCGCCGCCTCGTAAGCAATCAATTGACAGATAGCTACCCCTCTGTTGAGATAATTCCCGTGTTTGCAGAGCCTCCAGCTTCATATATCAATTGGAGAGTGTTTGGATGATGATTTTTTTTTTAGTAACCTATAATTTATATGTATAATTTTTTAAATTCTGTTTAACTCCTGTTATAAAAAAATAATTTTTTTAGACCTAACTTAGTTATTTAAATAAGTAACTTTTTAAATTTAATTTAAACTTATAATTTGTGACTTTTTAAAAACATAATCCAAACACCCCTGAAGCGGCCTCTTTGACACTTCAGGGGAGAAATCCTCTGTGCGTTGAACGCCTTACTCACCAATGTGAGGGAAAAAAATAATGTGCCACAGTGATTTCTGGCTTGCGTCCAGTGTTGGGATCGTATATATAAGGGTACACTTGGGCCTCGCCTCTCTCTAGGTGCGGAAACTGAACAGCAATCGCTGATGCGACCACCATCAGTGAAAATTTGCCCCACCCATTTAAGAACTCGTACAAGAGTTAGTGCAATATAATCATTTTCCTTCAAAAATTATTCCATGTGATGATAACACAGTGTGACAGCCAGGGCGAGAGCTAGAATTTGTTTTTGAGTATCAAAACTTAAAACACGAATTTTTACATGTTTATGTAATTGTTATTGTAAGTTCAACCATAAAAAATATAGTATGAGGCAAGTCTAAATTGCTACCTAACAATAAAATTAGCTTCTATTAACACTCAGCAAAACATTGGAAAAAGTTTCTTGAACAAAAAATGACCCAATAGTATACTTCCGCCCACGGTAACAAAACCATGATTTTAACATTAGTAGTAATGTGATTGTCACATGTAATAATTTCTCAATTTCCGCGGCTGCCAGCAGGGTATGGTTGAGGACGCATTCCTTCCCAAACTACTAGAAGAAACCCAAACGAAATGGGTAGTAGTCTATGTTTCTCTTCTACCTGCTAGTAGCTATTATAAGTTTATAACCACACCTACTATGCCATGAACATTACCTTGATACTTTGAATCCTTTGATGAGGGAATTTGGACCATCCCAACCTCCCATTTTACCATCAGAACTGAACATAGAAGGGAAAGCAAGAAGAAACATATCACAATTCGAAACCAGTCTATAAGTTGACAATGAGAATCGATACATTACAATTGTGTTCAGGCCTCCACGAAACAAGAGAAACACTAGCCCTCACATTCCACACTGGAATTAGAACAATATTACTTGTTACAAATAAAATAATCAGCCAACTTAAGTAGAAAAAAGATAATATCAGTTGTTCTAACTCCACCATTGTTAACTACAATGGTTTGCCATAAGAAGTATGTGTCCCATGTCTAAACCCTTCTACACTTCTACAGAAAGGAATCTGGTTCTAATAAAATGCATCTAATGAGCTTTACCCATGACTTCAATTTGGCACATCCCACCATTTAACCGGGATTGAGATAACATCCAATAAGTTTTGCTTCAACCAAAAAATAAGCAAAGAAGACCAGGATAAGCACAAAAAAGGTCAAGGGGAAGATTGCAGTTACTTTAAAACTGAAGGCCAAGATAACTTACATGGAGGTGGACAGAGGAATGGGAAACAGCCACACTGGAAACTCACTTCATAAGTCATAGAAATGTAGCATTGGAGAAACTTTCACTTGCGGATACTGCTGATACTATCAAAACTTCGAGATTGGCCCGGTCAACACGATAAATGAGTCTACCTGATAGTTTTTATCGTCAGTCAAGCACAATTAATGACTCATTGGGGGAGCCACATTGAAGTTCGTTTCTTTCCAGGGGCCAAAATGATGATAGTAATAAAAGGCACCAGGTTCTTCCCCTTGAGGGCCTACTAAGTCAAACAACAGTCCAAATCTACAGAGATTCTGAAAACTAGCAAATTTGTGTCAGTTTCTGCATGCAAACAAGCAGCGAATATTCTCCCTTGTTCCTTAAGCCAGTAGTTCTTTCTTGTTTAAGCATGGAATCTATGCTTGCCTTCAAGGTGCAATTCAATAAACAGCATATGAAGGACTATAGCTCAAAGGAAGAAAATGGAGAGCCACATTTCCGATAATTCATCAACAGGGGTGATGTGGGCTATAAACTTTCTTTTCCTATACATTTAGATTCACTGCAGGGACAGCAGATATGCTTTTGAGTAAACTCTGAAAAGAAAAAAAATAAGTTCCTTAGGAAAAGACAATATTACTAGTAGATTAATAAGATAAGAAAGCTCCATAAGGTTTTAATGATATCACAGAAAAACCTTCACATCCACCTTCAACTTTTGTTAGAGTAACAAGATTTTATAAACCATAAAGAAGTGACGATATATATAAGGAAACTGGTATAATAAAGAAAGCATTTGAGAAACGCTCAGTGCAAACCAAAAGCAACAGAACATACAAATAATCATGCCAAGAAAGCACTGACAGAGATTTTAATGTAAAAAAAAGTAAGCATACCCAAAAACCTCTCCCTTTGAAAGGGGCAAACTATCTCAAGGATAAAGGAAACAAAGGTCAAAAAAAACTTTCTAATTTCTATTTGTCGATTACACAGCATAATAAGGTATGGGAATAAAAAATAAATTGAGGATATTATTGGGTGACAGTTATAAAAAGTGTGACATAAAATTGGAACTTACACGAGATCTGCAAATGAGCAGTGGGCACAAGAGGGCTAGTGAGCTGGATCAACAAATATTCATAAAGTTACAAGTGAATTGCCTTCACTATACATAAGTTATCACTTTAGCATCTCCTGTATTGCTTGAATTTCGAAACGAGATGCATGTACTGCCCCTTTTCTACCATATGTTTTATTACTTCATGAGCTTCAGAAAGTTTTCCAGCATTACGCAGATTACTAACCAGAGTGCTATACACAAGAAAATTTGGATTACAACCTCTGGATTCCATCTCTTTGAGCATCAAACATGCCTTCCCAAACTTTCCCGCCATACAAAGCCCTCGGATCAAGGAATTGTAAGTAAATACATTGGGCAACTGTCCCTTGATTATCATCTCATCAAACAATCCTTGAGCCTTCTCAAGCTCCCCCGCCACAATATATCCTGTGATCATAACAGTGTAACAAACCACATCAGGCGTGCAGCCATGCTTAATAATCTCATCAAAAAAATACTTGCAGGCATCCAAATTTCCTGCTCGGCTGAGCCCATCTATCAATGTTGTGAAGTGAATTAGACTTGGATCGCAACCTACTTCCTTCATGTGGTTCAAAAGATTGAGTGCTGCTAGTGGTTTGTCCCCTTTTCCCAGAACATGGAGAAGGATGTTAAAAGTATGGAAATCTGGTGAAAAACCACTTCTACCCATTTCATCTAACAGTCTATGAAACTGATCTAGCTTCCCCAGTCTATACTTTGCACACATAAGTATATTATAAGTCAATATATCAGGGGAATGACCTTCAATCGACATTTGTTGATATACCCACTCAATCAACTTGTACTGGTTCACTGCAAGAAGGGAATGTAGAATTGCATTGAATGAATGCTTGAATGGCCTATAGTTAAACGTCTTTGACTTGATGAACCTCTCTACCACTTTCCTTGCTAAGCCCGCCTCTCCACAAGTACATATCAATATATTAAACGTGCGTGCAGTGGCTGGGAACCCTTCCTCAATCATCTCATCAACTAGCCTCCACATTGCTTTAAATTCCTCAGCATCTGCAAAAATCTTCATTATCAAATGGTATGAATTTGTTGTGTGCCTGTAATTCTCTTGTTGACTGGACCACACAAAAAATTTGTAACCCAGCTTCGCACAACGGTTCTTATTCGCGTAATTAATTGTTGTCAAAATCCCCAAAAGAACTTCTCTCACAAGTAGGCCTGAAACCCTTATTTGCAAATCATCTAAAGCTGCTTTTGCATCGAACCCTGGACCATCTTGTTGAAGAATTTCAAGAACCTTTTCAGCATCAACCCTCACATTTGCCAAAAAATTCCGTCTTGCAGAGAAATTCCCCCAAGGATGGCTTTCATGATTGTTTTCCCCTCTTCTACAACCAAGTGACTCATCCAACTCGGGTTTTGCATCTGTAAAATCTACATCTGAATTCATGGATCCCTCAATGCTTAAAAACCCATCACCGAAACCGTCCCAGTAATAGGAACGGCTGCATAAGGAACGCGTAACGCAACAAAAATAAGAGAGAGTTTGAACCAACCTCTGACCAAGTATAGCTACAGAGTACATTGCGAGAGCAAATGAAAGTGGAAATACCCATTATGTCTGTAAGTTTTGCGTCTTCACCAAATCTAGCAAACCCACCAACAGAATTCGATACCCAAACACATAGAGCTTCGAATTTTGCCGTTGAATATACAGATAGACACCCATTAAAAGCTAAAATCACAAAACCGCACAACTCTCTGAATCCTATTAAGCGCATTCATTTGGAGAAAACCTCTTTCTTTTTCCGCTATTTTGAGTCCTAGTTCAGTAATCAAACAGCTTAAATCAATGCATCGCACATACCAATTGAAGAGACGGACCAGAGTAGATACTAGGGTTTTGAAGTGTTAAACTCAGGACCAGTAGATTAGGGTTTTAGTGATTGTGTTGGGAACGGAGGACATACCTGGTACTTTGTGTTTTGATGCGGCTGTACCGGGTTTTGTCAGGCTGCGCCCGGTTTCCGCAGAACGTTTGATGCGGCTGTAAGAGAAGAAGAGACGGCTACTGGCAGAAGCGGGTAACACCGTCTGTGTGACGGCTGTAACTGAGAGGAAGAGACTGGGGGGCCAAAAGAAATATGAGGAAACTTGGCTCCTCTTCGGTTAAAACATCACTCCGCTAACAGTGCGTTCGGGAATTACAGTAATTTGAAATTAGTTTATAAAAATGGTTTTAGGTTTACAATTAAAAAATTCAAAATTGGAATTAAAAGTTCAAAAGATTTGGAAGAAAAAACAAGCCATGAAGAAATTATTTCAAAATTATCGGTTCTCAATGAAATTGGAATCACTTAAACCTGCTTTAAGTTCCTTACTCAAATTACCCCTCCTTCAGAAGTTCTTATTCTATTATATGTTTTGTGATCAATGCAATAGGGATATTATGGTCTAATTTTTTCAATTCTTCAACAAATCCAAACAGAGGGAAAAAAAAAAATTTCTTTAGGACCTGTTTGGAACTAGGGAAAGGAAAGAGAGAGAGAGAGAGAGAGAGAGAGAGACAATTTTTCATTTGATTTTGTATATAAAATGAAAGTAAAATTGAAAGAAAGAAGGGAGAAAGAGACTTGCTTTTCTCTTTCCTTCTCTTATTTTTCCTTTCTCGTTTTCTCATGGTTTCTTTCCCTTTCCTCCTTCAAATTCCAAACACGGTAAATTCTAGTTATTTCAAATACAAGAACATGAATTTCTTTGAATAATTTTCTTTGCTTTCCTTTTTTCACATATCCAATTTCAAATACAATGCAACTTTCCTGGCCACTCACTAATAATGAACCTTTTTGCGTATAAAATTAGAATAAATTATAGTGACAGTACTGTTTGTTTTTAACAAATTCAAGAACACAAATTTTCAAAAACTACAGGTGTTAAAGGAGACGTTAGTTTTACTATTTTGCCCCCTAAGGCTTCAATTAAATCTCAAAAGTTGGATGGTTGATAAGCGTAGATGATTTGTCTTTATTAAATACAATTATTTGAGCTAAAAATTAACTACCAAAGATTGTATGCCTCTGATAAAATAAAATAAAGATAATAACCTAACCTTTAATAAAATTATGTCATCCCACAATTTTAGTTAACCAATCCATAAATTCATTGACTTTTCTAATGGAAAGATAATTTTGGTATTTGACAAAACAACATACAACCATTTGGAGAATTACATGCTTTACATTTTTTTTTTTTTAGCAAAAATGAAAGCCACCTGAGAATAGTATGATAAATAATTTGAGTCTACCATATCTCCAAAATTTAAACTTTCTTGCTAATTTCAATAGTAAGATTCAATCACACGTTATTATTTTTATTCAAATTTTAATTTAGATATGAATTAAAATGCACATTTGACCCTAATAACATTCAGATTGCGCTTAAGATATTGCATTTCATTGAAAATAATTATTTTTTTTATTTTCATCTAAGCATGACTTTTTTCTCTTATAGTCTTATGTATAGGACGTTTCTGGCTTTTTTTTTTTTTGTAAATTTTAAATTGACAAGGGTGTTCTCTATTTTCATTATCCTATACAAGTTTTGGGCTAAGATCCTTTACTTTTTTATAGATCCTTTATTTTGAAAACTCTCTCCGGACCTCGTCATTTTAGAAATTCTCTTCAAAATTGATGTATGTGTAGCATTTTTAAAAGCAATCTCATTTCTCACTTCTTTTTCTTTTACTCCTAGCCTTGTTTCCTAGACAAGACTGTGAAACTCACATTAACAAATTTATAATAGAACCTGTTCACTTGTGTCTAAAAGTGAATAAATGTATTCAAAAATTAAATTATAGATATCATTTTTCTAAATTTTTAAAACAAATTAAGGTGACTTTTTCAAATAAAAAGACCATAAGACTATTAAAAAGTATTTATTAGACCATAAGACTATTTAAGAAGTGTGTACAAAAATGATGTTTGACAAACATAACCTTGACTAATTTTATACACGTAAAAAGCAATTGAAAATAGAAATCCAATTCTATCATAAGCACTTGCGCCTTATAAAGAGTCCATTCTCCTTGCACTACTAAAAAATGGGCTATTTGCAATGGATTATTTGCGACGGCTACTTATGCCGTTACAAATACTTTATTAATTGCGACGACAATGGTCTCGAGGCAAATAATATCAATTGAAATGGCACTATTTAAAAAGCTTTCAAAACGACGTCATATGGCTAGATAAAAACAACCCCTTTTTGTTACGATGGCATATTTGCAATCGGAGAGCAGTTGCAAACGAGTAAGTGAAACGGCGTCGTTTCGATACCAAAATTAATTTCTCCCTTTTCCTTGTCTTTCCCTCAAAATCACAGACCTAAGTTTGTTCGACTGAGAGGCACGCCACCCTCCATCCCTCTTCCCTCTTCCCTCTTCTCTCTTCCCTTACGTTGGCTGAGAGAGGGACGCCCTCCATCCTTGTTCCCTCATCCCTCACATTGGCTGGGAGAGATGCCGCCGGAAGCCCTCACCTCCAAAAGCCATTGACGCCGGAAGCCCTTGCCGCTAGAAGCCGTAGGATGGATGGATTGGTAAGCTTATCTCCCTTTTAAACATATCATGTTTTGGACATTGATTTCTATAAGCCAGTGCAGCAGTGTAGTTTGGCATGCTAGCACCAAACCCTTTCAACAATAAACCTTGAACCCAGACCAATGGTCAGGACTTTTGTTTGTTGTTCCTGACTTGTAAAGATATTTGTATATATATATATATATGTGTGTATATGTATATGTGATTTGCTGTGTTTATTATCATCTTGTGTTGAATTCTTTTTTTGGTGGCTCTGTAGTTGATGAATTATACGGAATCAATGAAGAAGACTTAGAGAAGATCGCGGCTCAAGAGCAGAGGCAATTCCCTTTTGAAAGCCTAGTTTCCGTAACCAAAGATTTCCACCCCAATCGCAAGCTCGGGCAAGGCGGCTTTGGTCCTGTATACAAGGTAACCATCACAAATTGACTCATATGTTTGTATGTGTAATTTGTGTGTATGTATAATTGTTGGGTTAATGGGTATTTAGGGGAAGTTGGATGATGGAAGAGAGATTGCGGTGAAGAAGCTTTCCGAGAGCTCGATCCAGGGGAAGAAAGAGTTCGTGAACGAGGCGAAGCTGTTGGCAAACGTGTAGCATCGCAATGTTGTGACTTTGTTGGGTTATTGTGCACACGATGTAGAGAATCTGCTCGTGTACGAGTATGTGGCTAATGAGAGCCTTGACAAGCTTCTCTTCGATGAGTCATATTCCGCTTTGATCTTTTCTTGCCTGAAACATTCAATTCTCACCATAATTCAATTTGAAGTTGTTAAACTAGTAATTAGTGACTACCCGAGATCGACTTTCGTAGTCATGGTTAGGTGCCAACTGCCCAAGTTTCAATTAATGTGCTTGCGTGTTGATTGAAAATCATCAGTAGTATTGACATTTAGGATGTTCAACTTGGGTTCATTTCGAAAGCTTGGACATTTTGAAGATCATAAATTACAAAGACCTCCTTTTAAGTTCTCTTGTGATTTTTTAAATAACACTGGCTTCCTTAGCTTCCCCTGTTAGTTTTGGTCCCTTAAATGGCGCTAATAGAAAATTCATTTTACCATTTTACCCTTATTGATTTTAGTTAACCCAGATTTCTGTTCTTTTCCTTTTTATTTTATTGTTTTGGTGCTGCGTCTTTTCTTTTATCCCAATGCCAAACAGCCCAACTCATCATGAGCAACCAACCCATTTTTCTTTGCAAACCAGGTTAAGAAGAAATTGAACCATTACATATACAATCTCTCTCTCTCTCTCTCTCTCTCTCTCTCTCTCACACATGTACGGCTACTGTTGACTCAAGGTTGATCCTCATGTTGATTTTATTGATAACTAAACCTTGTGTTATTTTATTAATGCATTTACTTAGTGTGCAGATTAATAAAGTTTATAATTTAGACTTAAAGTTTAATTTTAAGTCTAATACTTATCAAAGTGAATGCACAACTAGCGCAAGATCAAGCAATGAATTCTAAGAGTTATGCAATGAACCAAACAGAGCATTGACGCCTATTTCTACTTCAAACAAATGATTTGCATTCAAAAACATTAAAGGTGTTCAAATAAGGCTTTCATCAAGCATGCATAGACTCAATGAAGTTGTCTTGCACTCAAAATGATAAAAGCATTCATCAGAGTGTGTAAAGATTAGTTGAAGATGATTTGATTGTGAACAGATTGAAAAAAGCTCAAAAAAGGACTTCATCAAGTGTGCAAAAGGTCGATTCAAGATGATGTGATTGGAAGTTGCTTGAGAAGAAGATTCACATTGATTGCCTAATCTCTACATGGAATCCAAGTGAAGAATTCTTCTGAGATATAAAGAATTAATAAAGACAATGTGTATGAGGGGATTATCATATTCCCACAATTTAAGTAGATGTGAGATCTAGAAATCTTCTTTTCGTAGTAGAAGTGCTTTCAAGCAGAGTCTCACGAAATCTTCCCTCTTTGCCTTCAATTACATCTAAAAACAATTTGTAAACTTTATTATCATCAAGCTGACAAAAGTCTCATTGAAGTGATTTTAAAGAAGAAAAAAGAATTGCTAATAAAGAGAAGAAATCGGCAATGAAGCATTGTGAAGCTCTACATAATAGAGAAAGCTTGACATTGAAAGAGAATGTTCTACAATTAAAGATGAAGCTTTGCATACAAAGAAGAAGAGTTCAAAGTTGATTGAATGAAGCTCTGATAGTTTGGAAACCAAAAAAAGTTGAATAATGATTAATTTAATCCAAAATTGAATAGAAGTCATCTCTGATGAGTTAAAAAATTTTGATTAATCATCATCCCCCAAAGAAAAGACTCATTGAAGATCTTATACTATTGTTGAGATGAACTAGATCATTGTAAGTTAGAAAGCAGATTTCTGGGCAATGAGCAAACTCATGGAAATGAAGAGTCGCTTCATGGAGACAGACGCAAAAGGCTTGAAGACAAAATGATAAATGAGTTGACTCATGGAAATGAAGAGTCGCCTCATGAATACAGAAGCAAAAGCTTGAAGACCAAAATGTGCAAAAAGCCGACTCATGGAAATGAGGAGTCGCTTCATGAAGGCAGACGCAAAAAACTTGAAGATCAAATGAGTAAAGAGCCGACTCTTTGATATAAAGAATCGACTGATGAAACCTAAAAAAAGTTTTTTGTACAAAGAGTGGACTCATGAAATTGAAGAGCCGCCTCGTGACTACAAAAGAAAAATGACGTGAAGATAGAATGCATAAGGAGCCGACTCATTGATATGTGTCGCGCCCAAATTTTTCGCACTTGAGGAATACACACACAAGTGGGAAAAACGCTGTACTCTCTCGTTAGAACTCACCCTCCTAGAAGAATGAGTGCGACTAAGTTTGAATTGAAAATTGGTTTGAATAAAGGGCTTTCAGAAAAAGATTTGGAGTCGCCACCTAACTTGATTAAGGTGAGTTAGGTCACCTAAAAACTAAGAATAATCCGAAAACTACACTTAGGGTTTTTGGAAAAGGATTTTGAAAATATCTTCTCAAGAGGGTTTTTAAGAAAAACAGGTTGTTTGGCAACCTTTGGAAAACATTCAGCCCTTTTTGAAAAATAACTCCTTTTTGTCCTTGAAATCAGTGATCCTAGGTTCGGAGGTTGGTTACGTATAAGGAAGACGCACTAAGCCATCGCCCTACCCCGCCCTTTCAGTACCTACATGTCAATCTACTCTAGATTCACCTATAAGAGTCTTTAACTAACAAATGACCAATCCTATCCACTTTGAAAAACAATATTTGAAAAGAAACTAACATGATGCATGATATGCAAGTGCAAGAAAAGAGAGTTGATTTGGAAATAGATTTGAAAAGAAGAATTTGATTTGATTTTAGAAGAAAGATTTGAAAGGATAGATTTGAAATTGGAAAGTTTGAAAAATTAGAAATAGATATTTGGAAATAGAAATTTAAAATTGGAAGTTTAAAATAGATATGGAATTGGAGATTGAAGAAGATTGTAGAATTGGAGATTTGAAAAATGTGGAGACCGCACCCATAAAGGTTGCCTACGTATCCTTTTGGAGGAATCAGGTCAGTCGTAGTTTATACAAGAGTCCGATTAAAAATAGAAGAGTTGATTTGGAAGAAAGAGATTGAATTGGAAATTGGATTGGAAGATTGAGAGATTGAACTTTGATTAGAAGATTTAAAAAGATTGATTTTGAAAGACTTGGTTTTAGGAAACCTAGACTTAGGAAAAACTTGAGACTTAGAAAAGATTTGACTCAAATGTTGGACTTGGAAGATTTAGAAAAAGATTGGATTTAGGAAAGACTCGAATTAGGAAAGGTCTGATTTAGGAAAGTTTCATTTTTGGAAAGTTTTGAATTAAGAAAGTTTTGAATTAGGAAAGTTTTCAAATTAGGAGAGTTTCAAAATTATGAAAGTTTCGAAATTAGGAAAGTTTTGAATTAAGAAAGTTTCATTTTAAAAAAGGTTTTGAAAGAGGAAAGGTTTTGAAAATAAGGACGTTTTGAAAATAAGAAAGTTTTAAGTTTAGAAAGTTTTAGATTTGAAAAACTTTGAATTTGGAAAGATTTGAAATTTAGAAAGTTTAAGATTTAGAAAGTTTTAAAGTTTGAGTCTTAGAAGATCTTGAGATTAGGAAAGGTTTGAGTTTAGGAAAGATTTGAAAAATTAAGATTTGAAAAGAAGGTAAAATTAAGAAAGGGTTGAATTAGGAAAGATTTGGAGGTTGGGTTTTAAAATTTAGGAAAGATTTTTATGTTCAAGTTTTGGAAACTTAAGATTTAGGAAAGTAGGAAATTAGGAAAGAGGTGAATTAGGAAAGATTTGGATTAGGACGGGATTGGATTTTGTTTCTAAAAGGGAAGGTTTAATTTTGTTTCCAAAAACGGAGAATAGGATCTGGTTTCCTAAACGGGAAGATTGGATTTGGTTTCCTAAAGTAAAGATGGGATTTGGCAAGGATTTGGAAAGGGAGGTTTTAGAAACCCTAGATTTGGAAGACTATAGTTTTAACGTAGAAAAGAGATTTTGGAAATGTGTATAGTTTAGATGTGAAAACAAGAGGTTTTGAAAACCTAGGTTTTAAGGCAAGTTTGAAAACCATGTTTTTTGAAAGAAAACTAGGGTTTCCTAATCGTGAGTTCTAGGGCTTGACTTGGGCTCTAAGGAAAGAGTTTTTTGGAAAATGTGTTTTTGGAAACAAGTTTTTGGAAGGAAATCCTAGAGAGGATTTTTTTAGAAAGAGATTTTTAAGAAAGAGATTTAGGAAGAGGTTTTTCTAAGAAGGAAACTTAGGGAACGTTTTTGGAAAGTGGACTTTGAAAAGAGCGTTTTGGAAATGAGTTTAAAAAGAGAAGTTTTGGAAAATAGATTTTTAGAGGAAATTTTTGAAAAAACCATTTTGGAAAGAAGAGTTTTTGGAAGTGTGTTAAACAAGAGATTTTTAGGAAGAGATTTTTAAAAAGAGAGTTTTTAGAAGATATAAAAATGTCTCACTTTCCTAAAGTGATTATAACCATAAAAGGGCTAGAACCACTTTAGGAAAGTGGTTTTGAAAACGAGAAGTCGAAAATATAGACCGTATTGGTCTTCTTTAAATGTAACACTTTCCTAAAGCAACCCTAGCCATGGAAAGGCTAAAATCACTTCAGGATTGTGATTTTGAAAATAAGTTTGGAAAAAGGAGATTTTGATGCAATTTTGAAAACAAGTTTAATGCAAGCTTTGAAAACGAGGTTGAAAACGATTTTTGGAGAGATGCAAGATAATGATATGCACAATGCAAATTTGGGGTCGTGAACATACAAGGTTAAAGCTTCACCACATAATAAAGGGGGCCGAACCCACGTGGTCTCTGGTTAGACTAGAAGAAAGCCCCCGACATGGTGACTCTCTAATAGTCCAATCCTACACATGGACCGAGAATTCCCTTGTTTCAAGCATACAAAGAAAGGGGGGGGAGGGGGGAGGAAGAGATAGGAGATTAAAATAGAGAAAACCCAAGTGGGTTAGGAGAGAGAAGAGAGAGGGGAAAGTGCGAAAATTTAAAGAGAAAACCTACCGTATGTATTGTTTATTTTGCCCACCTTGCTTGTCTTCGATCTTTGTCTTGATCTTCGTCTTCAATCTTCAAGAGTTTGCCTTCAATCTTCAAGACTTTAGATTGTATCTCTTCAAGTCTTTAAAGGAGGGTTGAAGGCTAGTGTATGAGTGTATGGGGGTGTATATGAGTGTATAAGAGGCTAGGGTTTAGTGTATGGTGGCTAGGGTTTGGAAAACCTAGAGAAGCTAGGGTTTAGGGAGTGTTCGAGCTCTGTATATCGAATATTGGTGTTTTTAGACTGAGTTTGCGAACCCCTTTCACGCTGGAAGAGGCTCTGTATTTATAGAGGTGGGATAGACATGGCGCCTGTTGCAGTGGCGCCAACCAATTAGGAAACTATTAAGGTCGGCAAGCAACGTATCTTTGACTAGATTTGGGCGCCTGTCCTAGTGACTACCATGCAATTTTTACCCTGGCTTCACTAGGAGTGACTCCGGAAAGTTCGGGAATGATTTAAAAGACCGAGATTGGCCCAGAAGGCCAGAAAAGGGCAAGAACACTTAGAATAATGTCCCCGAGGTATTTGACTTGAAAAATGAAGATAAGATGTGTTCAAAGGGTTGACCGGGCCTTTAGGGGCAAAACGGTCAATCGGATCGGGAAGCTGCCGGGACGGACTCGGACTATCCCGAAAGAAGACTCGAGATTTGGAAACATTATTCAGAATGTTCCCAAAGGTTTCCGGTTTGATACCCAAAGCCGGTGTGGTCGGAAAAGGTGACCGGCCCACTAAGGGCAAAACAGTCATTTCGCACTGGGTTTGCTGGAATTGACTCGCAATGATTCGAAAGGATAAAGAAAGGTTGAGAATACTATAAAAAGCATCCTCGGGAAGTTACCGGTTTGATACCCAAAGCCGGTGTGGTTGGAAAAGGAGACTGGCCCACCAGGGGCAAAACGGTCATTTTGTACTGGGTTTGTCGGAACTGACTCGGAATGATCCGGAAAGATAAAGGAAGGTTGAGAATACCATAAGAAGCAATCTCAGAAGGTTACCCATTTGATACCCAGAGCTGGTGTGGTTCCCGGGGCGTTCGGATGCCTAGGGGCAAAATGGTCATCTTGACCGGAAAGTCTCGGAATTGGCCCGAAACTGACTAAAAGGCATCTAATCATGCCAGAATGCTTTTAAGACAATCTTAGATGGTTGGACTCACCGTTCTGAGGACTCAGGTGTGTTCTCGAGAAACGTGTCGAAAAATGCCCAAGGGACAGGTTGGTCATTTTTCACCGAAGTGGGCTAGCAGGCACTAGTGTTGACCTGGGTTTTGAGTGTTTCCGCCACTCTGACGGCGATCGTGTGATACAGGAGTTTGTTGGCAATTCCCTATATCGACCTGTTTGCAAGTATTTCCGCTACTCTGACGGTTCGTGATCATTCCTAAGACTGCCTGATCTCGAGAAGCTGCTAAATAGACTTAGCGCCTGAGAATCAACTTTCTCGAAAGGCATGCCTAAACGGACATTTCTACATTGGCGGGCTAGCAGGCGCCAAAGGTGGACCGTTCTACCATCTATGGGACTTGGGGTCTCATCCCGGTCAACAGGTTTAAAGGGACTTACCATTCCGAAGAGATCTTCTTCGAAAAATGTGTTGGACCGTCTCGAGGAATCAACTGTCTCGAGAGAGGGATTAGAATTGGAAAGAAGACTTACCGTCTCTGGAAAGACGTGCCTGATTAGAGTAGATTTACCGTCTCGAGGAATCAACTGTCTTGAGAGAGGGATTGGAGTTGGAAAGGAGTCTTATCGTCTTCAGAAAGAAGTGCCTAATTTGGAAAGGGGACTTACCGTCTTCGGAAAGACGTGCCTGATTTGGAATTTGGAAAGAGGACTTACCGTCTTCGGGAAGATGTGCTTATTGGATTAGGAAAGGGGACTTACTGTCTTCGGGAAGACGTGCCTAATTGGAGTAGATTTACGGTCTCGAGGAATAAACTGTCTCGAGAGAGAGATTGGAATTAGAAAGGATAATGCCCCTCAGGGCATTTTGGTCATTTTGCCTCTATTTAGGCCTGGTGGGCCCACGAAGCGATGGACAGACGGGGTTTAGACTTAGAGAGTTGGTTTCGATTGGAATACGTCCATATTGACTTGAGTACAAGTCTGGACGGAGTGTAGACTGCCGAATGGTCAAAAATGGGGTGCTTACAATATGAAGAGCGGATTCATGAAGACAGTGGACAATATTTGGTAAATGCAGAACCAGAAGTGTCGACTCTACAAGCTTGGAGTCGACCCCTGAGAAATAACGGTTAGTTTTTCTAACGTTATAACGGAACTGGACGTGCATTAAATGAAGCCCAACAACCTCCAATGGATGAAATTAATACAGGGGTTTATATACAAACTTCCAGCTGCATTTATAACAAGAAGAGAGACAAGAAACAAGAATCCGCTGATTGATCAACTGAAATTCCTGAACATTCCTCTTGTCTTCACTTTGTGAGTTTTGATTGTATAATCTACTCTTGTCAGAGAATTTGTGAGTTACTTGTATATCTTTATACACTTGTAAGTGAGAGTTTGAGAGTTCTCTTGCGAAAGAAAAACTCTTGTAAGTTCGAGTAGAGCTTAGACAAAACCACTTGGTGGCTGAAGAACTTGGGTAGAAGTTTTTATGCATAGTGAGTTGAGCACTTGGTCAACCAACACCCATTTGTAATTGGAGATTACATAGTGGAGGAAAACTTCAAGGGGATCTTGGGGTGAGGACGTAGACCACGGATTGTGGTTGAACCTCAGTAAATCTTTGTGTTCCTTTTATTGCTCTATTTTCTTCTCTTCTGCTAATTACATTGCTTTACATATAAATTGATCACTATTGCATTGTTTAGATTAAACTTAATTAATTTTAATTGTTATTAATCTTCGAAAAGCTCAATTTACTCCCCCTCTTGGGTTGCCTTTTGGGCCAACAGCCACTGCTGCTGTCGCCATAAATAGCGCACAGCACCGTTCGCAAGGAATAGATCTATCTTTGGTGTTTATTTATCAGCATATTTTGCAATCGATTTAAAACTCTCTTTTTGTCTATGGATTATGGATTTGTAATGTTATTTTGTGAGGCACTATATATAATTTTTTATTTTATGAATTGTAATGGGAGATAATGTTTGTTTAGAGACAATGTGTAAAACATGTGCTAGTTTATTTTATTAGACATATTTATAAATATTTGGATTTGAATGAAAGAATAAATTTTGTCATTAGTATAACGATTTTGTTATTTGTATAATGTTAATTGTACATTTTATCAAGTAAAAAAAAAAAGCTACAAATTTATTCATTATTTACAGGCAAAATTTTTTTTACAAGGTATTAGCGACGGGTGCAAAACCGTCGCAAAAAGTATCACATGTGGCTGTAAATGGATTGACTTTTTGCGACGAGTTTTTCTGTCGCTAAAACTTTTTTTTAAGTTTCGAATGATATTATTTGCGACGGCATTAAACCGTCGCTAATAAGTTATTACTGCTGGCATATCAGCTAGCACAAATAATTTTACTAAGGTGATTGGCCTTTTTGCGATTGCAAATAATGATGCCGTCTTTTGCGAGCGACTCGTACCGTTGCTTGACCTTTTTGTGACGCTTGCAAATTCGACGCTGAAAATCCGTCTCATCTCCAATGTTAATGACCTTTTGCGACGGCATTGCCGCACAATGACCTTTTAGTGTTGTATCAATGTCGTCTTCACCACCATTATAGTGCCATTCCCACACACAAACCTTACCCTTACTCTTAAATCCATAACCGCCACCTTCAATAAAAAAAGTATTTGAATTATAATTCCAAAAGTCATAAGTTAAAAGCTTGAGCTTAAAATGACCTTTTTCAAAATTTAAGCTAATTTTAAAATTAATTTTTTTAAGCGAAAACCAAACACCATTTAAAAAAATAATAAACTATTAAAAAAACTGCCTCCACGCACTCCAAAGTTAAATCCATCAAAAACCACCCCCAAAACCTCACCGCAACTTATACATATCCATTAAACTTAACAAGCCAAAATAATGAATACAACTATACAAGTGATGTAAACCCAAATGAAAACTTTTACGCAAGAAAAAAGAAAAAAAAAAAAGATCACATAAAACCCACATACATGCAATAAATTAAACCCAAGTCACTCAATGCTACAACATTCATCTCCAAACACGGTACACAAAGGACACGAATTCAAGAGCTTGTCTTGTATTAGATCAGTTGCCCGATTCCTGAAGTCTTCGCTCTCCGACACCAGCTTGGCCATGAGCTACTTCTTCACTGGTAGAACTTGAAAATCGTTCATTACCTGCTAACCACAAATAAATAAGTAATTTGATCATATAATGGACTAAAGACCTCTTAGATTAAGACGATAATATATTCTCTTCTGAGTGCTTAGATTTACCATTTGTAGTTCCAAGTGATGCTTGAGAAGTTTGCGATCGATCTCCACCCATGGAGAACCACGAAGTAACTGCACCTTTAAGCCTGGCACTCACATTGGAAGCAGCCCCAGACCCAGTCCCATCCGATTCTGTCACCTTCCCCATTGGCTTGGCCTCTGCCTTCTTGTCTGGTTCTTGTTTTCTCATACGCAAAGCACCTGATATCGCCTCCGAGAGCGCCTTGTCTTCGTCACTCGGCCTCAACTTCTCAGCCAAATACTCCTTCACCGACACTCCTTTTTCCTGTCCCTTCCCTGTCACAGTGGCAGCAATTTCATGTGTGTTTCCCAGCTTTGAAGCAACAACACTTTTAGCAGCGATGGCTTTCTCGGTGATTGCAGAAGTGGCCGACGAGATCTTCTGAGTGTAGCCGCTTTGATCTGATGGTGGTTTGGTAAAGGTGTCGTGTGGCATATCTTCAGGTTTGCTAGCATCAAAGCTTTTCAGGACCGACCCAGGATCTTCTGAGTTGGTAGTGGTATTTGCTGGAAGTGGCTCTCGAGAGAACTGGTCGTGGCTTCCTCTGTACAAATTAGGTGCCCCTTCAGGTTTTGGTTCATCATAGACACTCATTTTGTTGAGGGATTGAAGAACTGGAGTAATTCCTGCTTCCTCACCACCTGTTACGGATTAACAGAAATATATAACGTTGATTCAGTCCTCATCTTGTGCTGTTAGCCTGTTACAGTTAAATTGTCTTAAACTGGAAGAATTGAATAAGATTTATCTTATCTTACCAGCGCCAGTTGGATCTGTGACTTTGCTTTGATAATTGGACAGCTCTGGCCTGTCCTTCGGCGCTCGAGGATCCTCCTCCAGGGCTGTTGGTGTTCCCAAATTGATCTTCGGTTGCCCCATATCTTCCTCTCTCCCACGCACAAAATTTCCAATTTCCTCCTGCGCAAAGGGCCTTGTTGGTGGGTCTGTGAATTTAGAATCGTACTTATCCTCCGCCGCCAGTGTTGGTTTTTCCAAATTGACACCAGGTTGCTGCCCAGAGACAGCGCTCCTAATTGCGGCAGACTCATAAACTGCAACACATTCACAATTATAACATCCACTTTAACACCACCTAGGGCCAATACGTTAATTTAATCATAAAAGACATGAACTAAGTGGAAAGCTTCATACTTGGTGCGCCATGGACTTCTGGGTCTTCCTCCATTTCTTCATCTTCGTCTTCTTCCTCATCATGACTATGATCATGATCGTGACCATGTCCGTGCTTTTTAAGCGTTTCCTTTATCTTCTTCGCTTTTGCCTTCACCTTCTTTAGTACAGATTTCTCCTCATGATGGTGTTCGTCTTGACCTTGTATAACTGAAACAAAAACTTTCTATCAGTAAAAACAGAGAACGCAAAGTAAAGAAAATGTCAAGTTTCCAAAATCACCGTTTACTGGGATTCTCACCTGATGGCAACCCAACACTAGGGAGGTGTGCGTCGTAATTGTGATCATGAGGATGTGGCATTTGTGACTCCATACTTAAATTTTCGATGGTGACTTTCGTGTTCGTTGGTGTGGAATTGCAGATTGAGAAGGCACGTAGTAGAAAATAGAAATTCAGTTTTATAGAGAGAGAGAGAGAGAGAGAGGGGTAATATAAAACTGCATGATTTAGCCGGCCACCGTTGCATGGCGTTGGCGTTTGTAGGGTGGGACACGTGTAATAAAACGGACACGTCTCTGCTGTCTCGACGCGTGTCTCGTGACCAATTGTGGACGTGGCCTAAAGGCCGCAGGGATTGGTTTATGTAGCATTTTCCAAAAACTGCCAGTTCATGCGTTGCGACATATGTTTATCTTTATTTGTGGGATAGAAGAACAAATTAAAATTTTAAAAAAATATTATTTTTACAAAAAAAAATTCATATACAAAATGATACGACAATCATAATTTTCTAATTAAAAAAAAACTAGCAATGACTCTCATGCTATGCACTCTTAATTAAAAAAATAAAAAGTGCAAGACACGATTTTTTCTTTGATGCAATTGATTGTTTGATAAAACAAAAAATGAAGTACTAAAAACTGTTAAGAGTTCAAATATTTAGACAGTTTTTCTTTAAATTTGGCATTTATACAATAGAGATAAAACTTAAATATACCTGTAGATGTAAATATAATTTATAAGTGGGTCACCCAACTAACGAACTCATTGCCAAAACAAATTAAATTGTTTCTCTGATTCGCACAATAATCCAATGAAAATATCCATGAACCAAAGCACACTAAACAAAAAGGGCTTGGGTTGGTCTAATTCATCGACTCGCGATCTCAACCTGAAGCAAGTGAAATAATACTATCGATGTATAATGTCGACAATGAAAATTCTCTTGAAGACCTAATAGTAAATTCGACTGCCAATTATTTCTCTTTGCATTTGTATTTGATAATAGAAGACGATCAATAAGGCTTTTGATATTGAACACATTACTCTATAGAAATATCGCTACTTGATTCTTGGATAGAGAAACTATAACATAGCAAGAATCAAACTAAATATTTTGAGAAACTAAATAGTATGTGAATGTACTTAAAGCTTCCATCAGAATTTGGGATTAAATACATTACATAGAGAAATATAAAGTCAAGTTTAAAATATTATAATCAGATAAAGATAAAATAGAAATGTTAAAATTAAATTGTAAAATTGAAGTTTAAAAAAATATTGTCTTATCAATAGAAATTAAGGATCACTGTATATGTGTATAGAGATATAAAATCGAATTTAAAATATCACAACTGGATAGAGATAATATGCAACAATTGAAATTCAAAATTCAAATTGTTAAGATTCGTAATTCAAATTGAAGTTTAAAAGGGATATTATCCTTATCAATAGAAATTAATGATCACTTTACATGTGTATTTTTGTTTTATAGATTTTTTTATAGAACTTAACGATTTGGTCGTAGTTTGGATTGATTGCTTTGGTGGTACATATACATACGTAGAGAGAGAGATAAAATCAAATTTAAGTTATCACAATCAGATAAAGATAAAATGCAAAATTTAAAATCGTTAAGATTTAAAATTAAAATTTAAACAGGAAAATCCTATCCTTATCTATAGAAATAAATGGTTGCATAGAAGTTAAAAGATCCAATGATCAGGTAATATGTTGTCTTTTTTGTTTTATATAATTCTAAACTCAAAAAAATTTATACCAAGTCTTTTAAGCTTAAAGGCCCAATAACATTTTGTTATTTACAATAGTATAGATTATAATGAGTGTTTGTTTTGGGTTAACCAATATTCAATTGGAAGTGATTTGAGCAATTTAGGATTTATATGATCAGTTTTCTTTATTTGGTCATATCAGCTGTCAGCTGTGAGATTATGTGCATAATTTAGTTCGTTGGATTCCTCCCCAACCTCACTAGTTAAAGCTTAATGTGGATGGAGCTTCATTGGAAAACTCGGGAATGATGGGGTATTGGAGGTGTGATGCGAGACCACACATGCATATGGATCAAGGGGTTCACTCAAAGAGTGAGATATGCTACATCCCTAACGGCTGAATTGTGGGCCATTGTGATAGGGTTGAAGGTAGCCTGGGCTCATGGAGCTACAGCTATTGTAATAGAGTTAGATTCACAGGAAGCTGTTCAGTTGATTTAGCAGCCGGAAGCATGCCACCCGAATCATAATCTGGTTTTGCAAATATGCACTCTTATGGAAAGGTAGTGGAACTATGATCTTCAGCATGTGTAGAGGAAAGAAAATGGCCCCGCAGATTGGATGGCCACTGAGTCCCTCAAATGGACTATGGAGATCTCTATTTTCGAAGAACCTCCAAATCTAGTTAGGCCCTTGCTAGTCAGGGACACCTTCGGGTGGGGTAGATATAGAACAAGTCCTATGTACCTTCTTTAGGCTTCGACCCTCCTTGGCACTGGTAAAAAAAAAATAATCAAAGCTTTCATAAGTTTTTGCATCTCTCATATCTTGAGACAGGGGAATGAAACTGCCCATTATTTGGCCATAATGGCTTGTAAATTTAGTTCTTAAAAATGGCATATTTCAACTAAGGGCTACTTTAGGTGATTACGAAAAATACCCTACTTATTTGTCATAGTTCAATAAAAAGATAATAATACAATTTCGCGCCTTATCGCAATACCCCAGTTTGTTGTACTCCCGACTTGTTAATATTTTGTGATACTAAATAACTTTAGTCTCTTAACCCCCATATTACATTTATCTATAGTCATGTTTTTTTTGCGAGATGGGATAAGGCCGAATAAATTGAGATAACTAATTATGTGATTGCTACTTTCTTGTATGATAATTTTCTCATTTTGACTTCAAGCATAAATTATCAGGATAAACCAACTGAGTTAGCCTAGTTGGCCAGGGCTATTGGTCTCCAAAAAGGAGGTCAAGAATTCGATTCTTGCCAAGTGCAAGAGTTGATTGCAAGGAATTTTATCTTTTGCAAATATCCTTACAAGAGTTGGTTGCAATGAATTTATTTCTTGTGAATATCCTAATCTCAGTGTAAATAGCCTGCTTTTGACATAACATGGGAGGGGATTAGTCGACCGACACCCTGATTGCTGAACTAAAAAAAAAAAAAATTAGCGGAATAAGATATATTATATAATGCCATGTATGTGTGACAAAAAGCCTTTCTGAATTAATTAACTCAATTAGCACTTCATTCTAGATTATTTTTTTATTTTTAGTTTCCAAAATTACCTTTCATTATTTAAAAAATAATTTTCTGTAGGTCTGGCACCCATATTGGGTTGGGCGATTAGTGGCTGATATCGCTAGTTCGGGCTTTGACCCACGACTGTTTAGGGCTTGCATCTCACGTCGAGATGTTGAGTAAGTCTAGATGCGTTACATAAGTCTTCACTTAACTTCTCATTTAATTAGTTATTAAGTGATTTGGCTTTCTATAAACTAGAGGGTGGGCACATGTGATGCATATGTAACTCTCCCACTTACAGTAATTATAGAAATGTGAGGCATGTAAAAAATTAACATTAAGTTATGTAAAGAATTTAAATGGTCAAACTTACCTTTAGATTAGCTTTTAGGATAATCCCTTTATATGTTAGAGTAGATTTTTTTTTTTTTTTTATCTTTGTATTACCATTAGCATGTAAGTGGATTTATTACATTTAAAAAATTTAATTTGATTTGAACATTTTTGACCACTTGATTTGTCAAATATTTTCAATGAAGTGTTTTTAAACCCAGTATAAATAGCTCATGAGCGCCAATTATTTGCAAAACGATCCGTTGCCTATTTTCAAACCTCCTCCTGTACTCTCAAACTGTAACAATGCGAACTCGATTTCTCAGCATAGACTACTTCAATTCCGCGCCAATCCAAGCCCTCGAAACCCTAGAATTCCTCCGCCTCCCACCGCCTCACCTCCCTCCTTCAAATCCCTCTACCTTCGAAGACCTTCGCTGCTTCGATGGCGTCTCTGCTCTGAGCTTCTCTCTCGAAATCGAGACTTTCCCGATCGATAACGCTCTCTCGAGGTTCTTCTCCGACGTTCTTCCTCACTTCATCGATGTTGAAACTGGAGATTTTTCGAATACTTATTCCTGCTTTGGAGAAGCTCGCTTCAATAAGCAGAGGAACTTCAGTCCTCGAAGCAGCCCTGAGGTTCAAGCTCCGGAGGTAAATTGCGACTGATGTGTACGATTAAATGCAGTTTAGAATTTTCTCATTTTGATGCATTTGCGTTTTCACCGTGAACGAGTTTTTCTGTTTCTTTTGGTATTTCACCCCCCTAAAATTAGGTTACGATGACGCGCCATTTAGTTTTTGGAGCTTTGAGATTCATCAATTGTGGTTTACTGAATTTAGGGGCCTTTTGATATTATCGTGAGCAATCAAGTCATAGCTTTGGGTCAAACATTTGGTGTCGCAAGTGGCATTTCTGTTTCTCCAACATACACGTTCAATTGATCTAACTTGTATTTTTTTCTTTAAACAGACCCTCCAGAATCTATTTGCTTTATTGTGTTGAAAGTTTCTTGCTTTCCAATATTTTTTTCCTTAGGAAAAATGAACTTGGAGACAAGCAAATGAAATTTTGTTCTGAATCTTTGTGGAATCAATTACAGTGGCAACTGTGTAAACTAGAGAGGAAGGATTTTCTTCGATAAAGTTTCTTTTAGGGTATTTATGGTGTTAGCTTGCAGGAAGAAGCTGAGGTTCTTTATGACGAGAAGGAGGTGGAGAGTCTGAGAAATATTGGATCTGAAACTGTAGAGGTTGAGTTGCCAAAAGCATCACCATGCTTTGACTGGGACAGTTATTTAAATGTGGTTTAGATCTTCATTCAGTGTAGTTCATGTCATTGCAGGAGAAGAATGAGTCCATCTTACATGGTAAGGAAGAAAATGGTTTTGAAGTGGTCAAATTCGAAATGCCAGAGCTGGATCTATCATTTGTAAGAATATCCTACTAAATGCATGGTGTTGATACAATTTGGTTCTGTATATGTTGTATATGTATGTCATGTATATATATTCTGTGTTGCAAAGTTTCTTATATAATCTCTTATATGGTTCTTGTAGGAAAATACTTGCTTCTTTGAAGAAGAGAAGATTCAATTTTTTGCTGAAGTTGTGGAGGCTGATAATAATGTGGTAAAAGTTTAAATATTCCTTCGATTTCCAAATCATATGTATGCCTGTATTGGCAATCAACATCTTTTGATTTCCTTAGGTGTAGCTTTTGGGAGTGGCAAAAGAGCAACCCAGATGTGATGAACTTTTTACCTTGTTATCGTTAATATGGATTATGATATTATCCCAATGGTGGGGCAAATCTCCATTTAGTAATTATTCAAGTGGGGCAAATCTCCATTAAGAGGATTATTGCAGTTTGACTTCATATTATCTAGGAAAGTTGGGTGGAACTTTCTGGAGTCAGGGTGCACTTCATTTCGTGATTTATAACTTCTATACTCAAGTTTTAACAACGTTGTAATGGCATTTGCTTGACAACTTGACTCTTGACTCTTAATTCTTGATACTCTTTTATGTATGTTTATTCACACATGGCCATGTTATGACATTATTTGGTTAATATCTCATAAAGTAATTTTTCTATTTGTTTCATGTTGTAAAGTGTTAGTTAATATGTATATAATTAACTTACTGATTGGACTTCTATGGATTAGCACTAATGGACTTTGAAGAGATTATGCTTGTATCCTTTGCCAGGAGTTTTATAGATATTGTTGTGTAGGTGGTTTTCTTTCCTGTATTGGGAAAAGAAGTGCTAAATTTATCTAAAAGAAGTGCCAGGAGTTTTAAAGTGTTAATTGTGCAGGTGTTTCTCTTGCCAATTTTCCTCCTTGATTTTTGATAGAGTAGTGAAAACATGGATATTTTTCTTCTTCTTAAACCTGAATGTCTTATTGCCAATGCTTTATGTAAATCCTCTGCTAACAGCATGTAGGTATTAAGAGCCCCACTCGTGTATCCTCCACATGGCATGAGGGTCGGATGTTAAACTTTTTGATTGTTTGACATGGCGAGAAAGCCTTCAATAAATATTTATATGTTGATAATTTTATTCAAGAATACTCAGTAGCCAGACTGCTCTCTCTCTCTCTCTCTCTCTATATATATATATATATATTTATGTATGTATAAAAAACCTAGCTATGTAGCTGTAGAATATCTATATGCTCCCTAAGCAAATCAATTTGATAGTGAACTTTGTCCTTTCTTGCAGGAAACGCTCAATCCCATGCTCACACTGCACCATCCCTTTGAGATTCTAGAATCATTTTATTCAGTTGATGACATTACTCCTGAGTACCAAGCGGAGCAGAATTCTTTTGTGTTGGAAGATGCTGGTTCTGGTCAGGACCAAGTTCACCTCCATAACAGCACATTCCCGCTTTTAGAAGTGGATCAGATTAGTTTGGGAATTTTCAGTAGCATATCTATGGAGGGGGAATTTCTACTTCTTGAAAATATTGAACCCCAAGCGTGCCCGAAAGGAGGGGAAGAAATAGTTGACGGCAATGAGCTTATGGGTTCTTTGGACATTGATATCTTCGAGTATCTTGCAGATCATTGTTTATCAAAGCAGTGCTTTGAAGCTGTGCTGTCGTACTCAAACTTTTCTCTAGAAAAGGATTTAATTAGCATTATTGAACTCTCACATATTGAAGGAAACTCAACATTTCAGCGAGATATAGAAGATCATAATTCTATTTGGTCAGTGAGCCCAGTTAATTTTGAGGAAATCCAGTTCCTTGATTTTGACTCCTATCAGATTCTGGAAATGTTTTCCAACTCTGTAACTGTTTGTGAAGCAGAAACATGTGAACAGATGTTTGTAGAAGATTTGAAGTTTGGGAATTTTACTGAATTGATTGTTTGTCATGAGCTCACTCTTGTAGATGATTCATTCAAATCATTGCCCATCCCTATTCTTTCTGATCATGAAAAGATTAGGTCATTGTTTGTGTTTGTTGAGGAAATATTAGATTCTTTGAAGCCGCAGCCACCTTCTGCATCTGATGGCATATATTTGGACTGGCACTTTCTAGAGGAAGATTATAGCAGCTGTGACAAGTATTCCTCTTGTTGGAAGCAAGTGTTGGAGATAGATAATTACAGTATCAATTCTGATCTGAAATCTCTTAATGATGGGATACTGATATGTGATTTTGTTCTCTCTGGTGATACACCAAATGGGGCAAACATAGAAGATAACAAGGAAACGCTAAATGTGCTGTCTGGTGGCATTGAAAGAGTTAGCGTGTGTCTTAATGACTTCGCTTCAAGTAAGTTGTTGGATGATGGATGTCAAAAACATGGAAATGGAGAAGTCTTATCTGTTGTCAATGCTGAGAGAGTTTCTACTTTAGTTCAGTCAATACCGCCATTTAGTGATCTTAATTTTTTCTTAAATCCTCGGGAGGCTACTGCAGGGCAAAGTTCTAAACCTGCAGTCAAGGCATTTGATGGTAATACCATGCTTCCTGCAGTTTCATCTACTGACCAAATTGCACCATGTGCTGCCACCACAGTACAACTGCAGTGGGATCTCAAATTGCATCAAGTTAAGTTGTCTGATAATATTCTGGAACTCATTGACAACTTCCAAAAGGACTACCTAGCTATCTGGAAGAGTGACAGAGAGCTGACAAAGGCACAGCATTCATGTCTACCTATGGACGATACTATATTGCTCAGTCTTCCAAAAGAAAAGCTGATGGACTGCATTAAGAGAACAAATGCCCAAGGAACTTCTTTGGCTCACGGTGATAACAATACTATGGCATTAGTCACACTGTGTGCAATTAAGCAGATGGCTTGGTACTTGTGTTACTATGGCATCCACACTACTTATCTGTATGTAGATAAGCTATGTAGATCTCTTGATTGCTCGAAATACAGACTAAGTTTTCTCCAGACATTGATTGAAGATATGCATGGGAAGGCTGAGAGAGATATTACCGCATCTCATCCATCGCTTTCTATGATCAAGGCTATTCTGCAGTCCAACATTAATAATTGTGGTTTGAAAGTATTGATTGTGGCTGAGCAAGTTTTCTGGTGGCCATTGAAGAAGCTGTTAACTTTCATGCAGATTTCATATAATGAGCAACAAAGTTTATGCACACATGCAATTCAAGTTGATCTGTGTCACAATGATGAGTGCATGGATACTAAAGCAGATGTTGTGCTGCATTCAGATTGCTGTTTAATATCCAATGAGTAAGTTTTCAGACTCCTAAGATGTAATTTTTACAGTCGAATGTTAGGTGTAGGAAAAATGTTTGTTACAGCAAATACAACTTATTGGTGGTTGATTTGATGATGTATATTTTAGGGGATATTCATTGCAATTAACCATTCCCAGTTCATTCCTTATGTAGCCTTTTCAGTTCAAAATCCTGTCAGATGCGTGCCAATTTTGTGCTGATATTACAACGGAATGCTAGAAACGTAGATCTCACATGAGAGAACAGTTAATGTTGATCTTGTCAGTTTATCAATTGGTATCCTGCACTAGTGATGGGGTTCAGGGTGGTTGTACCAGAGCTTGAATTTCAAATGGAAAGAAAAACCAGTGATGTAGATATTTATGTACATTGTGCGTCATGGCTCTGGTTGGTTCTAATATAACCAAGTACTATTCTCTCATGAGCACATCTGCATACTTGTAACAAAATAAAAAATCATGGAAATATAAATGTGTAAGCTACATGATGTATACGAGCTCCTGATTAGTTATATGCACTGGTTTTTTTTTTTCCCCTTTTTTGTGACCTTATGTTAACGTATCAGGTTAATTAAAAATGAAATAGTTTCAAAAAGGTATATATACTTTTTACCAGAACAATAAATTGCAGAGTTGCAACAACATGCATATCATGGTTCCATTTTATGTATCTATTATAAGTATGAATTTTCCCTTATTCTGCAACGTATTTGGCGGCTATCCTAGATGTTGATGCATTTGGTCATCTGTAATCCTAGTTGTTAGAAATAATTACTCATACGGTGGTTTTATAAACAATCAGATATTTCAAATTATGCAAGCATGATCACTAAGAAATTACACAGATTTTGGTTTTGGCTGTGTAATAATCACTTGCTCTGATTCTTGAATACTTTAATTTTGAGCTGATCCGAATGATTTTGATTGTTTATGGTTGTCTTGAAATTGTATTTTAAGAATAGTCTTTTTTGTTTTTGACATTCCTAGAGAGGTATCTCTTTCCTTTCACCAGTGTAAATATTTTATCGAGTTTGCTTCTCCAAAACATGTGGCGTATTACAAAAGTGAAACCTATGTTTCAAGCACAAACCTGGTAGAACCACCTGTTATACTACAACATGATTCCTTATTCATAGTGATCATAATCAGGCTACACACTGGTTGACCGTTGAAGCATTTATGCATTAATGGCCTTTTGTACTTAAAAATTATGTGTTTTGGTGTTATTATATCATTATTCAACTTTATATCTTCTCTGAGGCTTTTTTTTTTTCTTTTTAATCTTTTATTGATTTTTAACAAGCTTTAAAGCTGTCAGTAATACTTCCTCCAATTTGTCTTCAAGGCATGTTTCTGCATCATTTCCGTTTGACAAATTCAGCATGATCTTGGAATATGGAGGTTCATGTGGCGCATCTAGAGTATCAACTATATCCCCAAAGGTAGTTGGTTTCCCTTGTCTTCATTTCCTCAAGGTGGAACTGGAGGAATCTAGTGCTCCCAAAGCACTTTGCGAAGGTGTTGGCATGCCCAAGGATATTGGATTTACAACGGCAAGTCCCTTTCCCAAAGAATGTGTTCTAGGATGTTGCTCTTCTCTTGTCTGAAATTGACTTGACTTCAGTAGTGTACCTATTCTTATGTTGTTTTCTGCAAACATCATGATGCAATATGGGTATAAGTGTCATTGTGGGATATGCACGCATGGTGTCACACCACTAAAACCCTGACCACTATCAATATCTTCAAACTATGTTCTGCTTATTTTGTTTCAACTGGATGGGTTTGATATGTTTGTTTGGAATTGCTTCTTGCTAAATACGATGAACTCTAGAAGTATTGGATTGACATCATGCGAGTTGTAACTTGATCATGAGCGAATTTGTTGATGTTGCAACCATGAACTATGGAAAGTGCCGAACATTGTGAGCTATCTGGGAAAGAACAAGGAGAAGTGAGAATCACTTAAATGGAGGAATCGAGTAAGCAAACTTAAAAGAAATATAGGAAAGCAGACCAAACCTAAATTAACTACTATTTGTGCTTCATAAGTTCGATACCATTGTGCTGGCACACTACAATCCTTTTACCTTGGCTTGTGTTTTACTTAATACAATAGAGATTTATCCTTTTTTTAACTCTCTTTTTATGTACTTCATGACATTGCCAGTAGCAAATATGAAATTAAGACTGGTGAAATATACTCTTCGTTCCAGTGTGTTCCTAAATCATCATGTCCATCCTGCAAGTTGCCCTTGCTTTTGTTGACTACATTATTCTGTAGCTCGATGAGATAGACGAAGCTCAAGATGGATTTGCAAGGGTATTATTATCAAAGAATTAGTGACCAATAAAAGTTGTACGTCCTTCCAATTGAAAGTACTAGTAATATCAGCATACTTGAGAGGCCGAAGCAAGAGGAACTCCTAGCGAATCTTGGGGGTAGTTGATTGTTTCATTTTTGGTGAGTTTATCACTTCTGATTAGACACTTTTGGAGAGACTTCAATTTTTGGATATTAGAAGTAGAACTGTAATAATTTCAACAGCAGGCTAATGTTGATGAGCTTGTTCCTTGCTAGGAAAAGGGTTAAGAGAACTTTTGACAACTCATTACTTTAATTTAGTGGTAGCTTTTCTACTCTTATTACATTCAAAGGACTGAACTTTTATTTGGATGTTTTGCCTCTTCTTTCATGATAATTGCCTTAAAATAACTGTCTTTATTCATGCTATAGTTCGATTTCCACTATTGTATGTAAATGCATACTTATCGGTTTGCAATCATATTGTAAAACTTTGTACAACTCTGCTGAGATTTAACCATATGCTAGAAAGGTAATTGTCATTCTAACCTGGAACTTATGATAACTACCAGAAGTTGGAAAAACTATTAAACTTTGTACCTCATGAGGAGAACTATGATATGGGATCTTCAAGAGCTGCAAATGAAGTAAAAGCTTTCTGTAGGCCTCTATCAGTTCCATGTGTACCATCAGCTATGGAATCAGAGCAAATTCCTACAAACATGCCTTCTTTTCCAGATACAGTAGTTATAGTCAACACGCAGAATTTTGATAAAGAAATGATAATTTCCAGGAGAAGCACTTACCAGAGAATTCTTGCAATGGAGAAACAAGGAGCACAAGTTGTAGAGCGCGATTTAAAACTGCCTGTGGATGTTATAATGAATGCTAAAATTTGCTTGATATGGTATGATTGCAGAAACATTGGAAAGAAAGCCACTGCTCCTGATGAGGCTTCTTCATGCTTATCCTTGTGCATTGAAAATATTGCGGCCAATGTTTTGACCTCACTGAGTTTTGCTTTCAGCTGTTGCATTCTGGTAATTGTCTTGCCCATGTCCTTCATATTCAAGCTATTCAAGATTTGTTTCACTACTTGTTTTATGGAGAGGGAACATAGCTTCTTTGAAACTATTTTGTTTTTGTCCACTTCTGCTAGGTACTCCCTTGAGAAAGATACTAGGAATTTTGCATTTTTTCTATGAGGTTGTTGGCATGCTTGCATTTTTTTCTGTGGCAAAGATACTAGGAATAGTGCAGTCATTACACTAATCGTGGATGGTTTGAGGATATGGAAGGATATATTATATATTATGCAATAGTGGAGTAAAGGAGACTCATTCTTTAAACTTACATGCTTAAATTTCCTTACTTTTCTTTATTTCTTGGAATTAATTATGCATTCTTTTTGAGCACCAATTTGGTTGCAATGACGGAGTCACGTTTACTAAGCTAATATGAAACTAGAAACTCATATCAGCATTTTTGTCAATTCATTGCCAATATCTTTCTTCCTGGTCTTATGTTTGAAAACTGCATACCATCTAGGATATAGATTCTTTCTGCAATTTCCAATTCCTGTCGATCTGGAAATGATAAACAAGGGTATCAGTCACAGCAACATAAGAAACGATTGAAAAATTTGTTATAATTTTTAAATTTACTTATTATGCATATTTAAATCTTATTTTTTCTGTTGTTATCATTTTCAATGGTTTTTAGTTAATTATGTCCATCAGCATTCAAAATTACTTCTTTTGTGGTTTGATATTGACCTTTGCATTGTTACAACAGAAAATTAGGTGAATATTGAGCTCTCTTTGATTTTCATCATCTTAAGCTTTTGGAATAGCTATTTGGCCAATGATTGATGAAGGTAAACAACTGACAGTATCCACATAGATGTTGGAAGGTTTTGGTTAGTGAATTGTGCCAATTGGATATGCTTAAATAGTTTAGGATGGATTAACAATGTTAAATACCATTTTTGTATTAGCTGTTCATTTCTCATTCAATATGTTTGTGTTACATGAGATCCTTTTCTTGTTCACATTACTATCAATTTGCAGTTTTTTTTCCAGGTTTTTGAGGGCGAAAGCAGTTTCCTTGCCGCTGTAATGGAATCATCAGATGAACTGTATGCTGCAGCATCCAGCTTGAGAATTGATTTGCAACTCTTTTGCTCATACTCATCTGAATTGACTGATGAAATTATATTGAGCTGCATTGGATGTGCCACTAAGTCAACTAGACACACGTATCCCAAAATGCCTGAATCGGAAACTCTTGCAGAATCTTTTCTCACGACATTTCCTTCAATTAATCCACTCTCAGCTCATGCAATACTGTCCTCAGGAGGCATTCTTGTTGAGTTTCTTGAGTGTTCACATGAGCGCAGGATTCATGCAATCCAGAAATATCACATTCCTGATGAAAGTGTGAGTTTATTAAGTATTTTGTGCAGATATGGGGAGCGGGAGGACTCTAGATCTGCAATGACTGACTGCTCCTCTTCTGTGTCCTCTGCTCCCGACTCAGACAATTGCTATTGCAAAACTGACTCTGTAAGAAAGAAAAGGAAATACACTGGGAGTCCTCACAAAATTGACATAGCTACGGATGTCTTATTTCATTTTGAGCCATTAAAACAATTTTCTGATGGATGCTTGGATAAGCCCAGTGTGTCCAAGCCACATGATACTTGGATGTCAGGTGATGAGGTGATCTTTGATGAGATTGAAAAGCCTGGTGTATTTGTCGGCACTAATTTGTTTAGTCAAAAACAGGGCTCAGGACCTTCAGGTGTAGGATTGATGATGAATCCTTCCAAAGTGTGTAAGCAGCTTGATTCTCGAATGTCAAGAGGAGCAGAGGTATCAAATGAGATCAAAAAGCCCAGTTGGCCTTTGGATGTTAAGCTGTTTGGTCCAGAAGACAACCTTGATATGGCTCCGGTGAACAAATTGGATTGCTATCTCAACAATAATTCTGCAAATCTGCAGGAGGACTTAAGAGGTGAAGTTATTGACATTGGTGATAGTTTTTCAGTAGATGAGGACTTCTCTTCTATTGTAAACTCAGTGGATCTCTCATGTTTGGTGCCTGAGACTGATAAAAATCCTGCGGTAGTAAACTTTAGAACTGCAAGAAAATTGTCATTTAGTAGGGGCTCCCTTCCTATGTTTCCCACAGCTGCTGAGATTAGCTCCGACTCAAATGTTTGGGCTTCTGTAGAAGAGCACGAGCAAAGTTTTAAGGAAGGAATTAATAGGCATAGAGATGCAGATTTCACCAAACATAAATTGCCTTTAAAGCAACGAGAAAAGCTTTTAGAGGAGGGTTCAGTTCAGAAAACTGAAACAAATTTCCCCAGGCTGTCACTTCAGGAGAAGGATACAAAACAGCATGGTGGCACACCGCTCTCAAAAGCTGTTCACTCTGCTCAACCACAGCAAGGATCACCATGGACGATAGAGTTTCTAAACAGAATAAGGGAAAAGAGCAGATTGCGTCAGCAGTCCCTTCCTCATGACATGTCGCCCCTTTGTTTCGCATATTCTGGGAATATATCAAAGGTCACTAGGAGAAAAAGTCCGTCTATTCTTGACTTTTACAAGTATCAAGGGGGCAGCACTCCCAGGAAAATCATTGAACAGAAGAGGCAAAGGCAAGATACACAACCATCAATTTCATCCAAGAATGAGAAGAATTCAGTGTCCTTTCTTCCAACATGGACTCCACTTGATAAGAGAGCAAGACGGGTGAGTATAACTACTATATGTTATTATAGAGAGTTCTATCTGTATTGCATTAAACTTTACACCTGATTAACTGCAGGCACTATCCTTCTCAACGGGTGGAAGTGGAGGCCAAAGTAAGCTGGTCTGGAGTGATAAAGATGCTCAGACTATGGACAGAAGATTTTGCCATTGAGCTTGAAATAGCTGGACAACATGTATGAATCCAGGATCGTTTTTAAATAGCATTGATTCTTGGATGTAAATAGCAATTGTATCTAGGCGTAATCAACTAAATTCTTAAATAATTGGTGGTTTTTGTATGCAGCTTGGACAGTGCTGAACCTTCAATAATTGTTTGCCAATCCAAGAGTGGTCGCAGCATTTATTTGCAGCATACATACACCGTGGTTATTGGTAAGCTCAAACAGGACAACTGTTCCCTGGTTTGGTCACAGACAATTTTCACTTGGCGAAGAATAGAAAAGACACATGGTATTTCTATACAAACAAAAATAGCAGTAGTAGTTGGAAGTCTTACTACTCACCCCAAAAATAAGATGATCAACATTGAGCTTAATTTTCGATTAGAATGTCATGGTGTATCTCTCTGTTGGCATCTCTATGTTCTTGAAGTGAATTCCTTCTAACTTTATAAATTATCAACATCAAGTAATTGACCTAAGAATAAATATACAGGGTGGGCAAAGAGATCTATAGCAATTTACGTCGTTTCAAAATCTGTGTATTGTTTTTCATGTTTTAGATACTATGACCTACATTGACCTTTTTTGCCAAAATATAAATTCAAATGTCCATAGAAAATTTCCCATGGCCCATTTAGTTCGAGCTAGTATTATCAGAAAACACTAATACCCTAACAATTTACGTTTTCGAATGACATTTCGAAAATATGGTATATTTTCGTTCCAAAATGGTAAATCCTAAATCTTTTTACTATTTATTTCCTTAAAGGTTATTTGAGGAGGAAAAAATCAAATATAATAAATGAAAATTTGGGAAAAATGGAGTTTTGGTAGAACAATATGCAAAAAATGAGTCATAATGGTCCAAGAAATGTGTTTTAAATGATTAATTTGAGAAAAATAGACTATATTTTAATGAATGTGTAATTGTTAAAAGAAAATTGCTCTAGAAATACCTTCAATTCTAATAGTATAATTTATGAGTTTACCCTATTATACCAAATTTTAAAGCATGTGGCATACCACATTCCCATTTTCGTTCCTGTTCTATGTACCAGAACAGTTTGTGTTCCAAGATACATAGGTTTGAGTAGGGCTAAAATCAATGACAAAACCTATATGTGAATGTCAAATACAATAGACACAGGTCTCCATGATGGAAATGATACACTCATTGGCTTAGGGAACTTCTGTTAAATTGATCAAATACTTAGTTTATTTTTTGTACAGGGAAGATGAACAACAAACACAAGGGAAAGAATCTTATAACAAATGTGTTACTGATGTACATGGTATGTTTTCTTTGACTGAACTCTGATGTAACCTTGACTTTCGACTCACCACACCCAGCGATCACACCTTTCAGTAGTTTTGTTCTTCAGGTTTCCATCATCTCAGAAAATGCTAGTTCTTCTTACTGTTCTTCAGGTTATGTACAGTCATTACTAGTCATTGCCTTTCACCTTCTACCTCAGCAAATTTGAGACATATCTGTGAATATCTCTCTTGCATTTCTTTCAGCTCTCGTTCCATATATTTGTTCATTTCCTTCAGTAATACCATTTCACTTAGCAATTGATTAGGATGACAATCATCACTTGTAGGGAAAGTGGATTCATTCAGCTCTATCTGTGTGCAAGTTTCTACTTCACTGTGAAAACAAGAATGAGCGCAATTTTGTCACACATGTATGTAAGCACATCATTATCCCATGTAAATGTGTCCATGGATGCAAAGTCACAATAAAAGTGAGATAAAACATTGTACAGGTTGAAGTAGTTGTATATTCATACCTTTCGACTGGCGCTGTGCCAACTCCATTTTGCTTAAAGGTGCCTGCTGTAAGTCGAGGTCTCTACCATTTGCAGTAAGTTTCTCCGCAAGTCTAGCCTCCTTTAGGTTAAACTTTGTAGGGTTTTGCTTTCCAAGTTACTATCTGATTCATGCTACAAAAAGTAAACTTGAGAAATTCGGATTGAACAAACTCTAGTTAGATTCCATTGAACTTGAACTTGAGGAAATTTCTCCAGGGGTATAATGAAAAATCTATCATAATAATTCCAATAGAATTTTGGGGCTGCTATTTGCAACTTACCTGTCTATACGTGAACTTTTGTATTCCACTTGTTGAGTATAGCAATTAGCAGGTTGCCAAATCTATCATAAGTGTTTCTTTCTTAATTAAGGTGTTGTTAATCTTTGAACTACAATTTGTTTATTTGTTAGACGTTTACCTACCCAAAATATAGTAAATAAAACTCATTCAGTATAGCATTTTAACTGACACTAATGTGCCTATTTCCTTTTCTTATGTACTCAACTTTCAATCTTGTAATGGGAGTTAAATGTTCACCTCGAGCAAATTTAACTTTTCACTTACCTACTCCTTAGCAGAGTCACAAGTAGGGGCAGATTTGTTGTCTTTGGATGTTATTTGTTCTATATATGGATTTCTAGCTTGTTCACTGTTACCTTTGTAAGGTTTTCTTTCCCCAGCTCTACTTCAGACAAACAATGTTTCAGTTCATTACATTGGACTCTCAGCTTCTCTATGTCTGGCTGCAGAGTTGTAACCATTGTCTCCCCCTCATCCTTCAAAAGCCTCAAAGTATTTGATTCCTCCTGTAGTTGTTGTGCATCCATTCCCACCGAAACAAATTCTCTTTTTAGTTCTTCTCTTTCTTCACTCCATCTTTCCAGCTATACACAAGGCAGTTTGACTCACATTAATAAATGCACAAGGAATCATTCACTTGTGTCTAAAAATGTAAAAATGGATTTAGAAATTAGTTATGTAATAGCATTTTTCTTGTAATTTAGCCATGGCTGTACCACCTTACAAAGGTGTTGCAGTGTGTTGAACGTGTAGCCATGGTTTTGATGCCTTGGCAGTTCAATTATGTGATAGGAGACAATGGTGGACCAAACCCCCTTTACAAATCTGCCATCAAACCCCACCTCGTATAATGTCTCGCCCAGCAGTTGAATATGCTAGTTAGTGCTCTATTCATAATTGAACACCTCATTGTAACAAATTCCCAGCCAAATTTGTCTGTACATATGTGAGAACACGTGAAACCATGTGCTCTCTCTCTCTCTCTCTCTCTCTCTCTCTCTCGTGCACACTTGTTATTTTGTGTCAATGTTTGTGTGTGCCTGCTCTTGCATTATTAGGGTTATCAAACTTTGCAAGGCAGTATTGAAAGGGGAGGACAGAACTGAAGGCTGACAAAGAAACTGCTGTAACCCAATTATGGAAAGAAATTCCCTCCCCAAATATTTGTTGTGTTTTCCTGTGTTTGCCTCCAATTTTAAAACAAATTAGCTTTTGACCTTAGTCTGCATTGTGAATTCTGAAAGGTAAACTAGCTCAAATAGAACATATGATTAGCGTTTTAATCTTATATATTGGAGATTTCCGGTAGAGAGACCAGCGATGGGCATTTCTCGGATTTCAATCGGAGGTCTCAGCAGTCTATCGACATTTGGAGTCACGTGATAATGTGGATCTACATTTTTTTTTTTTTGGTAATGTAGAGACCTGATCACACAATATTACATTTCAATCTGTCAATAAGTGAAATTAGAGAGAGAGCAACTTAATTATTTAAATTCTAAACGCACAAACCAACATGAAAACCGTTAAAATAAGAATGCAAACATAACAAGGACGTGATAATATTTACATGTAATTCTCATATATACATCAGTGATACACTTTTGATTAATATTCTTGTTTTCTCTTTTAAGAATTTCATATAGTGAAAGATGAAGCTCAACACGTTCATTTTTGTTATTATATATGTGTATTGTTAGCATTTCATAAAAATAAAAATGCTAGCACTTCATACTGTAATTTTTGCCATTACTATTGTGTTCCTATTCTACAATAGATATTGTCCATTTCGCACTTGACCTTGTGGTTGCGATTTGTATAATCCAAATTTTCTCAAAACGAACAAAATATTGGATGCTAAGGCTATGTTGGGAGGAAGCATTTGAGATGTGCCACAGACTCAGTGTTAGCAATATGTCTAAAATAATGAAATTTTATTTTGAATTGTGGCCATGTAAATAAGGTGTTTAACTCACGTCTTCTAGTGTTCATTAAGTGTTTGTGTTTCTTAGAGGATGCGAAAGTAAATATGTTGTTGTACACATAATTAACATCTAAATTCAAATGACTCAATAGTTTTAGATATGAATATACTTGTTTTAACTTTTATTCATTTGGAATATAAATACCAAATTGATAGAGAGATAAGACGGATGTAGGCATTTGATAACCTATTCTGTCCATTGACACATTATGGCCACATATGATTAATACCTTATCATATGAATCGTCATGTGTTAGCTTTCACGAAATGTTTATTCAATCATTTTTTTTTTAGAGGACTTATTCAGGCCTGTTTAATATAGTTTTCTTGGTTTTGCTTTTTTTATTTATAAGTAAAAAAAGGAAGTTAGAATTTTTTTATTTTTATAAACTAAAGATAAGTTAAAAAAATAATAATAACAAAATAAAAAAATAAAAATTTTTTTTAACTTTTTTACTTATAAATTTAAAAAAATTAATCAAAAAGCCCTATCAAATAGTCCGTCAATC
Organism: Euryodendron excelsum; assembly: GCA_033060915.1. Classification (NCBI taxonomy): domain Eukaryota; kingdom Viridiplantae; phylum Streptophyta; class Magnoliopsida; order Ericales; family Pentaphylacaceae; genus Euryodendron; species Euryodendron excelsum. The sequence goes on from CM065390.1 coordinate 3,807,853, forward strand.
ATGTTGAAAAATCTCCCTTCTATACTATCAAGTCAAACAATCCACTTTTTGTCATCACAATCAAACGGCGAACAATCTAAGGGCATGTTTGATTTTTGAGATGGGCAAGTAGTCTTGGGACTAAGAGTTCAAAAATTGGTAGTCCTAGGACTTTTAGTCTTAAGCTATTTTTAAGTTCCATGTTTGTTTAATCATCGAATAAAGTTGGGATAAAGGTACAAAATGACCACATTATCTTTATATAACAAAATACTAATAAAACTCTCAATTAATAATATTAAATTATGTTATATATAATATATAGTAGTAATATAATATAATATTTTATATTATATTACTTCTATTAAAATATTATATGATAATATATAATATTGCATATAATTGACATATTATATATTATATATAACTTACCATATTTTATTATATCTTATCACCATATTTTTATCTATTATATTGTAGTATAATATTTTCTTATATAATAATATCTTTTTTATTATAAAATAATGTAATAATTTGTTAAAGTAATGTAATGTATGTATACTAATATTATAATTCTTTATTTAATATTTTATAAATATAATATTACCAATTCTAATATATTATAATAGAATTTATATACAGTAAGATATTACGTATATAATATTATACAATATTACCGTATTTTAATATTTATAATCTAATATAACATATAAAATATTTAATATATGTTAACTAGGGGTAGCTAAGTCATTTCAACTTTATCCCTCTTCATTTTAGTCTTGAGATTAGCAAACCCACCCCCTTCCCTAAGATTAGCTAAGAATTAGTATTAGGTACTAGTAGTCCGAATCGGACTGCTAGTTTCGGCTCTATTTAAAATTAAACGCGGGATAGGTCAGGACTCGCAGTCCAATCCGACTTTGTCTCGCGAATCAGACGTGGTCTAAGTATACAAGACTATTAAGGCTTAGTATACTCTTTGAGTCACAAGATAAGTAACATCAGGGATGAAGGCAGGGGTGGTCTGGCCGCCCATTTGCCAAAAAAAAAATCCCTTAAATTAAACCCTCCTTCAGAAAACTTCTTTAAAAGACCCTTGATCTTCAACGGCACCCTTGGCGTTGGCCTCCCAAAAATAAATTCCTGGCTTTGTTACTTGATAACATCTCAACTCTCTTTGACTAGGTTGGGGGCCGGGCCTAGGACTGCAAAAGACTCAGCACACCATGAGCTCTGGGTGTCATCGCGACACTTCACGCCACATGGATCTAGTTTTCTTATATTTGTCTTATGCCAATCCAATAAAAAGGCATCCTCTGAAACTCTCTAGAAGCTGGGTTCATTGTCCTCTAAGACAGGTTTCCTACCAAAAGGAAATACATGGAGCCTCTTAATGGTTTCTTAAAATTATGTGCATGCAGTTTTATGCATATCTGTTTCATTTACAAGTAGAATGTTGTGCTTCTCCTGGTTTCTGATCTTCTTTGGCCACTTAGAGTAGTACACAATACTCTAGGATTATACCGTCACTCTTTTTCTCATTTAATTATTTTTGTCTCTCACACGGTCTCTCCAAAAGCTCTCATGCACCTATGATTTGCTTTGCCAGCTCAACACTGAGCCATCCGCATTCTACCCACAATTATCAGGGGCTCAAGAAATATTTGTATGGACTCGAGAAATAAATATCAGGGGCTCAAGGACCATTATTTTCTACAAAAATAGGGGGAATAAAAAAACTAAAAAAGTGGATCTTTAGAATAAGATGTAGAGATTAGACATTCTTAATGCAGTTGAGCTTTGTTATTTGAAGTGGCATGGCGTTATATTGCCTCAGTGAATGTTAATCTACCTAGACTGTTCGTGTATTTACTTATCAAAGAAAATGTTATATCTACCTAGAGATGACTGATGCCAATATGATTTGCTGTCTTGCAGCAAGAGCAAGAAAAGTTCTACCCTGTGGGACTTTCAGCTAGCTCGAAACGTATGGTCTGGTTCTGGTTTGTAGTTGAGTCCAGTAAAAAAAGAACACCCATGTGTTGGTAATCAGGGAAAAAGATTGGATCACAATGTAATAACGGGCGGGACCCGGTTATTGATAATCCACGTCCTTTTGCTTAGGGGACGTGACAATGGACAATCTAACCCGGCCACCACCACGATGGGCCGCATGGGCCTGTTGTCGTCTAATGAATTCTGCATTAATATTCTTTGGCCCACGAAATGATACCGTGTGAGGTCACACGTTACGTCAGCTGGGAGCTCCTTAACTCCTTTATGTGCTTCTTTATTTTTATTTTGGTAAAACTGGTTCATTACCTCTGCCTGCACTGCACGAAGTTCAAAGACTCGTACGTGCAAACACTGTCACCCATTTGAATCCCAAAATAGCAAAATTTAAAATTAGTGATGGGTTATGAATGCAATGTCACCTGCTAGAAGGAGAGAAATACTAGGTAAGTAATGACGCGCTGGTGATTGGTTAGAAAAGTTCTCTTTGATTATCGAATAGTTGGTTTAGTTAGTAAAAATTTAAAATTTTTTACTCAATATTTGAATTTGAGTTTATATAATCGTTTGGTAAGACTAAATTTATTTTTTAACGAAATATACAATGGAGTATAAGTTTCAGCATTTATATAGGTGGACTGAATTTCCTAGAAAGAGAAATATAATGACAAATTGTATGTAACAATCTATTTACATATTAATATAAAAAATATTATTCTTATAAAAGATTTATATACAAAATTTATATACAAAGTGATATGACGGTGATAATTTTGTAACTAGACGTTATTTAGGTAAGTATTTATTTTAAAATAAAAATTTTTTTATTAAAATATATTATTTTATATAAAATTTTTATTTGTATAATAGTATCCCCTTAATATTTTTGTGTAACCAAAAACAAAAGAAAAAGTTTTACTGGTTGTTCATAGATAAACTTCGGTCGTCTAAGATCACTAGGACCACTGTTTTAAAATTCAGACTGGTCGGGCCGGTTGAACCGTAACTCAGTTAAAATAGCGGTTCGGTTAATCTTTAAAATTTATTTTGATCAAAATTCAGTCAAACCTGATCAAATCAGGTCAAAATCACGGTTGAACTGTGACCCGATCAATTAAACCGATAGTAAACCATTCGGTTCACTATTTTAAGATAAAATTTTATGTTTTAAATATAAAAAATAGTGTAAAAAATAAGATATTATTTATTAATATTAATAAATTAATTAATAATATAATTATAACGTCACGGATCAATAACAATTGACTCGATAATTGAACCGATAATCCGTTACTCGATAACTTTTTCGATTCACTTAACTATCCGATTTTTAAAACATTGACCGGCACTTCTTTTTTTGGGGGGGTGGGAATTCTGGGATATATTTAGAGGCTTAGCTACAGGAAAATTATTTTACAATTTTTTACTACAGACACTGATACAAGTATTAAAAGGTGGAAAAAGAGGCACGAAACCCCAGACAGGTACAGGCCTCCAGCTCTTCCCTATAATCAGCTGCCACGTGGAAAACAAATCCAGTGAAGATGGAGATCTCAATCAAACGGTCCATATCCGCAAAAGAATAACAGGTAAAAAGAAAACAAACAAGAGAGGACTTCTTGAGAATTCGATTTGTAGAAACGGAGTATAAATTGTCGTCGTCTTCTTCTTCTTCCTCTCGCTCTGCATCTGCAACCCAAACAGAGGAACAAAAGCATAAGCAGAGATAGATAAGTAGTGAGAGAGAGAGAGAGAGACAGAGAGAGAGAGAGAGAGAGACAGAGAGAACCAGGGGGATGGCGATAGAGGTGAAGGCACTACCTTTCTCGTTTGTGGCGCACGTGCTGGCCATAGTGGTTGCGGTTATGGTGTTGGTTTGGTGCATTCACTTCAGAGGTGGCTTGGCCTGGGAATCTTCCAACAAAAGTCTCATCTTCAATGTACGCACACTTCTTCTTCTTCTTCTTCTTCTTCATCATCTGTTTGACAATTCTTGTTTGATTATTTTTTTTTTTTAAAATCTGGGGAGGTGATTATATGTTGATTCTATAAGATTAGTTTTTCCGTTTGTTTGCGTTTAGGGTTTGGTCTCCAATTGCGAGTTACTGTGTTCTGATTAATGGTGGTTACCAATTGCGCTTTCCTTTCTTGTGAAAAGACCAGTTTGGCCCCCCTAATTCTAAACTAATCAATATGGGTACCTTTAAAGAGTGCGTGTTTTTTGTTTTTAAAATTGTGGGTGGGTAATGATTAGGATTTATTATTAAAATTTATATAATTATGTAACCTTTGACTTGTACCGTATTAACGTGTTATCACCGTTGTAATTAATATTTTTTTAAAGTTGGTGGGGTTTAGATGCTTAAGCACAAGGGCCGTTCAATCTTTGATTCGATTTCATAGGTGGGAATAGACATGGCCAGTTCAGCTTAGCACTTAAAACTAAGTAGATGCGTTTATATTGCCAAGAAGTCCAGAGAATAGGGTTTCGGAATAATCTCTTAATATTGCAATACGACAGCTCTTTGAACCAAATTCATCACTTGAATACCTACCCACCCACCCTTCTCCTCACCAAAGCTCTTTACCTGTCTCTGTGGACTTCAAATCTCCGCCTCACACATGTTGGCTTGCATTCTTATCTTTAAATTTTGGACTAGTCGATGGATCACGTGGTGGTTACGTTACACGTGTTTGTCACGTTGCTACGGAAGCTTTGTTTGGTCACACACAATTACAATTCCTTTTCTTGGATAGTTTATTGTCTTGAAAGTGAACCCTTGATTGCTTTTCTCATTCTTGGCGTACATTTGCTGACGTTTCAATTCCCGAATTGATAAGAATCTAGCTATCTAGGCTGTAAACTAATCAGATTTTGGATAAACTGACCCAAGTGACCTGTTTTGCCCCTAAGCTATGTTATTTGGACTTTCTAAATATGTGAAGCCTGGATTTTTTCCAAATAGGTGGAGCACCCGTGTTGGACACGACACTAGTTGGATATGCATCTAATAAAAATGTATAACTAATTGAGTTTACTATTAAACTAAGTATAGGACTTCGATTTTATGTATAAAATGTTATAATTTATCTTTTAATTGTCATTTTACCTTAAAAGAACAAAAGAAGTATTTTTAAAATATAAAATATAAAATGTTCCAGTATTCTTGGACATGAGAATTAGATGAATTCGACACTTGGACACGTACCTGCACCTAATACCCGTACCCCAATCTTGATAACATAGCCCCTAAGTACATTGCAATCAATCAAGTGTTGCCCATGTTACTTTGTGAATCTTATGTCTCAATCTCTTTTATTCATTTATTTTTTCCTGATACAGCTTCATCCTGTTCTGATGTTGATTGGCCTGATTATTATCGGGGGTGAAGGTAATTAATAAATTTTTTGATTGTTGCATAATTGCTACTATTCATGAACATGCATTTTTCAAACACTTTGTATCATTATTTCTTCTTATGCAGCCATTATGAGTTATAAATCTCTTCCTTTGAAGAAAGATGTGAAGAAATTAATCCATCTAGTTCTGCATGCTATTGCATTGATACTCGGTATAGTGGGTGTCTATGCGGCATTCAAATATCATAATGAGAGCAGTATTGCCAATCTGTACAGTCTACACTCGTGGCTTGGAATTGGAATTATTTCCCTCTATGCCGTTCAGGTAATTACAATTCGATCCTGGATTTGGATTACCTGTCGATGCTAAAAACTGTTTGGAACTAATTGTTAAACATTTTCATGTAATTATAGAAAGTTTCTACGAGGAAACCTGCATTCTTGCTGACTGTTATGTGCATTCCCGTCCACATTTGAACGGATGTTTTCATTTAACTCTGGCAAATCATTTGACATTTTGGCCAAAGTATTGAACGCCTTAGTTGTTTAGAATTTGGGCAAGCATGGTTTTGAACCACATGGTCTTCCCAACATTGGAGGCAAGGTTCTTGCACATCAGAACGAACTAGTAACTAGAATTTCTATTTACAGAAGCATATCATGTGTAATTCATTATAGTACTATTTAATAAGTACACTCATTAATTAAATACAAATTGGTAAGGATTTCCTTAGATCTGAGTGGAAAGAATTTTAACCTGGCGAAGCCATTTTGGAGCTTAAGAATGTACGCCTATTGGTTCAACCCAGTCTGAACTGTTTTCTTGGTATTTCTGAGTATGTCAGCCCATTTAAGCTAGAAGGGTTCTCTTGATGGTGGAAAGCCAGTTTTTAAGTTGAGGTCTGGCTCATAGTGTGAGATCATTGGTTTAATCAAAGCCTATAGAATTAATCAGGGCAATTTTTCTGTGTTTATTTATATTATCGAGGATTTTTTCCAATGTTTTCCCGTAACTTTTGCCTAATAGTGAGATAATTTCCAGTGGATTTATGGATTCGTTGTGTTCTTCTACCCCGGGGGGACGGCTGCAATTAGAAGCGCTTCACTTCCATGGCATGTGCTGTTTGGGCTGTTTGTTTATGTCATGGCTGTTGGCAATGCCGCGCTGGGGCTCCTTGAGAAGCTGACATTCCTTGAGAGCTCTGGCATTGTTAAATTTGGCTCTGAGGCTTTCCTAGTTAACTTCACCGCCATTGTCACAGTATTATTTGGAGTCTTTGTGATATTGACAGCTCTCTCTCAGGCGGAGCCCGAAGATGACTATAGCTATTCTGAGATTTAAGAAACATGTTATTACGCACGGTTTCGTTCTTGGGTGGCTGTGAAGTTTTAACGAACCATTGGTGGTGGGTTTGTATTATTTGTGTTGTGGACATGTTTATTGATGTGATAAAAGAGATGTGGTACTGTATTAACCCCTTGATGTTATTGGAACCATTCACACTCCAACTGTGGCCCAGTTGATGTTAATGTGCTCCTTGTCTTGTGAATGAATATATGCTTTGGGAGATGTTTACACACTATGGTTTAGCTATTATTTCCACTGTGCTACTTGTCAACTGAGCTGGTAGGTAAAGATATCTCCAAGTCTGAGTTCACTCTTTTTTTCTTTCTCAATTCGCACACATTTTTTTAGCTTGCTCAACACAAAGGAAGAACCTTACCATAGATAATACCTGTAAATTAATTGTGCAAGTATGTATATATATACACACGTGTATTCTCCAATAGCAAAACTCTGGTGTGCTCTTAGTAATGATAATTGATGGTGGTGTATGCAAATTATTTATTCAATTTTTCTCCACTATGAGGACTGGATCATATTGAGCTGCATCAGCACCCACATGGAAAACTTAAAAATAAAAAGGGGGGAATTAAGAAAAAAAATTTAAGGACTCTGTTTGATAATGGGTAGAGGATGGGCCGGCACAAATTTGAGATCCCCAACCACTAGGAATTTTAATTTCATTTTAGGACCCCTCATAGTAGATATTTGTAAATTTTCATATATAAACATGAACCTGGATAGGGATAGTTTCCTTCTATTAGCTTATGCCTTTAATCAACTGGCTGACTGTTAAAAAAACTAATAAAAAATCAAAGCTTGAAACTCACATTTGAATTTGTTATGTGTTAGGGTTGTAATTTTACCTACTTCTTTGGTACCCGAGTGAATTACAGTTGGCATACGACAGCTTCTTGCAGATGATTGAATTGAACGAGGCCGTGATTCGAATATGCCCTGTTGAGATTCATAAAGTTTTCCCACTCCTACAAAATGCTTCGATTCAAGATAGGACAATCTATTAACACTAAAGTATAAGTACGACGAATTGGTAATAAAAATCTGGTGAGACTGGAGTCGATTAACAGAACATACAAAGTTAGGTGCTAAAATTCATCTCTAATAAAATATTAGATACCGACTAAGTTATGTTAGATACCGTAGTACTGTAATGACCTACGTTGGAACCTAAGCCGATCGATCCATCTTAAAGAGTACCAATAAGAATTAGACAATTGATGTAGAAAATGGTAAACAAAGCAAAATAGTTTGTCTTTTTAGAGATTTGATGATTATTGAATTAGATTTTAAATTAAACTTAATAAAACGGTCTTGCATCTAATTGATATGATTACCCGATACACTTGAAATTTCAATGGAGGTTTTATAACTCAAATCAATGGCTTTGTTTTGAGCCTTTGATTCGGAAGATTCAACAATTAAAAGAGAAATTCAATAATAATTAAATCTACAATTATAATAAAATTAAAGTCATAAATTTATACCATCGATTTATACAATATCTATACCAAACTAAAGTTTGTATATAGAAATTATCAAACTTGCTCAAGAATCTAATTTTTCTCAAATATCTAAAATTTAATTATCAAGAATTAAAATATTCAAAAAATAAAATAATAAAAACCTAATTACCTCCATTAACATTCCAAGATACTCGAAAGATCTTCACAATTAGCTCAAAGAATAAAACTATTCACTCATAATATTAAAAAAAATAACTTCATAATTAAAAGTATTGAATACAAAAAGATAATTTACAAAACAGTAAATCAAAAAACTAAAATAAAAAATTAACTTACTAAAAACAAATACTAACAAACTGACTAAACGAAACCAATGAAATCTCCTCCCCCCCTCCTATGAGTTGCCGAAGCTGCCTTTTATAAGCCTTTGAAGTATTGATGCATTATTTTGTTTTCTTTCATCAACTCATTCTATGTCGGCTGCCGATCAATTTGACTCTTTGTACCTCTATGCATTATCAATTCATTTGCGTGCCTTATCCATTTCAACATTGTTTTCCTTGAACTCCACGGACTTTCTGTCCTTTCAATTATTTCTTTTATACAACACTCCTGCACACAAATACGTGTATATATCTAATATGCATACTCACATACATTCACACACACACACACATATATAATATGCACACTTACATAATATAATATTACATATATATATAAAATATACACTTATATAATATAATATAATATCATATGCACAAATATATATATATATATAATATTAAATTAACATCTGAATAATTATTTGTGTACCTATTGGCTTTAATTTGTTCGATTTTAGCTTTAAATTTACAAAAAATATCAACATGTAAAAAAAGAAATTAATTTTGTGTTAAAATAATAAATAATTACTAACAATAATTTATAATTAGAAACTCTAATTGTAATTTTTAAAGTACAATCACAAAACTTAAACCCTTTTAATGTTTTGAGTTTGTAGATTTGAAATTCTTGTCAATGCTTGATTTTTGTTAAATGATTTAACAAAAATTCTAAATGCATACAAAAACTGAAGAAGAAGACATATTAAGCTTCCAAACAACAAAAATTATTCAATAGTCTTTAAACACTGCGATAGAGATACACCTCTTACAATACCCGTTGACCCGCTTGCTAGGTGGGTTGAAATACTTTACCTCTCAGGCTCTCGCAATGCCTGCGGCGGTTATTAGGTGGGATCGAAGTAACCCATTTAATAGGTGAAATCCACAAGTATTGTAAGAGGTGAAGAATTACGTAAAAGTATGACTTATGTGACCAACTTGGTTGGCCTGACTAGGGTTCTTGTCTCTCTTTGTAAAAATTGGTCACAAGATATTTATTTTGATAAATATCAGAGACAAAGTGTATATCGTGTATGTATAGATGCACCAAGTAATATCACGTGGACTCGTGATCTTTGCCACATTCTTGTGGGAGCCAGTAGAATTGACGGTTGTGATTGACCCAAGGGACCTGTCCAGCCAAGATAGCGATGGATCTCGCTGAGCGAAAAAAAAGTTTAGTAATTAAGTAATACTGCGTACATGCTAGTAATTACTATTAAATAATAATACATAGTGTATAAATACATCAGCAAATTGAGTTAATAAAATAATGAAAGACTTTAAAGAAAAAATATTACATGGCAAAATCTAATAGGATGTTAACTTAACGCTTTGTTTGGAATCCGAATTTTCGATAGAAAAAATAAAAAAAATATGAAGAAAAAGACAACAAAAATACTCTTTTATTTTATTATCTTTTCCTTTACATTTTCTTTTTTTATTGAAAATCTGAATTTTAAACCGAGCATAAAAGTCTCTTCACTATTTTACTAACTCATGTTGCTAATATATTCAAATACTACGTGTCATCATTTAATAAGAATTACTGAACACTTAGCACTATCTAACTACTGGACTAAGGCTGTTCAAAAATTTCACGGACCAAGTTAACCTGATACCAAACCGACCTAAACCAATTACCCTATGAGTGTATAACGGGTGAATTTCAACTAACATGATCATATTTTGGCTCAAGTGTTGGTCGTTGCTTTTCCATTATGACCCAATCAACTCAACCTAATTTGATCATTTTACACTAAAAATTGATTTTCACCCAACTCAAACCTAATCAGACCCGAACCTAATTCGAACCAATCCAAACCGATCATCTGTTGAATCGGAGTCTATTCCTGGATTGAGTAACGGTTGAGTGCCAGGCCCGACCTTAAACACCCCTAATTCTTAACTGGACTATTTTCCGATTGTTGGGACCTAACATGAGAAAGCTACCCGTCATATGCGAGCTTTCACATACGACGGCCATTACGACGCATATTTCATAACTTAATTCGCCCTGAACAGTGGGACCCTGCAGAACCTTCAAATATCTGCAGCCCCACAACGTGGCAGTTGCTGGCGTTTCTGCTTTTATCTATCTCTCTCTCTTTCGGACACGCACTCCCGTCAATGTCCCATTCCGTCGGCCGATTAATTGGCCCCCCAACAGCACGCCGAGTAATTGGCTCCCAAACTCCGCCGATTTCTTTCTTTTCTACAATGGCATTGTATTTTTAAAAAAAAAACACCCGAGTAATACTACAAATTTACTTTCAATGATACGATAGAATTAAACAATAACCACAGCGTAAATATTTAAGTTTTATAGTGGGACCCAAATAAATAAACAAAATTAGTAATAACTAAAAATAGTAGTGCCACATTTTTACAAGATTTTTTAACAAAAAGTTGACATGTTAATAAAATTAAAAATCAATTGACAAGCTGATATTGAAATCCATTGTGTACCAAAAAAATACGTTATTTGTATAGTAATTTTTTTTAAAATGTATAACAAAGAGATTTACAATTTCGTAACTGAATTTGCCTCGTTTTATCTTCTTAGTTATACTTTTAACTACGAGTTTTATAAAAATCTGAGCCTATCAACATTTTTGTTTTCCATAATTTCGTAAGTCTCCTAATTCAATAAATATTTAAAAACAAAATTTGTCTTTGTTGAAATCAATCCGGTATAGAAAAATGAGGATCTCAAATGGAAAATCTCCAATAAAATTTTGAAATTTTTAAGTGACATGTTAAGTTCCAGTTGTCCTAAAATTACACAAGTAATAAAATTATTGAAAAAACAAAATATAAACTCAAACAAATATATATTTCATTTAAAAATTATTATTTCTAACCTTTAGAAATATTAGTTTGATTGAACAAACGAAAATAACAAATCAATAATCAGAACTTAAAAATGGTGTAATTCTTCTTTAAGTCATTCTTGAACGTGAAACAAAAATTGTATACCGAGTGTTAATTGTCAAAATAAAATCCAATCTTTGAGACAACTCCACTTAAGTTCGAGTTTCGAGTTTTAGACTTTCTAAACTTTGATTAGAGTATTAGACAAGATTGGAAATTTTGATGCTGATATTTTCTACGTGGCAGATGGATGATCATATGGAACCTTGGTGGTGTCTTTATAAAGCTTTATACAGATCGCATAGTGGTTTTGTGTCTGGAAAGGGATTTGTAGAGCCGGCACCAAGATGCATATATATATATATATATATATTATATATCTAAAGGCATTCTACTATGACAGCTGATGATTTTGAGGGATGAGGATAATTAATTAATGATCCCAAGAGGATCCTTCGATGATAACAATATGAATCCCATGATAGATGCTCCAGCATGCAGGCACTCTAACACTTAAAAACGTTTCCTTTCATGTTTCTTTTAAGTCTGTTTGAAACTAGTGGAGGTAAGGGAAATAAAAAGAAAGATTAAAAAAAGCAAAATTATTTTTTCTTTTATGTTCCATTTTGTAAAGAAATAAAAAAAAATAAAAAGAAAAGAGAGAGAGAGAGAGTATGCGTGTATTTCTTCTTATTTTCCTTTATTTTCTCTCCTCCAAGTTCCAAAATGACTGTTAGGGATCAAATCATGAACTTGGAAAGTCTTTCTTTTAAAGAACAATGCAGATGTTCAATCACAATTTGATGTGGATTGTTCAATAGAAATAATAAATAAACCTAAGATTTTGTGTTATATATAAATCTAAGTGAACTAATCAAATAAATAAATCCATGAAAAGAGCTGTGAGCTGGATTTGATCATTAGTTGTCTCCCCGTCTGGAATTCAAATCCACGTACGTACGCACAGCAGCACATATACTAGTTGCAAGATGACATACTTATTGAGTGGATCCAAGCTAGGTCACACAATTCGTCCATGAGTGGATCCAGATTCCAGAGTTCCCAACTCATATCTGCATATAATATGTTAATCTTATTCTTTTATCTTTATATGAATATTTAACCCAGTCACACCATTAAGTCAAAGAAGTTTAAACCCACATCCTACTCTTAAGAAAGAATCCTAATTCTTAGAAGAGTGACAAAAATTTACAAGACTTACCTAGGTGATACAAAATCAATCTGAGACCCAACATTTTTTTTATGTTCATCTTGATATGAACGCCCACCCAGTATAGTCAATGACAGACTCATGAGTTTTTTTAAGGAAGGTCAAGGTAAAAAATTTTAAAACTTTGGAGAGTCAAAGATTTTTTTTTTTTGAATTTTAGAGAACTAATATTCAGATTCTCATCATAAATACCCAAAAAATATATAGGATATAAATAAAATTTTTAAAACTTAAGGGAGGCCAAAGTACTCATTTTTATTATAAATATACAAAAATTATAGGATCTAAACATAATTTTAAAAATTTAGGAAGTCGGGGCCACTATTGGTCTATACATAGGTCTCCTCTCAGTATAATATGTTAATGGTAGCAACTATTGTCCAAATCTCCTCTATAAACGAGTTGAGTTGAGTTGAGCGGAAGTAAATATTAGATTGTTCGAGTCTTAAAGACTCCGTTGGCATGCAAACTGTTGGCGGGTCAGGGATCTCCATGTTGTTACAAGTTAGGTTTATGGGCTCGAGCCTCCCATGTATAAAAAAAAAATTAAAAAAATAATAAAAAAAGTTTTTTGTTTATGCTAATCAGATATTCAAATCAACTTACACATAAATTGACAAATTTAAAAATTTATATAATTAATAGCACCTAAAAATTTTTGAACAAAAACAGAACTTCAAATCCCACGTCTTGTTATTAGGGTATCATGGCCACACGATTCATCCTCATTCGGGCCATTTGATGTTAATCTAACGATCTTTTTGCGCGGGAAAAGAAGGCGGCGATCTTTATAGTGATGTTTATATGGATAGGATCCGCTTTCCGGTGGGGGCCACGACATCGGCGATCTTTTTGCTCTGGAAAAGAAGGCGGCGATCCTTTATGTGATGTTTGCTATATGCGGATAGGATGCCATTTTCCCGCTGGGGCCCACGACGATATACGCCGTCAGGAAAATAATTAATTGGAAAGGAACTAGTAAAACATTTATCAGAATTATTTTGTTGCTTTACAAAACAAGTAATTGACAAAAATTGCTACTAAATGAAACATTTCGTTGGTTGCCCTGCAATATTGTAGTTTTGATTTCAGTCACATCTTGTTTAATTCGTCTCCAAAATTTGGATTTTGTATGTTGCATCTTGAACAAAAGTTGCTTTTTCATTCATTATCCAAGATAGAAATATAAGAATATCAAAGGTAATGAGAGAGAGAGAAAAAAAAAAAAAAAAACAAGAAACATCTATCTTGAAAGTCTAATAATTTTCTTCTTTCTTTTTTTTTTTTTTTTGGCATTTTCATACTTAACATGAGGGTTAGCTGACTACTAGACCACTCTATGTGATTAAAAATATAATTCAATTACCATCTAATCAAGATTACTAATTAGTGGTGGAGCCAAAAAATTTGTTCAAGAGGGCAAGTATTAATCATTACAAAAAAATTATAATTAATAATAAAACATTTGACTTTCATACTTATGTATAATGTATACTAATTTATATATATAAATAGGTCTTCAAAGTAAAATAATTATTTAATAGAGCATTTACAAAGTTGTAGTGGGCAAAAATTAAAAAAAAATTCTAGAGTTATAGGTAAAAATACAATATTTGAAAACTTGAGAGGGCATTTGTAGAATTTTAGAGGAGAAAAATAAAAATATTTTCTAAAATTTTAGATAAAAATAAAATATTTAAATATTTGAGAGGGTCATTTCTAAATTTTTAAAAGCTAAATTAAAAATTATTTAAAAAATTATAAATAAAAGTGTAATTTTTTAAATTTAAGGGGGCAACTGCCCCCTCTAGACCATGCTCCCTCCGCCACTATTACTAATTAAGCATGTATAAATTGGCATGGTACAGAGATTCAAATTACATGCAATAATTTTCACCAATTAATCTATAACTGGTGGAAAAAATTAATATCAATTACTTTAAATACAAAATTTTAGGGATTAACATCTCCATATTTGTGAATTTATTTGTAACTTTTTCATAGAAATTCCAACCAACTCACATAAATAATTTAGTTGGTGAACGGAATGATTTTAGAGTGAAAATAAAAAAATTAACTACAAAAAAAAATGAAGAATGGAAAGAAAAAGTAATTAATTAAAGAAAAGCAACAACAAACGGTGATGTAAAAACTAAAAAGTCCTTTAGGAGTATTTTTGCTTTTAAAGCTTTATCCAAAGTGAATGACTTTGTAGCATTAGTTTACAGTTTCTCCAATCTGTCTCTTTCTCACTCTCTGTCCCTCTCTGTCACTGTGCCAGCTCTTCATTGGCCATCTATACCTACTACCAATCCAGCTAGTGTCTCCAGCGACAGTTACCTTCCTCCAGTTGGTATCTTCGCCTCCACAAATCTCTCTCTCTCTCTCTCTCTCTCTCGGTTGGAGGGGATCATCTTTTCTTGGTGCCAAATTTAGTGAATTTTCGATACACTTTGCGTCAAATTGAGCCTAACAAATGGCAGAAGAGGAACCGAAGAAGCTGGAATTCGAGACGCCATCAGAGCCTCCACCGGCTCCGGCTCCGGCACCAGAACCCGCCGAAGCTCCGAAGTACGTAGCTGAGGAGAAATCCGTAATTCCACCACCTCTTCCTCTTCCTGAAGAGAAGCCCGATGAGTCCAAAGCACTGGCGGTCGTCGAAAGTAATATCTTTCTCTCTCTTCATTTTCATCTTCAGTTCAGTTCATCTTATCTTGAAGAATTTCGAAAATTCTTCGGGTTTACATCTGTTTGATAACTAAGGAGGAGGAAGAATCAACAAAATTAAAAGAATTGAGCTTTTTTTGGGTCTATGTCTGTGTTTTTATAGTTTTGCAAGAGTTTCTGTTTGTTCAGAAGGAAAACTCAACTCTACTGAATTTTCTGCAGATTTCAAGTTTAGAAAGACTCAAAATTCAAAAGCCTGATTTATTCCCTTTTGTGTTCCTATTGTTTTCCCAGCAACCAAACTGCAGTTAAAAGATGATTTTCCAGGATTACTTCTCTTTATCATTTCTTTTCTATTTTTGTGCTTTCACAAGTCTGACTAGTATGTTCTGTTTTATGATACTCCTATTTTGTTCTGAAATTGACATAGGAGATTCAGTATTTAGTGTATCTGGATCTGTGCAGCAATCTCATGGTTTTTATGTTGTGAATTTATGAGTTCTTTCTTTAATCTAATTTTTCTTGCGTTAATCCCGAACCCAAATTTTTTTGGATTGCTTTATTTCTTGCTGGTTTCACCCAATATCTACCAAAACTTGTAATTTATTTGTTCAAAGGTCAAATAGAAGATGAAGCAAATTTAGGTTTGAGCCCTGATATGTATCTTGCAGTTTCATGGTGCTAGCCCCAGTACTTGCTGTTTCATGGATTTTCTTTATTGATGCTGATTACGTTCTCTAATCCTTTAAACTTTTTCCGATCAACGCAGGCGTTCCAGATTCTGTAGAAGGGAAAAGTGCTGAGGGTTCTATTAACAGAGGTAATAAGAAATTACATCTCTTTGTTCTTCTTTCTACCAAATTTTGATTACTGAAGGGAATGCTCATACTCCTTTTAGATGCTGTGCTGGCACGAGTTGCAACAGAGAAGAGGTTATCCCTAGTCAGAGCATGGGAAGAAAGTGAGAAGTCAAAAGCAGAGAACAAGTAAGAGATTTCTTGAATATGATAAAAAAGAATAACTAAAAAGGAAATTCAAGCCCGATATGTGATCTTGTTTAGTTTATGCACATTACTGCAGCCATCATAATGTATAATACTTGATATTTACTTTTTTTTTTTTTTTTTTTTTTTTTTTTGGGGCTTGGTAAGAACCTGATTGTGGGTGAGTGCATTGAATCTTCCACAATTTCTGCTACCATTTTCTGCTTTTGATTATCATTTGCAAATCAGAATACATGCCAACAATTTGAGGCACTGTTATATGCTAATATATGAAATTTGAACTCTTTGACATTCTTAAACTCTTTGGATAGGTGGGTTTTGATATTTACTCCTATTTTGATTCAAATAAGACTTATTTCTAGTAATCAATGTGGACAATGTGCACCAAATCTTATAATCTTAAATTATTGAACAGAGCTCAAAAAAAGCTTTCTGCTATTGGATCTTGGGAGAAAGCCAAGAAAGCTACTATAGAAGCTGAGTTGAAACAGATTGAGGTAAGAATTCCCCCCCAAAAAAAAATTGTGATTTGTGTCTACACTTTGAAAAGTATTTTTTTCTTTTTTCTTTTTTCTTTTTTCACTCTACTCACAGGTGATATTGGTTACAAATAATGTGAGCAGGAGAAATTGGAGAAACAGAAGGCAGAATATGTGGAGAAAATGAAAAACAAGGTAGCGCTCCTCCACAAGGCAGCAGAAGAAAAGAGGGCAATGATCGAAGCCAAACGGGGCGAAGAACTTCTCAAGGCAGAGGAGCTGGCGGCAAAGCATCGTGCAACTGGCACTGCTCCAAAGAAACTTCTCGGGTGTTTTTGAAGTTGAAAGAATCATGCAAGTCTGGTTCAAAATTATGAATTTCTAGTTGTAAATTTTCTTTCTTTGGGCTTTATTTGTTTTTCCTTTTTATATTTTCTTGTCTTCTTTGGATTTATTTGTGTGCTTACTTGGTGGACAATATGTTAATGTTCATTATTATATGTGCACAGTGATGTATTTCTGTGTATATACCCTGTGTACAAAATATAGCTTATTGAAATCTTAATAAACAAGTTTGAAGTGATATTGTAATCCCTGGCTTTTTCTTTGTTTTCTTTCATTTCCAAAGTACCAAAGAAGTAAAAAAAAAAAAGGGAAGAAATGTCTTTCAGAGTAAACAAAACAAAGAGTCATTGAACTGTAGGAAGAAAACCATATATATAGATCATTATACAATACAAGAGAGACAACAAAGACACATCCAATTTGGCATCAAAACTGGAGCTCCATACATCATTTCCCACATGCATTGCCAGCACAGCTGTCAATTTAATGTTGAAGGAACCTGTAGAAATCATCTGACTGTCCTTGTAGGAATCCCAGATCATTGTCACTGGGGAAATCTAGTAGCAGCTTCAATGCTGAATCTGAAGAATCATCCAATTCATATGAATTTGAGGAGTCTGAACCAGCCATCATCTCATCTTCATCCCTTTTGGAGCTCTTGTACTCCATACATTTTTGTTCAGTTGGGGTACTAGTTGGTCCTGCCTGAGTTGTGACACCTGAACCTGACCAGACTTTTGTCGACGAGGATGTTTGAGAAGTCGGGCTTGGACTTTCCCTTCCATCTTGTGCATTAATCTTTTGAAATGATTCTCCAACCTCAGAATTCCATAGACGGAGGAAGTAATCGCAGTTGGTTTTACCAGTTGATGATGGGTTGAGAAATGAGTCCATTGACAGCCGCGCTTCAGCCTCAACCCTGGCACTCTCCCACTGAACCATGTGGAGAGTTGATGGGGACTCGGATTTCATACTAATTGACTTTGAATAGGAGGGTGGCCTGGAGGCCTGCAGGCTATGGCCCATACAGAAGAAGCGCTTCTTTAGATGGGAATTCCAGAAGTTCTTAACCTCATTGTCTGTTCTTCCTGGTAGTTGGGAAGCAATGGCAGCCCACCTAAAATTTTTGCAGTCAGTCTGTGCAAGAAAACAAAAACTGCCCAAAGTTTACAAAAATCCAAGAAATTTCACTAGAGAAAAAGTTGGCTTAGGGAACCAAGCGCCTAATTTTGAACTCACTACAGAAAAAAGAAGAGAAAAACTAAAAGGCTGTTTGGAACTTTGGGGGAGGGGAGGGAAAATTTTATATCACTCTCTCCCTCTTTTTTCCTTTCATTTTCTTTATAAAACCAAAATGAAAGGAAAAATAGTTTTCTTTCATTTTCTCTTTTCCTTCCCTTCCATTCCCTTCCCTTCCCTTCCCCAAGTTCAAAACAGTCTGTAATTGGCTTGGGGACCCAAGAGCCTAACTATGAACTCACTAGAGAAAAAAGAAAGAAAAACTTCAATGGCCAAAAATTTCAGTCAAAAAGTTTATGGCAAAGGCCTTCAACAAGCACCTATAAGTTGCCATGGTTTGGTTCCAGAACTGAAATAATGGTGTGCTAGCTAGAGTGTAGAGAGTGGCTTTGTATTGTGAAATAATTCAGGCAAATGAACCAAGTTCTTATCTATCTTAAATGACAAGCTATTGACCACATTTGACTCTCCTGGGTGTTACACAGAAGGAAGAAATCAAACTTTCAAAAGTAACTAGCAGCAAAAACATAAGCAAAATCATGAAACCCTGTTCTTCAAGTGAAATGGAATCTGCTAGAGATAAAAAATAAAAAAAATAAAATTTTTTGGGGAAATTAGATTTACTTGTTACCAAGCATGCCATGCAACTGGATGACAGTATTCTCTTCTTTAGGAGTGAATGGACCCCGTTTAATGTCGGGGTGAAGATAGTTTGTCCACCGAAGCCGGCAGCTCTTTCCGCATCGACGGAGACCTAATAAACAAATATAGTTTCATGCTTAAATTTTATATTCAGAACTTCAGGTTGAATCCTGCAATTGTTAAAGAACCCAAAAAAAAAAAAAAGAAGAAGAAGATAAAAGGAAACAGCAATACTTGGAGCATGGATGCTTTAACTGCAAGTGTTGCCACTAATAATTTGTCTTTATGTTTGCCATCTCATTTAATTGAAATTTTAAACAGCCTTATAAAAAATAAGATTTATCTTAATTCATTTAGCTAGGATACCAGTGTACAAACACAGTTTTGCCAATGAAGATACCATTAGTCACGAATATCTACATTTTTAGTGACAGATTCATTTGTTACTAAAACCCTTATCTGATGTAATTTCATTCTTTCCACAAATCGAAGATGAAAACATAATTTTAAAATCATGAGTTTGATTCAATAAGCTTGAGAGCACACAAGGCTTCATATTAGAGGAACAAAAAAAAATATTAAAATAAAAATCTCAGCTCTAATCAATTTCGAACATGTGGATCCATTGCATCAATCATGCACGAGTTCTGCAAAAATTTCTTGATACCAAGTAATCACAGAAGTCATGTCTAAGTAAGTGACAAATGACATTGCTAGGTATCTAGTGATTGAGTTAAATGGAGAAGGGACGAACCAGCTAGCTTAGGTAGAGATCGCCAGGTACCATGGCCGTGCTTGGTGATGTAGTCAACAAGGATCTTGTCTTCTTCAGGAGTCCAAGCGCCCTTCTTTACTTGATCTTTATCACAACAAGGTGCTCTCCCCATATTTTCTCTCTCTCTCAACAAACCGCCCCCAAGCACTGGATAAGCCTGTAATCAAATCAAATTTGAGAGAGAGAGAGAGAGAGACCCACACAAACAAAGTTATTGATGAGATTGGTCAGTCGAATCTCAATAACTTAAATGCTTGGGATCCTCATCGACATTAAACAGATGCTATTATAGCAGACATCCGGACAACTCGAGGACCATCGGCGAGTTCGGCTCTGCACTCTGCATTCAATTGCTTGTTCTCCACACACTCACACACACTAACTCTGCCAGGCTTTTCAAGAGTGACAGATCATAGGAGTTGCAAAGAAAATGCGAGCTTTAACTACGCATTCTCTCTGGAGAATAAAGAGAAAAAAAGAGAAAATTTCTTAAGCAAAAGAGAATCATCTACAATCTAGACAGACAGTGATAGCCACGCATGCATTCGTTGATACGTGGGTGTGTGTATGTAACTATTTATGTATTGACATGGAGAGAGAGAGAGAGAGAGAGAGAGAGAGAGAGAGAGAGAGAGAGAGAGAGAGAGAGATTAGACCGGATTCTTACCGGAAAGTTATGTAAAAAGCTTGAGGAGAGTGTGAATTGGAACTCATTTAGAGAGAGTTGCAGAGTTCACATATGGCCGAGAGAGAGAGAGAGAGAGAGAGATGAGACTTATGGGCTTTTTGTTTACAAAGTGGGCAATTGGGGGTTTGTTTGACTAGCAATTTATAGGAGTTTTTTGCTTCGTGGACTGAAATTATTAGAACCGAAGTTGGGTTCCTTTTTTCAGTTTCGATGCAGAGCTCTCTCTGTTAGTTTCATCAGGTCAGTTCCTACTCTCTTGTTCTTTTATGAGCTCTCAAAGAAGACAGAGTGTGTGAGTAAATGGTGTGATACTATTACCAGTTGTCTCCTAGGATTTCCATGCTAGCCGCAATCAGCAGAATTTAAAGTATAAAGCGACAATCAAACTTGGAACACCAAACAGGACCCAGAAAATGGAGGCACACCTTTGAATCACGGACTACCATAATCCAAAGTCCAAACTAATAATTACATGTCTTTCATTTCTTATAATCACTTCACTAACCTTTTGGGTGAAAAATCTAATTATTACTCTGAAGTCTGAACTTCATTTTGCTGGCGGGGCCATCGGGTTCATTAACACGGACTGCAGTAGCAGAATAATCAATTAGGGGTGGGCACACGCTATTTGCAATCTTTAATTATTGTCAGATATTAAATTATTAAAAATAATAATTTTATCAATATTTACAAGTGAATAAGGTACACAGAATTTAAAATTTATAAATAACTAAAATAATTATTAAAATAACTAAATAGATAGTTTGGCTAATTTTTATTGAGTCTTGTAAACATGTGTCTTTAAAGTACATTTTAAGTATTTTTTAACTATTTGTATAAAGTATTAAAACTTATATTTTTAAAATTTTCAACACTGAAAACATAATTACTAACACTATGTATAACTAGAAAAAACATACTTAAAATGTACCCTTTAGATACATGTTAGCATTTACCTTTTTTGTTTACTTTTTTGCCCTTACAATTATTAAAAAATAAACTAATTTAAAAAGTAATAAAATATATTTAATAAAATAATTTATAAAAAAAGTTACCCATGTTATTCAATTTTAAAGATATCAATTGACTTACTCTCTTTATATATTAGAATAGATGATTTAAGTTAAGGTGAAATTAATTAATTTAGTTTTTCGAAAAGTTGTCTTCTTGTTGGGGGACAATTTTAGCCTCAAAGGTTCTTGCCTCAGCAGTATGGGGTTACTGTTTGACAATCGAAAGGTATTGATTTTTGTGTAATTTATTTTAAAATAATTTAATTTTATTGTATTTTGATGATAATTATCTATTAAAATTTAATGTTAGGCATATACTAAATAATAATATGTCGTTTAAGTATTTTTAAATATATATTTGAGTTAGATAACACATTTTTGGACCCAAACCAAACCAAAATTATGGGTTGGAAGCATAGTTATCAATCTCATACCATATTAATCAATATTAGCAGTACGTATTATACCGATCATGAAATAATACCAATAAATATGAATTTCATAATGGTCAATATTGGCTGATACTTAACGATACTGACCAATACTAAATTTATCGAAAGGTATTGATTTTTGTGTAATTTATTTTAAAATAATTTAATTTTATTGTATTTTGATGATAATTATCTATTAAAATTTATGTTAGGCATATACTAAATAATAATATGTCGTTTAAGTATTTTTAAATATATATTTGAGTTAGATAACACATTTATATTATATTTAAATGATTTAAAGTTGAATAATATTTGTTAAGAGTAATGTCAAATTTTATAAGTGAATATTTTGTAAATGAATATATATATATATATATTTTTATAGATGTATAATATTTATAGCAATAAATTCGAGATGGTACCCAGTATTGCACCGTTACTAGTACATACTGTATAAATAACAAAACAGTATGTTGGCTGATAAAATATTGACAATTATTGTTGGAAGCTACTATGAAATTGCTTGCCTGACTGGTGACAATGTGCTAGTAAAAGTGCTTAAATTTTAAACTAGGTTTTTGACGAATGACATTTATGGTCTTTTGTATTTCTCTTACAAAATTCAAAAAGTCACATTTGCATTGTAGTCCTGTAGGGTTCAGTTTCAAAATATCAATTGAGGTACTCTTAGAATTGATAAAATTGACAAAGGTGAAATTAATGGGTCCGTTTGGTTGGGGTCTGTGAAGGGTTCGGTTTAGCTTTGGGTTTAAAAATTGACAAACTGACAAATTTGGTTCGGTTCTTGATTCTATATTTTCTGGACCTGAATCAAATTGAGAACTGATCCTACTCGAAGCGACCTAAGAATCGAATCGAGATTTGATCTTTATATATCATAAAAATTTATTTATATATTGTATATATGTCATTAGATCATTGTTATTTGTACTTAAATATTTATTGATTTGTGTTTGTATGTTATTTTTTATTTTTTTAAAAAATTAAGAATACAAGACCAATTCTATTATTTAATTTTTTTGAATAAATAAATAAGTCAAATAATCTACATAAAAGTCAATCTAACCCTACAAGGCCAGAATCCGACCAAACCCGAGATATGGGAACTAAACCAAACCAACCCAAATTGAATCGGGTTGGTTTGGTTCGATTTCATTAAATGTTCGGTACAGTTTTGGATCAAAAAATATGGAACTGATCAAGTACGTAGCTGGATCAACTCTTTTGCTTAAGAGTTGCAAAGAAAATGCGAGCTTTAACTACGTATTCTCTCTGGAGAATAAAGAGAAAAAAAAAGGAGAAAATTCTTAAGCAAAAGAGATTCATCTACAGCCACGCATGCATTAGTTGATGGGTGGTTGTATGTAACTATGTATGTATTGACATGAAGAGAGAGAGAGAGACTTGTGGGCCTTTTTGTTTCAAAGTGGGCAATTGGGGGTTTGTTTGAGTAGCAATTTATAGGAGTTTTTCGCTTCGTGGACTGAAATTATCAGAACCGAAGTTGGGGGTTTCTTTTTTCAGTTTTGATGCAGAGCTCTCTCTGTTAGTTTCATCAGGTCAGTTCCCCTCTCTTGTTCTTTTATGAGCTCTCAAAGAAAGACACAGAGTGTGTGAGTAAACGGTGTGATACTATTACCAGTTGTCTCCTAGGATTTCCATGCTACCAACAATCAGCAGAATTTAAAGCATAAAGCGACAATCAAACTTGGAACACCAAACAGGACCCAGAAGATGGAGGCACACCTTTGAATCACGGACTACCATAATCCAAAGTCCAAACTAATAATTAAATGTCTTTTATTTCATATAATCACTTCACTAACCTTTTGGGTGAAAAAATCTAATTATTACTCTGAAGTCTGAACTTCATTTTGCGGGCGGGGCCATCGACTTCATTAACACGGACTGAAGTAGCAGAATAATCAACTAGGGGTGGGCACACGTTATGTGTTTGTAATATTTGATTATTATCGCATATTGAATCACTTAAAATGATGATTTTATTAATATTCACAAGAGAATAGGATACGCAGAATTTAAAATTTATAAATAAGTGAACCAGTTATTAAGATAACTAAATGGATAGTTTGGCTATTTTTTGTTGAGTCTTGTAAATATGTATTCTTAAGGCACATTTTAAATATATTTTGTCTGATTGTACAAAGTATTAGAACTTATATTTTTAAAATTTTTAACACTAAAAATACAATTACTAATACTATGTATAATTAAACAAAACATATTTAAAATGTACCCTTTAGATACATGTTAATATTTGTCTTTTTTATTTTACTTTTTTACTCTTATAATTATTGAGAAATAAATTAATTTAAAAAGTAATAAAATATATTTAATAAAATAATTTGAAAAAAAAAGTCACATGCATTATTCAGTTTCAAAATATCAATTGAGGTACTCTTAGAATTGATAATTTAAGTTTGGTGAAATTAATGTTAATTCAGTTCTTTGAAAAGTTGTCTTGTTGTTGGGGGGCAATTTTCAAAATAATGTTGAAGGACAAAACCGCCTCTTGAAATCTAAAAGTGTGTTCGCTTTCGAGGGCATTCTTGCCTCAGCAGTAGGTCCCACTGTTTGACAATCCTTCAATTCGACCCAAACTAAAATTATGGATATGAAAGATAGTTATCAGTGTCGTACTAGTCGGTTCTGGTAATACGTATTGTGTCGATTATAAAATGATATTAATAAATATAAATTTTATATCAGTCAATATTAGCCGATACAAAATGGTACTGATCAATATCGAATTTATCAGATAAGGTCGATTTTTGTGTAATTTATTTTAAAATAATTTAATTTTATTATATTTTGATGAGAAGTGTCTATTAAAATTTGTGTTAGACATATACTAGATAATAATATATTATTTAAGTATTTTTAAATATATATTTGGGTTAGATAACACGTTTATATTATGTTTAAATGATTTAAAGTTGAATAATATTTGTTGAGAGTAATGTCAATTTTATAAGTGAATATTTTGTAAATAAATATATTTTTTTTTATAGATATATAATATTAATAACAATAAATTCGACACGGACGCAGTATTGCACCGATACTAATATATACCATATAAATAACAAAAACGGTATGTTAACTGGTAAAGTATTGACAACTATAGTTGGAAGCTACGATGAAATTGCTTGCTTGACTGGTGACAATGTGCTAGTAAAAGTGCTTAAATTTTAAACTAGGTTTTAAGTGACGAATCTCTTAATAATTCATTTATGATCTTCTGCATTTGCATTGTAGTCTTGTACAAGCTTAATTAGGCATGTATAAAAGAACTGAAAGAACCAGAAATTAAACCAATTTGGTCTCTTTGGGTCTGTTTGGTTAGCGTCTGTGAGGGGTTCGATTCAATTCTAGGTCTAAAAATTAACAAACCGATAAGTTCGGTTCGGTTCTCAATTTTATATTTTTTAGACCCGAACTAAACTGAAAACCGATCCAACTCGAAGCGACCTAATAACCGAACCGAGATCTAATCTTTATACATCATAAAATTTTATATATATATATATATATATGTCATTAGATCATTGTTATTTATACTTAAATATTTATTAATTTGTGTTTGTATGCCATTTTTTATTTTTTTGAAAAATTAAGGATGCAAAACCAATCTTATTATTTAATTTTTTTGAATAAATAAGTCAAATAATCTACATAACAGTCGATCTGACTCGACACGACCCTAATCCGACTCAACCAGAAATATGGAACTAAACCAAACTAACTCGAATTGAGTCGGGTTGGTTCGATTTAATTTCATTAAATAATCGGTTCAGTTCTAGATAAAAAAATATAGAACCGATCAAGTTTGGGTATGTTCTGGGTCTAGCATAGACCCGACCCATGCACAACCCTAAGCTTAATGCATGCCCGTCACATATTCAAGGATATGGAAAATTACATTTAATAAACTACTTTGTCTGCAATTAATACAACAGATGTAATAATAAATACTATTTTTTTCCAAAAAATGTGAACAAAAATTTGTACCAAAATAATGTATTAATGATATTTTTATGATTTTTATTATGGTAGATATTTTATTTTAATGGAAATTATCTCATTCAACCACATTATTTTGTATAAAAATTTTGTATGAATTTTTTAACGGTACATATTAGATATATATTGTCTGATTATATAAGACTATAAGTTGTAACACCACACTTTTTTTTTCCACAATTTTTAATATTGTACAACTCTAAGCATCTCTTGAACTCCAAGTCCCACAAAATGGACTTTTTTCGGAAATAGATAACTGTTTTCATAACATTTTTAGAAAAAACAAATTCAATGAATTAATTGGAGTGGAAGTACATGAAATGACTTTCCAAACAAACTCGCTAATTGAAACATTTGGGTGCTTGTTAAGGAGTAATTACTGAGTCAGGTGAAATAAAATGTTACAACTGAGTACATAAATTGACTTTATTTCAAGGGGCAAAAAAGCTCAATAATTTATTGCATAGTTGCTTGTTAAAGAGTTATTAAGGAGTTGATGAAATTAATGCTATAATTTTTATAATTTGCCAAAATTACCCTTAAGGTATGTGTTCAAAAAATTATATTTAAAACCTAGGGCTCAAAATTTTCAATCCTTGATTTAATTTTGGGGATGGCAAAAAAAACAAAAAAAAAAAAGCCTTAATACAAACACTGACAAAATATCTTGAGGGTAATTGTGGAATTTTACTTCATTGTTTGTACAGATAAAAGCATAATTGCTAATAGTGGTAAAACATTAAGTTTCTCTGAATGATAAGCATGCATTAATTATCTATATTAATGACTAAAATAGCATTAAATCCACAATTAAAATCATGGATAAGATTAAGAAACAAACAAAATAAATGCTTCTAAACTTTATGAATGCTTCCAAAATGCATTCAATCTCTTTTAGACTTATTTCTGAAGTGGAATATGTAGGATTACATGCTTTAATGTTCATCGTCATTTGTATCTAAAAAAATTAGGATTAATTACATAAGACCTCCTCAACTATGATGGATTTTTACTTTATCCTCCTCATGTATAAAATGCTACACACACTCTTTATTTCTTTCTTTTATACCAATTTTACCCTTCTACTTGCCATCTGTTAACAAAAATAGATGGAATTTAGTCATGTGAAGTGCACATGACCATCCAAGCAAATATTATATCAAAAATGACATTATATAATAAATATTCAATATATGTCATACACAGTGTATATTTAGAATTTTTTTATACCAAAAATAAAATTATAGAGGAGAAAAAAAGAAACAAAACTTTCTCTCCCCCCTCTCTCTCTACTTGGGTTTGCAAAATTTATCTAATGTTGGAGAGGACCCTCTACAAACCTAGTCATCTTCATATTCTTCACATCCGATAGGCATCATAACCCACATATATTAAAAAACTAAAGCTCCATTTACGGAAAACAAACATACTCACCTAAAGTAAATCAACCTCATTCAATAAATTGATCACTCTCTATATATACACATTTATATCTCTACAAATTTATTCATTCATCTTTTTCGCCAAAGTATATATAAAACTGAACCATTATTGTATACATCATACACATGACCCATAGATAGTACATATGAATATATGTATATATATATATATATATAAGGGGGTAAAATGAAGGCAGGGAGTCAGTGGAAGGGGGTTGTTGGCTGGGCAATAGGAGCTTGGCTGTGAGGAATGGAGAGAAGGGGAAAAAGAGCAGGAAGGGGAGAGAGATGACAAAATCAAAAGTTAAAATAGTCAATTTAACTTTTTAGTTAATGGTGTTAGCATGTGCAAAAATTTTAATAGTTGAGGGGGTGTGAATGTTGCATTTTATAAATGAGGGGGATAAAATAAAAACTGATTATAGTTAAAGGGGTCTTGATGCAATTAATTCAAAAAATTAGTAGTAGTAGTGGTGCCTCTACCCATGCCATTAGGTCATGAATTCGGTTCACTCTTCCCTCCCTCGGGGCTTTGGCAAAAAAATTTATTGGTATATAATAATTTGCAAATTTAACTTCAAAATTCTACATCACCCTTAAAATGCTAAACTTTGGAAACTTCCAACACTAATTTTTGAACCGTAAAATTTGAAAATTTACTAAAAATGGCATGAAGTGAGTTCAAACTTTTACACCCCTTACTTATTTAGGACAAAAAATTAGTGAAAAAGTAGAACCTTTTATTTTATATATAAATGACAGTAGATGATACTCATATATCATATTTGTATTATCTTATGAATCTGAAACGTCACGTTAGCCTAGTAATGTTGTGTGCTCTACACGCAATCAGGTGCCATGTGCCAGCTTTTTGCTACGCCATTTTTGTTTTCAAGAAAATGAGAGTAAAATTTTTTCTAACCCCACGCTATCTATCTTATTGAGTTATAAAAAAAATACATGAAATACCTATTTTTAATAGGTATGGCATGTTTTGGACCCGTAGAGTAATTTCTCATTAATTACACTTTTCTCCACCGCGTATGGGCCTTCTTTTGAACCCCCACAAAAGAATAACTTCAGCTCCAAGTTCTCTCAAAAGCCTCCTTCCTAGTTCCTTCATCCTTCCTGCCCACAAAGTGCTTTTCTTTCTCGGCCCACCCAACCCAAACCCTTTATCTTCATAGCCTTCAAGGGGAAGGGAGAATCTTTTTCAAAAGAGCCTTTTCAATTCTTCAAACTTTGAACCCCTCCTAAAATCTAACCGTTATACACCCCTGAGATTTCTGGGGAGAGAGACGGGGAGAAAGAAAGAGAAAGACCCATTCAAATTTTCAGGATGGTGAAGATGACAATAATAGGAAGGGTGAGTGATGGCCTGCCTCTTGCACAAGGTCTAAGGTACGCCAATGAAGAGGATGGCAACTTCTCATGTTACAAGCAGCAAGCAGAGTTCATCCTCGAAGAAATCTCAAGAGGGTCATTGGCCCCTTCAAAGATGACCATTCGAGTTGATCACCATTGCTTCAAGTATCCTTCTCTTCTATACAGTTCCGCAGATAGATGCCTGTCCAAATTACTATTCCTCATTGCACATCATTCCCACAAAATGTGATCTTTCTGGGTATATATATAGAATTTTGTTTAGGATTCCAAATTGGCATAATTTCGCTGTGCTTGGTAGCATCAAATTCAGGTCTTGGGTTTGGAATTTTAGACCATCTTGGTTTAATTTTTAAACTAAGACGACCTTTAATTTCAAGTCAATGGTGATCCTTTCTAGAATTTTTTTGGTGATATTCGAAGTTTTCAGGAGATAGGTTCATGCATTCAAATGCCAGTGCAAATCAGTTTGGAATTGATTTCAATTTTAGAATATCGAAATGTTTTTTTTTTATCTATAGAAACTTTTGCGGCATTTTCCTTCCAAACAAAGGATGATTGTGTTTCTTAATTTTACCTGATCTTCTGATGTTAAGCTGCATGGTTGAGACTGGAATTTTCTTCATCACATTGTGTGATTCTTCGTATCCAAGAAAACTAGCTTTCCATTATCTGCAAGATTTGCACAAGGAACTTGAGAAGTTCGACGCAAGCCTCATAAGCAAAATTACAAAACCATACAGCTTTGTCAGATTCGGTAATCTTCGCTATTGCTACAAGTTTATTGTAGTGAGCAAAGTATTTTCTCTACTTTGATCCTAGCTGAGGAGTTTGAGGAATATTTTGGGAAAATTTTGAATCTTATGAATTCATATAGCTACGAATTTCCAAATCATTGGTTGGCAGATGGTATTATTGGCAGTGTTAGAAGGCAATATACAGACACAAGAACACAGTCTAATCTGTCAAAGTTAAATGCTAATCGCCGACAAGATCTAGATATCATGACACAAGACCTGTCCACAATAGTAGAAAGAAGGCGAAGATTGGGTAAGCTTCCTTTTCCTTGCTTTGTTCTTGGCGTTGCTTCTTTTGAAATGCATGTAAATTCAAGAATGTATGAAAAATATGCAAATTTGTTAATCAGAAATGTTGGAAAGAGCAATGGCAACTCCTCAAACTGTTTCCCCAATATGGTGTTCCCCATTACTTGAGGTATGCATATGAACAAATACAAACTGTGCATATAACCTCTCTCAACATAGCACAATTTGTAAATTTCTAATCATATTCCTATTTTCATATACCAGGTAATAGCATTGAAATGGACACCCATTACAATCATCTTCGTTGTTGCTGCTGTACTTCTGTGGACCAGCTTAATCCTCACTGACAACTTCATAGTATTGAGCTTCTAAATTTACAAGGGAACAGGAATTTGAAAATTCATCTTCCTCCGAGTTCAATAAGAAGAAACAGTGCAGGATGGTGCTATTTTTTTATTATTATTTATGCTATGGGCCTTGTAAATGCATGGAAAAAGTCATTCTAGCCATTCCAGATTTATTTTTCTTGTGTCAAAATGTAAAGATAAACGTTGATTTCAAGTGTTGGGGATATCAAATATACTAGATTCTGCGTGAATTGGCTCAATGGGCTCAAGTTCTAAGTTTATCACATGATTTGTGATTTGTGTCCTCAATTATGCATAATTCTTTTTTTGTTAACTAGGTATCCGGGCTAGTTTGCGCACACCTCAACTAATCCGGGACCTGTACAGTCCCCTGTTCAGCACAAATCGGCATAATTATGCATAGTTCCTGTTTCAATCAGAGTTCTCTGCTTGCAACTACTTAAACATTGTCCATGCAGCAGAGAATAAATTTTCAGGTATAGTCTGGTCCTTCAAGGCTATACCTGTGTTTGGGGACCATAATATAAATGCACTCAGACCCATAATATTGGAGAAAGACCATCAATTTGGGGACCATTGGCTATATTTTGAATTACAGAAACCATTTGAATAAGGGTGTCAGAAGCAACTACACAGAACAATAACCTCTATAATTGAACTTTCATGACTTTCAATATGCCTAATCTAAATGCCTTTTGAAAAGAAAACAGGTAAAGACGGCCCTCTTTCATCATATGATTTTGATTGGCCAGTTTTATTAGTATCAAGAACTCTTTCAGGAAGAGTAATTAGAGATTATTCTTCCTAGATGTTGCTTCAACAACCCCCTCATACATACATACCACCATTGTTCATGTCGAAATGACTATACGTATCATCCTCAGTGATAAAATTAACGAACCCATTTTCGGGGAACCGTTCTTCAGACTTGAATTGTTGATGAAACATTTCATGAGCAGAACCATTGCTTAGCTCCTGATGGAACTCGCTGCCAAACGACCCCTCGTTCAGTAATAAGCCGTTCAGAAAAGAAGCTTGGAAGCTTGGATTATGGTCAAACCCATCCTTGGAACATGCTGGCTCAGCTGAATTCCCAAAGTCCTGGCCTTGAAATTGATCTAGGGAGAGCCACTCGGCAAATAAGAGCTTTGGCAAGTTGCTCTGGACAGCAGCTGCTCTTGAAAAGTTGAAAATGGACTGATTAGTGTCTGTTGACGATCCTTCCATGAGTTCATATGATTCCAAACTTGGATTTCGAGTAGTGAATTTCTGAGAAGAAAGTGAAGATTCTGTGTTTCCTGTGGTTGGACTTGTACATTCAGGCTTGGCATGAGGTTTAGTTTGTTCCATTTTAGCCACTTTCTTCTTCAGATAAGAATGCCAGTAGTTCTTTATCTCATTATCAGTTCTTCCAGGCAAATGCTGGGCTATCTGAGACCACCTGATCAAAGGAAAAACAAGTTTTGTTATTAGTATCCAAATGCAAGGTTTCTTTCTTTGGTTTACACTCTAACTCGGAACGTGACCATCTTCCTCCTCTCTCAGCCTGCCCTGAGGATCGAATAACATCTCCATAGCTCATAATACAGTTGAGTATTAGATGAGGACCAAACCGAAACGATCAGTTTGGTCATTCTTTTAAGACCTAGAATTGAACCGAACCAAAACCTTGGCAGACTTGTAAACCGAGAGGCCGGGTTGATTCAGTTTTCAGCTATTTCAGTTTCTTTCGTACATCCCTATATGAGGTACCTATACTTGGCTAGCAATGGAAGCACTTTGAAAAGTTTGAATAAACTGCCCACCCAAGCAGGTAAAATCTATTTCTTTTCTTCCTTTTTTTTAATAATACCATTGGCTCAAATGTTATTCAAGTCAACATTAATTTTCTTTGGTGTGAAACCAACCCCCTACCCCTCTTAAAATTGAGGTTGGTCCATCCCTATACTTCCAGAAGAGAATTCATGCATGGTTTTACTAGGGTTAGATGCACTACAAGAAAGTGCACTCTATGTGTATATGCTTACTTGTTGCCTAACATGCCATGAAGGGTCAGGATTGTCCCCTCCTCCTGTGCAGTAAACATCCCTCTCTTTAGTCCAGGCCTCAAGTAATTTATCCACCTTAGTCTGCAGCTCTTTCCATTCCTTTGCAACCCTGCATATAACATACAACAAAAGTCAACCATAAGGGCATTTTAGTCAATACAGTAATAAAGTCATCATCAATCTCTTTCGCTTGAACAGCTCAGATTACCACAAAATTCTATTGTTGTTGTTGTCTCAAGGGGCCATCCTATTTCTTCCCCAAAATTAAAATGAAAAGAAAAAAAAAAATTCCTAACATGAAAACGTATGCACCAGTAGCCTTTAAAAGAAGACGTGGCATATGACCCACCATTGGATGGTACTCTTTTGGAAAATTCACTTATGTTAAAGAGCATATTCTTAGGGTTGATTTTTTACCATTTACTATGAGGTCAAAACACTTCAACAGAGGTTTCCATTCAATAAACCAGAGTGACAAAAAGGAAAGAAAAGAAATATTAATCTATGGGTAATAATCTGATCATGTCACCTGAAGTATGGATTTGGAAAATGTTATTCTTTCATACTTATTGTACAGAATTTTGTACCAGAATGATGTAGCAATGACAGTTTTGTAATTAATATACATCTTGATGGGTTCTTTATTATAAAGTGATAAGACCACAACTTAGACACATCATTCTAGTGATTAATTCTGTATTAATTTTATAGTTGTATATCATTACTCTATGGATTTTTGTGACAAGGACGGAGAGCTCTCATCCGGGTTTGATCATTTTAAGCTCAAGTCAACAAATCTGTGCTCACACACTTTTGCAAAGTTGGGAAATGTCAAATAATGGAAGAATGCAACTTAGAACTCCCACAACATTTTTCATATGTAAATCATATAAACATGAAACAATTCTTGTAATATGCTGGAGTGCATTAACCTCCGGCCTTAAACAATATTTGATCAAAAAGTGTTATGTCAAGAGGTGAAGAGGTTTGGCAACATTGGCTACATGGCACCAAATGGGTATGAAATAATTAAGCTAGGAAGTGTGGTTAAAAACTGACCAGCATTGACTGGGACGGAGCTCCAGCAAACATGGCCATGGTTGATGATGTAATTTCTGAGCCTTTGGTCTTCATCTGGTGACCACAAGCCTTTCTTGTGCTTCTGCTTTGGCTTTTCCAATGGCTTGGTACCCATTTTTGCAGACAAAGATGATTCAAGAGGACAAAGAAAAATAGTGCCAACTACTGTGAGTAAAGCTAGCTTAACGAGATATGTATAAGCTTGAGAGAGAGAGAGAGAGAGAGAGAGAGAGAGAGAGAGAGAGAGAGAGAGAGAGAGAGAGAGAGAGAGAGAGAGAGAGAGAGAGAGAGATGATGATTGAGGTTATGGACAGCCGACCCTTGTGCATTGGAATTTAAAGGGAAGATTAGTTGGACCCTGCTCCTCTTGTGAATAAATAATTGTGAAGGAATAATTTATATTGCGGATGTCTTTGTTTTATAATATTGGAGGAGTAAGAACAAGTTTTTGAAGATCTTAAAATGCCAAGATTGCCCCTTGTACTTCAAAACCCTCTCTTTAAGTAATCGAATTTCGTAAAATATATAACTACTACAAACTTTAATGTATTGAATTGTCCCCTTCATAGAATTTCAACTAGTTCTTGGACCACCTAATGACAGGCGGTCTACACCAATTGGAAGCTTATATGCATGGTGTCACCAAGCAGGCTCAAATGTTATGGTGACTAAACTTTGAAACCTAACTAGTTGATACCAGCAACTGTGTTGCGTTTCCAGAGACGTCCTTATACAAAACAATTCACAACGCCCAAACAACTATCAAACTGACTTATCCAACACCAAGGAAAATAGAAAGTGTTTTCAGAAGAGGTCCTTCCAAAAGAGGGCCTCAAGGGACAGTTTAACAGAGCAGCCACCACCTACCTGTAACGCTGTAATCCCTAGCTCAGATAAAGACGAAACCTTTTTTTTTTTTTTTATGACTGGGTGTCCAGGCTAGTTAGCACGCACCACAATTAATTTCGGGGTTTATGTAATCCTCTCATTCTATACAAATTAAGTAATTACCTGGCCAAAAACTCTGAGGGTGCCCTAAGCAATTAATAACACCTAAAAGGTTTCAAATCTGAGACATTGGAGGAAGTATACCCCGAGGCCCTAGGCCTTGACCACTAAGCCAACTCTCTGGGGCTAGATAAAGATATACTTTTCCTTCAAGTTAGTAGGTATCTTCACCAAAGTCAAAATTGTCCTTGACAATAAAACTATCCTAATATTATTCTGAAGTACTTTAACTCTTCTTTCAAAGCTTATACATTAATTGTGTTAGCTTGATATGTATTGCTGGGTATATTTCCTAACAATTTAAGCTGTTGTGACAATTAATGACTTTAATCTAACATCAAAGCTCTTATTTTGGGAGTTTAGGACTTAAGCCTCATGGCATGCATTCGTTCCCTCATTTATGTACTCTGTTTTGTTTGTATTAGTACGTGAAGAGAGTCTTAACTTAATATACATTATTGAGCTCATTTTTTAATAATTTAAGCTTTTAGATTAATTGGTGACTCAAAATATTTGAAAAAGAAAAAACATAAACCAGTCATTACATCAACCCACACAACCTAATACGAGATGTCTAAGGAATGAAGTTGTGTCAATTTGTCGTTAGTAGTTTTTTTTGGCTGCTTTTTATTTCATTTGTTGTTATTGTTTCCTCATTGTACATGAAAAGCCAAGACAACCAAATGAAGACAATGTTGTTCAATAAATATAAGAAAACAAGCAAATTATATGCCTGATGTCATGTGCTCTACCTCACGCATCCAAGCTGTGCTGAATCAACAACTTGGCATGTTTTCTTCTTCTTCTTCTTCTTCTTCTTCTTGTTTATTTATTTTATACAAGATAATAGGGGATGGGAAAGAGCTGGTGGTGTTTAAACCCTCACCGAATGAGCGGGTCCAAAGCGACTCAACTACCGGCACAAATCAAACACTCCAACTTGGCATGTTCTTTAGAGAAGCTAATGCAATACTTGTGGTCTTTGAAAGTATTTAATATTTCCATTCACTTGGCATTAAGTGTTCTTCAATTTTATGTAATTGTTCCAAACTCTTAGCCTACAAATTTAGCTTTGCAAGCACCATTGTTTTAGTATTTCAGAAGTACATGAGTTTTGTAAGATAACTAGAATGTATACCTTAATTCTCAAGAAGAGATCAGTAATATATAAAAGGATCATGACTCTCACTTCCCGCAACAAAATCAGTCTCAGCCAATTTTTTGCCTCGATCGTTTTCATTTCAACAGCGAAATCACAACCTCTAGAAATTCTAAAATGAATGTTCAATTAATTTTGATAACCCAATTAGCTTTCAATAGAATGTAGGAAATCCAATTGAAAAACAACCCCAATGGTACAAAAATTGCAGCATGTGCCATGTGCTGTCTTACACTATACACATGAAACAGCCTTGTTCAGATTGTGATCAATGAATTTCATTGTAGAAAAGATTGTGATCTCTAAATCAATGACTTGATGAAATGGACACCAAGTAATCATCTATAAATGATTGTGCAATTGGACGGTCTGATTAGCTTTTAAGAGCAGAAAACAGGATTTTAGTATTGAAACCTAACCTTTGATTCCTTTGACAAATTGTATTTGTGAATTAAAATATGGCAGGAGAATAAAACTAAATTCAAGAAGATCTTCCGTGTGGCGATCCTAATGAAGATATTAAGTTTTATAATTAATCAGAATAAACATATATCTACATGTCAACCCTATTTCCCATTCGTTTGCGAAGAATAAACAAAGCTTAACCCGTTAAATAAAGCTATAATTCCATTCTCATTACTACTTGCATTATATTTAGAGTTTCCATTTGATTGATCTAAAGTTTAAAATATGTCTATCAAATTCTTTTTTTCTTAATTACACGTGCAAAAAATGGAATGGCTCGGTCTGACAATTTAAGTATTTTGCCATCTAGAACAACTGTATTTTAATATATATATATATATATACATATGCCCACCTAAAACATAATTCTATTCTTTCTGAAATAATAACGGTTCTCCTTGACCTTTGAATTTATGTTGTTAATAAAGCCGTCAAATCCTCACAATAGCTTCAAGATCAATCAAGAAATCATGACATTTTTAATTAAAAGATGGCAAAAATTAACGGTACTATTTTGTTAACCTAGTCTAAATATAATTGTATCTCTCTCTCTCACTTCTTTCTCTTCGAAAAAAATTCTCTCTAAATAATTCTCTCTCTCTCTCTCTCAAGAGAAAATGATGTTCCCGTTTACTCAATGGAACTATAGACTTCAATGGAAAAGTGGGCTTGAAACACATTGAAAGGGACCATTAAATAGTCTAGAAATGAAGAAGACCTTGATGCTAAATATATATTAAAAGATGTGTTTACACTTAAGAGCAGACCAATGTTAAGGTTATTATTAGGTATGAATATATTGAAAACAAAATTATTCAACCATCTTATTATATTTCTCAATTTTACAGCTAAATATACGAAGTGGAGAGCAAGCTACCTCTATTATTTGGAGAAGCATCTCAGTGGATGTTACACTTTCTTTTTCTATTTCACATTAATTATCAAATATTTTTAGAGGAATATTCTGAATTTTAATTATGGGTATTTAGCAGAAAATCTGTTTTTTTTTTGTTAATCTTTTACAATATCCAGTTAACATATTGGACATCATAGCCACCAACAACTTCGATAACAAAATATTTCTTTCACTACTATATTGATCTCGTGAAACAAGCTAATTTGAAAAAATTCGAGACTTTTTGTTCACTGTATAAATTATTTTAATTTCAAACAAATAGAAAATTTTAAAGAAAGGAGGGAGCTAATGGCAATGATTAGTGAATGCTACTCTTCATAATCTATCCTGTCTGAAAACATGAAAATTCAGCGCTTGACAATGACACTTTGAAAAAATATATCGTTTTAAAATTTTTAGGTTGGTAAAAAAATCATAAAAATAATGATCTGCGTAGTCCATGACTTGGTAATCAAGATTAGCATTGCTCTTGATGTTAGTATTATAAGGATGTCATTCAACAGTTGTTTTAGGATGTCATTCCCCCAAAATGTAGCTGTAATTTAGTCATAAAACTCTCAAAATATTCAACCTAAATACTAGCTCCGAAATCATAAAAAGGATGAAATAGAAGAGTAAGATGAGACCAGCCTCTGTTGCGTTATAGAAAATTTTGAAGGCAGGCTAGCTCTGACTATTAGAATTTGTGCAAGATGAATCGAGTTAATGAGTGAAAGAATCACATAATAGACTAAAGAGAAACAACAAAGTCTGAGAAATAATGAGGTTGACTTACATTAACGCTCCGTTTAGAACCCAAATTTTAGGTGGAAAAAGAAAAACGTAAAGGAAAATTGAACAAAATAAAAGAGTAATTTTGATCTATTTTTCATCACGTTTTCCTTTTTTTTAACTTTTCTAACCGAAAACTCGGGTTCCAAACTAAACATAAGGAAAAAATAAGTTCAAGAAAACTTAGGGAAGTAGTAGAAGTAGAAGAGGAGACACAAGAATACAAAATTATTACAAAGTGAAGTTCAAAGAGCATGATAAATTACCAGCTGGTAACCCGGAACTCCATCTTCCTGAGAGATTTCACGATTCAGTGAGTAAGGTCTGCAGGTTGAAGAAGCTCAGCCACAAGAATGATTTGCTTTGGAAAGTTACTGCAAGGTTGATCTAACCACACAAGGTTCTAGTTTAGTACTATGGATTTTTTTGACAGCATATAGTTTTTATATTTTTACCTCAAATCACTAAGCCAAACCATACCGGCCGGCCGGTATTATAATCTTCTGCAAGGTATAAGAATGCCTTAAACGCTTAAATTAATCAAGTATATATTTCTTTCTTACCCATCGGCCTCTCTTTTGCTCATTTAACAATGAACTAAAGTTTAGACTAAACTGTCATTAAAATATAAAACATGCCATATACAAACACATTCTGAGGGGCATATATTATTTGTTATTCCTTGCCATTGAAGACCATTGGTATGTTTCCTTATGATTTCATCAACACCTCAAAGATTCCAATTATTGTTGCTATAAAACGACAGGGATTATTGGATTGGGAGTGACATCTAAGGGATACTAAAATACTGAGTGATAAGAAATATTCTGCTAGGTTGGACGGTGCTATGTGTTGCACATCAATTCGAGTCCGAATTCTTTGGCAAATGATACTAGTGCTAAATCTATTCGAGTCCAAGTTTACTTTGGCTAATGATATTGCTACTAAATTAAGTAGTTCGATTTTCACAAGTGCACACATAGATACAAACAACAGTGACGAAGCAGACACGCCATATTGTAAAGTAATCGCCTTTTTTTAATTTATCTAAGTTTGGCATAAGCGTGCGGTAATTCATGTCCTGTCCTGTTTGAGAGTTGATGATGCATTTTGGACCACGCCATACTGTCAGGCGATTAAAAGATTAGTAAACGAAATGTAATTGAACCAAAGTTAGCATAAGCATGGCCTCATTCATGCCATGTACTCTCTCTCTCTCTCTCTCTCTCTCTCTCTCTCTCTCTCTCTCTCTCTCTCTCTCTCTCTCTCTTTACTATATAATCAGCTTGCTGATGTTTAAGTTAAAGTTAAGTGCACCTATTTTTCATACTTAGAAATCATGTCACACGATAATGAATTGTAAATTTTGCATCCAACACCACGTTACCTTGTTAAATAAATGTATTTATTCTTAAACTTCTCATGGAGTTCATGGGAGCAAGTCCTAATCTTGACGTGTGAACTACCAATGTGTTAAAGCATATAAAATAAAATAAAAAGGGGGATAAAAATAGTTCAAGACTTGCACGTTTTTATAATAGGCTTTTGGTGGCCTTTACAAGTCCAATCCATTGCTGAAGAATGAAGTTGCTTCTGAGTGCAACTAAGAATGAACAGGTTGCTTCAAACTGCTACAAGAATTGGGAAAAACAGAGATTAATGCAATCTCTGTCTGATTTTTTTCTAATTGGGTGCCACAAAATTTTTTTATTTTTTATTTTTTATTTTTATCCAAGATATATTATTTTAGGCTTGTTGGACCGGCAAGAAAGGCGGCACGCAAGGTCATGATTCCCTAATCATCAAGTCAATATATAAATTGAATGAAGGGTACTATATATTTTAGTTGAGTTTCAACAACTACGCCTACACTGGTCAGAAGCTTCGCCATGCTTATAACCAACAATCTTTGTCAAAACGTCCCCGTATAAACATTTACCCTCTTCAAGTTCTCGGCGCCATTCCTTACCTACCTGCATATGCTGCAAATTTAAGTAGTTTTCTTGTAAAAGGCATACGCAGATTTTTGTACTGCCCTATTGGAATGCATGGAAGCTTGGTGTCGGCGAAGGCACGTGGTTAAAAATGAGGATAACAAAAAAAACCCGAGTCGATGAGTCACCAACAATCAATTTTTGTATTGATAGTCACTTTAGAAGCAAGCAAAGGTCATTCTCCTCATTCATTTACTTGACTCGGTGAGCTTCAGCAAAGCTCAGGCTTGACTCAGAAGTTTTTATTAATCAATTTATTATCCCATGCAAGGAAAACTCACATTCAACTCTCTTATAGAGTCATCTAACTTTGGTGCCTCCGTCAACTCTTTCTACCAACATAATAAAGCCTGTTCACTACCCTTTAGTCTGAAGGTTGTGTCCTTGTCAGTAACCTCCAAAAATCTCAAAACCCCAAGGGTTGGCCTCGGTCTAAAACAAATTTTTTTGTTAAAAGGGGGGTTAAAGAAATTTTTATAATTTTTAAAAAATCAATACACTATATAGTATTTTAAATATCTAAAAATCCATAAGGGTGAAGTGAAGTTTATTGGGGTGAAAATCTACAAGGGTCAAGTGATCAGAAAGTTAGAAACCTTGTTTTGAATGGGGGGATGGTGTGCAATCTAAATATTCAAAAATTCATAGGGTACAAAGCAAAATTTTCAAACTTTGGGGGGTCATGGCTCCCAACCACCCCCTCTCCCATTCCGCCACTAGTTGGTCTGGTGATTAAGACTTGAGATTTAAAAGTTTGCTTTCTCCAATGTCAGCAACTCTTTGGAGTCACACCTAGGGACTTTGGCCTGGTAATTATTCGGTTTGTATGGGATGAAATACTGCACAGATCTCTGAATTAGTCGAGATGCGCATAAACTGGCCTAGACACTCAATTAGAAAGAAAAAAAATGGGTAAAAAATCTCAATGTACCTAAAAGAACTCGTGAATTCCTCTTGAGCTGCTTCTCTTGCCATGGCAACCGTGATTAAAGCAAGACTAATTACAGCTACTCGAGAATAACATCTATCATCTATGTAGGCAAACATATATGTTAATGTAACGACATTGGGGACATGCACAAGATCATTAGTGGGGGGATTGGATGTTCAGGGACAATTTGTCACCATCACAAACATCCGAAGATACGAGATTGGTCTTAGCTTTGCGGCGGTTTTTACAAGCCGTCACAGGTATTAATCGACATTCGGTAACATGTTGCAAAAAAAGGATACAGTAAAGTTCCCGCCGACAACTAGCGGGAGAAAATATTTTTTGTGTCAATAGAAAAGTACTAAAATATAATTTTTATTTTCATCACCTAAAATTAAACGGTGCCATATGTGCTTGGTGGTCTTTAATGGCGTTTTTAGAACGGCTTTGACTTTTTTTTTTTTTTTTTTTGAAGATTTTTGCAGCAATTTTTTATTTATTCATTTTGCAT
This sequence comes from Euryodendron excelsum, assembly GCA_033060915.1. Classification (NCBI taxonomy): domain Eukaryota; kingdom Viridiplantae; phylum Streptophyta; class Magnoliopsida; order Ericales; family Pentaphylacaceae; genus Euryodendron; species Euryodendron excelsum. The sequence continues at coordinate 3,848,998 of CM065390.1, forward strand.
TGTTTTGGGTATAATTTCCTTTCATAAAATAGACAAAATTAGAATTCTTTGTTTTGGTATCACCAACTGAGACTTGAGATTTATGAAAGCACAAATTAAATTCAATATAAACATAAATTCCACATTGATAGCCCCAAGTGCAAGTCTACAAAAATTGAGTAACTAGCACACAAATTACAATTACACAGAACCTTTCCCTTGGCATCTTTCTGTAAGCCAAAAGGAAATGTTTCTCAAGAGTACCATTAATGATAGAATTTTTCTCCTCAGCAGTTTCTATTTTTTTTTTATTCATTCAAACATAGATAACCATACATAACCAAAGGTCAATAAAAAAGTAAAGAAGATAACCAAGATCAATATACAAAAAAAAAAAAAAAAAGCAAAGACGATAACACAGCTCCTAAGCTGGTTCAAAGAAAATACAAGACCAACAAACTCAAACCAGGAGCATATTTTCTTATGTTCTTTCATGAATTCATCACTACAATGGCATCATAGCTTTGTTATTATCTTTTAGGATGTGGAGAGTTAGATAAAACCAGAGCCACCACTTACAAATTTGCTGCAAGAAGCAAAGGAAACACAATTGGAAGAAAGAATATTGGAAGCACCCTTTCTATCATGGCAAGATGTTCCAAATTCTCATGCGTGAAAAAGAATACTTCCACCTGTACAAATAATGTAATATTAACAAAAAAAATGCTCTAAACTTTCCGAAAAAAATTCTGCAAAAAGCTCCAAATTCTCATACCAAGCATAACTCCACTAGGATACAACCACCTGTAAACTATTTTTGGATTAGGTTTTAATCCAAATATATAGATACAGAATTGATCCAAATATCATAGAGCAGACTAAACTATTTTTCCAAGGGCATTCCATCATGGCATTGACCCCCTAGGACGAATATATAGATACAGGATTCATACATTAAGCCTCTACACGTCACAAATTTCAAAAAAACAAAAAGCATTTTTTCATAAGATAGTGGTTCCTAACTTAAAACACCAGTCTACTATGATAACTAAAGTACCTATCTCGGATGAACCCACATTTCAAAATAAGAAGTTACAATGCTCAAGATTAGAGCGTCTCATAATGTAGATTTGGATCCTCTCCTCTCATCTACAAAATTTTGAACTGAAAACTAGCAAACTCTTCTGTGTGGTTCATTTCAGGTTAAAACTCCTGGAGTCCATGAAATTTATGCATGGAGCATGTTGAACTGAAACCTAGACAATTGCTGAGGAATGGTGGATATAACAGGCCCATATCTCTGCCACAAAACAAACAAGAAGGGTTATAAGAGTTACGATATGTATAGCCAAGTAAATCACATCCACCACAGAGACTGACATGGTAGGGGGAGGAGAAAAGGAAACGGTCTAGGCACTTGCATATGGTAGACATTCAAAGGAAAACAAATCATGTGAAGATGATAGAAGAACCAATGTCAACAATGAGCTGAAAGGAACCTCTAATTGCACTACAATGATTCAATGCAACAACGATATAAATTTGCCTCCAACTACCAGACTAGGGCAAATCTGAAATCTGAATACTTAATTTCAAATGCATTATCGTATCTACTTCAATATTGCTTCCAGAAACAGGAAAATGCTGCTTTCCACCATACCTGAACATTATCATAGAGTTCAAACAATGGAACGGCAAGCAGTTTCAAATTTTTTGGCACGGCAAAGTACTCCCTTTCAGAAAGATGAACAAGGAAAAGCTTCTTGCATTCCTGCATTACCAGGTGAAAAGGGGCTAAATATAACCTAAAAATATTAGGCAAACAAAGTGGAAGGGGAAGCAATCCATTCAAATGACAAAATATTTTTACATTTATAACAAGATAAAATAAAATTATAGTGCAATTACATTGCCCTTGGTATGTTTACCTTGGGTTTTGTTATGTGGGGAGGGCAGTATGGGTACATTATGGTTTCAAAATTTGGTCTCCACCAGATAGCTACACACTCACCTATCTGCAACGATACACCCAAATTTACAAGAATAAGGATCCATTGAAGACTTCGCTATATTAAACACGTCTAGTACCCTTGCAAAATGGATTCAAAGGAGAAAAAAGATGGCATCCAGTTACAAACATGCAGTGACATGTCCCCACTAGAATGCCTAGTAAGTTGGAGATCTAAAATCCCAGGAAATGTAGCCTTTTTCTGTGTTTTTTAAACATTAATTTCTTCTTGTGTACCCTACTGACTTCCAGTAGAAATTTCATATTTGCGCATTTCCCTTGAACTGGATTAACGCACACAAATTATTCTAGCAAACAATACCTGCCAATCTGGCTGCAGAGCAGGTGAATTTGCACCAAGTTTGCTATTCAGTTTTCTTTTCAAACCGTCAATCTCTGCAACATTAATAAAAGAGCATAGACACTAAAATGACCACCCAAAACAACAATTTATCTCATGAGACTATTGCACTGTTAAAACACTGAACAAAATATACTTCATCAACGATGATAAGGAAGCAGGATAACATCGCACCATTCTCCCCAGGCTTTAGACGCCCACCGGGAAGTTTGCAAAAGGTGTTTCCAATTTGCAGTAGAAGAATATGGGGATGATTATGCTCCTGCACCTGTAAGATCAAGTGACCTATTCAGCATTAGACTCATAACAAAATGCTCAACATATGTGCCATGCTTTGAATATCTTTTACAAATTAGAAAATATAAGGAACGATATGCCAAGATACACAAGTCAAATTCATTTAGCTTATGCTAATATCAAAAGCAGGCAGAAGGTTATCTAATCTGTATTAGTTGATCCATAAGCATGTAGAAACAAATCATCTTATGAGTACATTAAATGAAAACATTACACACACCAAGTTACTTCCATATCAATTGAACACTAGAGAGAAGACACAGGTATGCAGAATAGAAATACACACACAAATACAGAAATACAGTGTATAAATAAGGTTGTCAGTCAGTCTTGTGAGTTATGCATCATTTTCTCTATCAAAAAAAAAAAAAAAAGAGAGAGGATGTGTAAATATACAAGAACAAATAATTACAGAGGCTGGCTGCCAATACTTCTAGACTTCATGTCATGTTCACAGTAGTTCCAATTAAAAAAACAGGAAATGATAGTTCTCAGAGCAATTTATAATCCGCCACACCACACATTTAAAATATCTGAAGGAGCATAATTATTGCAATGTTTAGAACGTTGTAAACTTACTAATTGCATTAAAGGTCGACATATATTCATTTCAATTTCAAAGTTAATCCCCTACTTCACTTACTTCCAAATATCGAAGTTTGGGGGTCAAAATTTTAGCTGCTTCTGCAATGCTCTAAAAATTTGTACTCCATGTTAAAATGACTGTCTTACTTTCAAATTTTAGATATCCCAGAATGCAGGTCCACGGTGGAAAAGTGAAAGCAATATTCTTTTACTTTCCAACTTTAACCCTTACAACCAAAGACATTATGAGTGCCATAAAACCAAGCACTTAATATTTCTCAACAGTGTTAAGGGCAATTTTGGAAGAGTTGTGCCAAAAAGATTAAGTAACTTGAAGTTGTTGCTTTCTTAAACTATGTGCTTTTTTAAACATGACACTCATTTTGGGATGGAGTTTATATATTTCCCTAAACAATAAAGAGGGGGGGGGATGCTTTTAAAGTCGTAGATTCTTATGAACCTAATTCTATAAATGCATTTCCTGCACACTGCTTTCCTGTTTTAAATCCTACTTGCTAGCCAATGATCCAGTGGTCCGGTGGTGGACTCCCTGTGGAAATCATGGTGACAAAGTGATGTGAAGACTTTCCATCACCCAGGTACAAATGAGACACCCCTTGGCAGTAGAAATATGGATTCAAAATGAGCACACAACTGCATAGGAGAAGAGAAAGATGAACTTTATGTGGTCTTTATCTAGTAGGTCGGTGGATTGGATAATCCTATGATAGCCTTCTACATACAGTATATGCCATCTGCTTTGGATTCTAGTGTTCTATTTTTATTTATAAATTTTTTTTTCTAATTTGGAGAGAGAGAGTGTGTGTGTGTGTGTTTGGGGGCAGGCGGGGCGGGGGAACTGTACCGACTTGTGCTCCCAAGGAATTACAGTTAAACATAATCCTATTTTATTTGGGATTATGTATTAAACACAATCCCGCATTGTAGGGAAAATTATCTATTTACACTTGACACTAACATTGAGATGGACAAGTTCTGATAGGGAAGCCTTCTAAATGGAACTTAGTAATTGTCTTAAAGCAACATCCAAGATACATGTACACGAACAAAGAGTAGGTCAATTATGGGCCCATCATAGATATTGAAGGGAAGCTGTGTTTACATGTATATCTAGTCAACACATTGGTTTATTTTTTCTTTTCTTCTTTTTTCCCCTTTCTCCTCTGACAAGTTAGTTAAATTGAGTATCATTACCAGATAGTCCCCCAAGTAATTATCTTTCACCCACGCATTCTTATGATAAGATAAGAGCTCTAATATGTTGCATGCAACAAAAAGCTAGAAGAAAACACCAAACATGTAAAACCTATGGTGTGACTGTATGAATCAATTTGAGAAATAAATAAAGAAAGAACGAAAAAGAAATCTTCGCATAAGGATCCTAATCTTACATAGGAAATGGTCCTTGTCTTTGGTCTAAGAATGCAGTTATTTCAAACATTCTCTTTGCTTTCCAAAAAATTGAAGGAAGCGGAAATTGGAAAAACTCCCAGCGGCCTAAGATGCTGCTAAAGTGAAGCTGAATTTGTAAGGAAAAATAATTTGAAAGAAAAATTCTTAAAGTACCACTATCAGCAGAAAATACCAAAAAATGCTAAATGGGGAAGATATGTCCGTAGATGTTCCACTTCCACCATACCAACACAAATTCCTTGTTGCAGAGCAAAGAATAAAAATTTTTGTTGTTATTGATTAATGCAAAAACAAATTTGAGAACAACAAAATTACTTTTCATAATTTACCACTGCTTAGTCAAAGAGTCAAACAAATCCTTAAAATTTCTATTTCAGGAACCCAATCCATTGCAATCCAGTCTTACATTGTTTCGTGAGCACAGACAATATTTCAAGTCAAATTCCAAAAGTTGCACATCTGACTTACAAAATTATAAGTAAATCCAAAAAAATTGTCAGGGAGTGCCATCATACACCAAAATGAACACCAGCATTGCTCTTCAATGGACATAAATGAGTGCTCTCAGTCCAGAACTGAAGTTAACTATTATCCCATCAAATGCTTTCAGCGAAAATTTGTTCAGGCAGTAACTAAATTCAATGATTATCACTCAGATAACAGAAGCTTAGAAAGTGGATATACGAGAGAGAAATAATACCAGTAAAATTGCTTCGACGCTAGTCCGCATGCCTTCTTTCATATAGCTGTAACACAAGAACAAAATGAAGCAGTCACATCTCAAGATTTCCCCTGGCGAAAAAATTATGTAAGGAAAGAAAAATCGGGAGAGAAAATTTTCCAGTAAAGAACAAAAGACTTGGAGAAGTATGATCTAGGGTTTTGCCATTAAACTAAAGATGGTTTCTGAGCTCAAAGGGGTTTCTCTAGTGTTTTCAGAGTCATGATGTGATTTCTTTTTTCTTTTTCTTTTGATTATGGAGAGATCCCTTACTTGACTTTCATACGAGCAAGGCGATCAGCGACCGAAGTATCTTTTTCCATCTTCGGCTCTTTGGTTCCGAAGGTGTAGCTCGAGAGTGGATATGTGTTCACCACCGGGGACGTCAACATCTCTCTCTCTCTCTCTCTCTCTCTCTCTCTCTCTCTCCAAAACACTTTCTCTCTCTAGAAGTTGCAGGTGGACGGACCGGGGAATGATTTGGGGAGAAGAGGGGTTTTGAGAGTTCTACCGGCCCAAAACCGAAAAACCAGTACTTCTTGTTTCGATGAAATAGTGGTGCAAACCAATTTGATTTTAAGAAGTTGGTTTGATTCGACCAGTTCACGTCTCTCAAATATTTAGTTCGTCTAAAAAGTGTTAAACTGATAAATTTAATTTGGTTTTGGGATTTGTATTTTTGGAATTTGAACTGATTTGAAAATCGAACCGAACTGAAATTCTACCTATTTATGCAATAAAAAAATTTATATTATATATATATATATTTTTAAATCATTATTATTTGTATTTTATTATTGTTAATATATGATTACATAGTGCTATTTAATTATTTTTTAAAAATTAAGAATACAATATTATGTTTCACATCAAAAAAAGTGAACTCGATTCTATCCAACCCGACCCAGACTTGAATCTATCTGATGTATGAAATCGAACTGAACCAACTCTAATGAACTCAAGTTGATTCAATTCAGTTTTATAAGAAGATCGGTTTGATTTTAGATTTAAAATTTTAAAATCGATCAATGTCGAATCGATTTTGAATTTAGCATAGATGCTACCCAACCTACCCATAATTGCAAAGACTCAAGACCCGGGTTGATGCGGGCATCACGGTCCAATCTTCTGCCCTAGGAATAACATGTCGGCCACCGGCCCACAATCTAACTCCATCATTTAGTTGGATTAAAACAATACATGTTCAATTATCTACATCACGGTCCAATCTTCTGCCGTAGGAAGAAACATGCGGGCCGAATAAGATCCGGCCCACAAGTCTAACTACATAATTTGGTTGGATTGCAATTTCTTTTTGTTATTACCCACGTTAATATTTGGTTGGTGGAATTAATATCTCAGTTATTAGGATTTTGTGTTTAACCCCCTCCAGTGGTGGCATGGTGGCTGTAGATACTGATGTAAGCCTTGTGGTTGGACTTTCTTGAATAAATGATGCATTTTCACTTTTCAATATATTGTATTTTACAAAATATGAATTCTCTCCTGTCAATTGCTAAAAAAATAAAATTTAAAATTCTACAGTGAAATTCAGTTTGTTGTTTTTATCACAAGTTAACCTGTTTATTAGTCTACTTAGACTAAAAAACACAGAATTCTTTTTATTAAGGTAACCACATTGGTAAAAAAAAATTAGAAAAAAGAAAAAAAAAAACACATTGTATCACTTTTATTTTTTGTGCTTTTATAAAATTAAAAAAAACAATGATATCATCATTTTCATACAAAAACATTTTAAAATTTTCAAAAAAACTATATAATTTTTAAAAAAGACCCGAGGTTGTTTTCAAAATAATTTTTCAAAAACAATTTACCAAACAACTTTCCCTATTAGTTTTTGTTTTTCTGCTTTCGAGAATGAAAAATAATATTTCAAAATGGAACCAAACGTACCCTAGAAGTAACTCTCACGGAACTATGGAACAATCAAAACCAATAAAACTAAGGGATCAACTCCTATATACCCAACAATAGTTTTGGGTAACTCTGGATTGTTGTTCAAAATACTTTTTTTTTTGGGTCACATTTGTGATAATTACGAGTTACATGCATTTTTTGTAACTGTTTTTTTTTATTAAAGCCATCTCAATTCCAATGCCTATTTTTCAAATATTCCTATTCAATGGTAAGAATTTTTTGATTTTTTTTTTGGTCCAAGAGATGAGCTTTTGTGGTTGGGAACCAGAAAAAAAAAACTTTAAATTAAACTATTAATCTTTTGGCTAACATGTTTGTATTATATTATCAGATTTTTTTAGACAAAATTTTGACCATAAAAATATTATATAGTGTTAAGTGAAATGTGCATGTTTTGATTCATGTGTGTGCTCAGACTTTAAAATTAGAGGTTAATAATTAACCATCGGGTGGACTTCAAATTGCATGTAATTCCATGTATATAAAGTCCATTCTGTAACAAATGTCTAATCAAAGTCAGTTCAGCATTAATGGCCCTTTTCTAGTGGAGTCCAAATGTTGAAGCTTCAGAAAAGGTGGGCCTCATTGGGTACTTTAGGTTGCTATAAAAAAACAAAAACCCAAAACAAAAAACAAAAAAACGTGAGCCTCATTATTGATTTTTCACTTATCTCACAATCACTTTACTTAGGCCCTATGTGCCTTTCACCTTGTCCAAAATGAATTTGCGGAGTGGGCCTCTCTCTCTCTCTCTCTCTCTCTCTCTCTCTCTCCAAATGAACTCAAGAATTTATCCACTATTATTCTTGAGATTTTCCCCATTCACCTTTGTTATAAATTAATTAAAAAAACACAATTCAACAAGTCTTACTTCCAATTACTTACAATGGACCGGCTACAAAATTGATTCTTTCCAATTAGTCCAATTAAAAGTCACGTCTTTAATTAAATTTGAGAAAATATTTTATTTCATCCTATACCCGGGGGCCAGGTAGGTCTTTCTTCACATACCATTTTAATTTTTGGCACCTTTAGGATAGATGAAACTATTCTTTCAATCAGGCATATTGTTTAATCTACGTTTATGTGGTCATGTTATTTGAAATGGTTCTTTTTTATTTTATCTTTAATTAATACAATTTCTAACTTCCTAGAAATGTTTTTGGTTTTTTATTATATCCTTCTTTGCTTCTTTACAACCTAACTTTTCCATCTCAACGTTTTTATTTAGCTACGGTTATTACCATCCAACATTTTCTACATTGTGACAAGGAATTTTCTCTTCAACTTGTAAGAAATTATATAATCATACAATACTTTTTGTTATTTTTTTTCATCCAATATACTCTAATTTCGCACATCACATTATTCTCATATTTATGTCGCTTATGAATGACTGATCAAAAATATTGAAAATGATCGCTCTTAGGCAAGTTTTAGCCATTCAATTACAATCATTTAATGAGAATAAAAATGAAAAATATTTTACATTCACGCTTGGAAAATATTTTTTGAGAATTCCTGCATTTTCATTATTAAATCGGGATTACACTCTTCAAAAGCATATGTATCATCCTTTATCTTCCAAATACAATTATTTAATTGTGATTTTATTATTGTTGTGATGCTTTGTTACCCTAAAGTTCATTAGAAAAATTAGGAAAGTGGTAGAGTCATTTATAGAAAACTTAAGGAATACATGCATGCAATTAAAATTCACCAAACACTTATGCTTTCGTGCAGCCAGCAATCCATAGCTCTATATATATTTCATGAATAGTTTCAAAGTTCTTTCAACTTATCAATTAGAGCATGTTTGAATTTGGCTCACAGACAACCAAGACGAAGGTGATCATATTTCTCATCAAAATTTATGATCTCATCAGTGTATTATGCATATATATATATATATATATATAGAGAGAGAGAGAGAGAGAGAGAGAGAGAGACTTGCATTTGCATCGAGCATGTTAAAATCATACCTATAGATCCACCCCTATGGTCTCAATGTTGGCTGAGTTGCACTCGTTAATTTGGTGGTTACTGAGTAACCAGTATCGGACTTCTCGTAACCAGAACTTGCAATTTCATTACCATCAAACATGCAGAAACTTTTCTTTATATGTCGAAAAGCCTGTCATACTTTACTTAAAGCAAGAAGACGAAACCAGAACAAACAAAAAAAGAATAAGAATAACACAGAGATTGAAGGTTCAACATAATTGCTGTGGAGTGGATCGAACAACATCTGTTAGCAAATTCATATGAATTCAACTTCTCTTTGGTTGAATTTTTCTCTTTTTCTTTTTTTTTCATTTCTGTAACTAATTTCTCAAATCATCGATTAATTTGTAATAAGAAAAATGTCACCTTATAAAATTAATGACTTTCTCTTGCCCTCAAACACCTGCAGAACCCCATCCGATCCGCCTGCCACAAGCGTGCAGCTATCGTCTCCGGCCACTTGCCTCCAGCAGACGCTACTGACAAACCCACGGTCACACCCGGCTCCCGCCACAGGTTCGAACCCACGGACCCATATGGGCTCACCCCACCTCTTATCATATACAAAAACTTGGTTGCTCTCTGACCCGCAGCCCAGAAGCCCGCCATGCCTCCACACTGATAAACCAACGAATCTTCTCGTGTTCAAGTGCCCTTCGTATGTGCGAATTAGGCACGGATCCTCTGTGTGCTGCCACAGCTTTAAACACCCATCAGTCCCTGATGTTACCATCGTGTGATGATCAAGAAATTTGACGTACGTTACGGCTTTTGAATGCCCATCAAAAACCATCACTGGATCCGCCATCCTCCTTACGTCGTAGCCGTACGCTTTGCGGTCAGCGCATCCGACGGCAACCAATGAGCCACCGAATGGATTGAACTCCACACAACACACGGAGCTACGTGCCGTACTGGGTTGCACCGTGGCCACACACTTGCCTCCATCGCAACGTGGGTCCCACATTTGCATGGTGCCATCGTCGGAACCCGATGCTCCTACCACCGGATCCCAATGCGAATAGTCCATGCTCCAGACCCGCCGGCCGCCGTGCTCGTCACGTTCAAAGACGGGCACTCTCCGCTCGAGATCATACTCCATGACAACCCCATCGTAGTCTCCGGATCCTATGACCCGCCCGCCTGACCCGGGCTTCCACCGGAGGCTACTAAGCTTCGCCGGAGTGCATATGTAGTATTCACATGCACTATTATGATCTAAGAGATCAGTTTCATGTTCAGATGTGCCTGTACTTCTTTCATGAGATAACAATGAATTGAAACTATAAACCCTAATCCTTCTGGCAATCCCTCCGGTCGCCAACAGGCGATCGGACGGGTCGAATTCTATGACGCCGAGAGCGTCGGATACGGATCCGGTGGTGCTGGAAGAAACAATAGTGGAGAGACTGAAGTCCCATTCACACCTTGGTTTCTCTTCTAATTCTTCTTCTTTTACTTCTTGTTTTGTTTCTGGGTTCGGCTCTTCAGCCTCTTCTGGTTGGCTACGAAGATTGGAGTGAGTTGATGAGAAGTTTTTCATTAGTTCCCATTCATATGAAGTGATGATAGGTATTTGTTTTCTTGGGTCGTAGTGGTAGAGATGTGCCTGGAGCTTCTTGAGCATTCAACCAATGAAAGGCTACCTTCGAATACCTAAGCTGGCTTCCATATGTGATGTGGATAAACAGTGGATATTATGATTCTTTTATATTTTTTCTCATTTTCTTTTTCTTTTTTTTATTAAAAAAATTGTTTTCCTTTTGAAATAAGTGACGCTAGACACCACATAAATTACAGATAGGCCTAAAGTTTCAGAGTTCCAATTTTCACAACTTTCATTTATTAAGCGGTCTGCTGGTCTTTAATGGAGAATCCGCAATGAAGTCATTATCGGCAACCAGCACATAAAGGAACATCTACGCAACAAGCAGTAGGCAAAATCTCATTTCAATAAATTAGGAGCTGATGCTATATATATAAAGTGACCAAGTTTCAATCAATTCTACATCATATCACTAATATATATAATTGAGTTTCCATGTCCCACTAATGAAAAATTATTCAGTAAGCATTGAACACTACAAATCCTAAGTTAACTTACCTTGGGTTTTCATGTGCTTTTTGGTAATGTGTTGATTTGATGGTCAGTTTTGAATTTTCCTTTTCTCTGCTATTCTGAGCCCAAAAAAAAAAAAAAAAACCCATCAAAACCCCAGATTGGATGGACAATATGCTTCGACTAAGCCCCTTTTAATGTAAGCAGGGATAAACGTAACCAAGAGCTGAGCTGTCCGGTCCCACTTTGTTCAGGTCCCCAAATTCGCAGAAGGGTTTTCTCGGTACTTCACCAAGTTTGAAAGATAAAAGGTCTATGAACGTTGCGGAAGATTGGAAAGGGTGCACTTATTATTGATTATGATGTACGAGTGGAGGAGGTACAAGAGAGATTGCCGTTGCTTTTGTACCTCAATTCCAAGAATGGAAGCTGTGGATGCAGGTTGTTTTCAGTCACTTCCTTACGTGGTCTAAGCCAGTCCTTGTGTGTGTGTAGATATATATACATATCTCTATATATATATAGATATACCGCATATTTTCTCACTCTCAACTTAGAGAATATCTATTAACCCATGGTGTCCCTTAAGTTAGAACGAGGAGAGTGCATGGCAGCTTACAAACCACATATATATATATATATATATATGAGTCTTGTTAATATGTGTTTTAAAAGTATATTTTAAGTATATTTTGTCTGGTTATATAAAACGTTACAATTTATGTTTTATAATTTTAAACACTAAAAATACAATTATCAATACTACATACAATAAAATAAAATATATTTAAAATGTGTCTTTAAAATACATGTCAATATTTATTTATATGTATATAGAGAGAGAGAGAAAGAGAGAGGGAGAGAGACCCATGTGTTGCTTTTTATCTGTGCCAAGAAGTGTGGGTCTCCATCATCATCTAACCCAGAAAATAACATCCTTATCACAATTACCATACTCATGGGATAGAGGACCATGCGAGGACCACATTCGAAAAGGAAAAGACTAAAATTGCAGCAACTGCAGTTGTGGGATTTAATTGGCCAACAATGTATGAAAGGACAAGTGTATTTCCACGTTTTTTAACCGAGAGGTATTACTCCTACCCTGACACGGGGGTGGGCTGATGCAACGAAAGTTTTTTATTTTGTCTTCAAATGTTTTATTGATGCAAAGTAATAATGTAATATTTTTTTATGGTTAAATATATATTAATTATTTTATTTTTATTAATTTAATTTTTTTAAATAAAAAATAGGGGTCACATTAGGCAAATATTTGTTATTTTATTTTTATTTTGTTTTGATTAATTTGAATTGTTTTAAAAAAGAAAAAGAACAAAAAAAATAGGGGTTACATCAGTGAGTATGATTATCAAGGATATGAGATCAGAGATTTTCTACTCGGATAAGATTTTCTATTCCGATATGCCTCCTTCTATACACTTGAATTTATCACTAATCAAGCAAGACTTTATTATTTTTTATTTGTTGTTTAATTTTTATTTTGTTTTGATTAATTTAATTTTTGTTTAAATAAAAAAAAAAGAACAAAAAAAATGTGTCACATCAGTGAATGAGATTGTTAAGAAATACGAGATCAGAGATTTTCTGTTCGGATATGCCTCCCTCTATACACATGAATTTACCATTGATCAAGCAAGCATTTTTCTTATTTTTTATTTGTTGTTTTATTTTTATTTTTTTCATTAATTTGAGGTGAGAGTAAAAAAAATTATAAAATTTGATCATAAAAAGTTTATTTATATAAAAATCTAGGAGGTGAGAGTAAAAGAAATTATAAAATTTGATCATAAAAATTTTATTTATATAAAAATTCAGGAGGTGAGAGTAAAAAGAAATTTAAAATTTTTGATCAAAACTTTTTTTAATTAAAAATTGAGAAGTGGGAGTAAAAGAAAAAAAATTATCAAAACAATTAAAGTAAATAACAATATTAAAATATGAGGGTAAGGTTACGGATAAAATTAAAAAATTAAAAAATTTTAATAGTCAAATCATAGAGGTGAGATGTCCTGGGAGGTTGGGAGTAGAGATTTTCTTTTTTACTTTGTGATTTGACTTTCCCAATACCAACTTTCATTGCTCTTTATTACTATCTATGCCTTGTGGAAGAAAAGTAGAAAATAAACAAAAATAAAAAAAAATAAAGTAGATCAAAAAAAAGAAAGAAACTCTCCATATGCACTATGCAGAGGCAAATAATCAGAGCCAAGTAATATCCAATACTCTGATTTCAAGATAGCTTGAGTGAATTTTACTAGCAGTGTGTAATTGATTTTTTTTCTTCAAATATGTCAGAAACATCATCTACTAAAAGTTTGATTAGGTATAAGCAGTTAGGTGAAGACACGTGGGTGTTGTGAGGCTTGAACCTAATTGTAGGAAATAGTAGTAGTCGGACGATTTAGTTGATTTACCATATGAATGCATAGGGCCCCGTTCACAAACAATTTATTAAGTGTTTTTTAAAAAAAAAATTTCTTAAAATAAGCACTTGGTAGTTGGTAGTAAATTTTTTAGCTTATAATAAGCTAGCTTTTTTATTTTTTTTTATGCTAATAAGCCAAAAAATAAAAAGCAAAAACTGTGAAAGTTTTTAAGTTTTTTTCCTTATTCTACTATAGTAGAATTTTGAAAAATAAACAATTTTAAAACTTTTTAAAATATATTAGTATATTACAATAATTAATGTTGATTTTTTTTTAACTTTACATAATATCACGAATATATAATCTAATTTATTTTGAGGGTCGTTTGATCATTTTTGCATAAAAAAGCAAAAAAAAAAAAAAAAAACTTTAAGCAGTCCCAAACACCCCAACCAAGCTTTTTTAAAGTTATCTTATTGTTTATATTTTTTGAAGAAGTTTATTTAATTAAAAAAATGTTCCCAAATGGGCCCATTACCTTGATATTTTCCCATGTTAAATCTTAATAAACTGTTTTATTTATATAAAAAAAATTTAGAAATCTTAACAAACTGTTGGGTTTTTCATTTATTTTGAAACCTCGTTCGATTAGGGTTTATTTATAGCTTTTTTGAGTTTGGCTTTTTTTACTTATTGGCAAAAAAGTCAAAAAAAAAAAATTTACTTTTATAAGCTATGATAAAAAAATTAAAAAAAAAAGCCTTTTGATTTTAAGCTATAAAAAAAAAAAAAAAAGGATAACCCGAAAAACCTTGACAAAAAGGCTTGCCTGCACGGCACAAGCCTAAAATTGCCGAAAATTGGCAAATGGTTGGCAGATTAATCAACTTAAATGATGTTTGGTATGGGATTTGACGCATTCGATAAGAGGCCTGGATTTTTGTGTCAATCACTTGTATATATCTATGTTATCTAGACTCGAGAACGGGTGTTAGGTGTCAGTACTTGTTCAAATGTCAAATTTATCATATTCTCATGTCCAACGGCACTTAGACATAACTAAATTTCATATTTTGTTAATACTTATTTTATTTTTTAGAGGTAAAATGGTATCTATAAGCTAAAATATAACATTTCATACATAAAATAAAAGTCTTATATTTAGTTCTATCATAAACTCAATTAGTTATTCATACTTATTAGATGCAAATCCAACTAATCATATCGAATACATATCTTGTACCCTTATTCGAATATCCTACACGAATATTTTATAAATTTAAAAAAGTCCAAATAACATAACTTATTATGACCCATGTGCGACTAGACACAAAAGAAAAGCCACATGATTTTTTTACAAAAAAAGGTCATCATCAATCGCGATTAATAGTCAATCGTTGACTGACGGTAACCAAATTAGCTGGGCCCTACTAATTTATGGCGAGCCCAGTTTGAATTAGCAGCCGGAGGTGACGGTAGCAGGGTGTTCAAAAAACCAAAGAGCATGCATATATATCAGCCAATCCTAATTGTAATGTTGCAAGCCCATATCTTTTTCTTTTCTTTTTGTTTTTTTAACACAGCAAGGCCCATATCTTCATAAACCTCAAGTCAAAAGAAAAAAAGAAGAGGTCAAATAATTTGTCATCGCCTGGCCCAGCCTCTACTATTTCATCCGGGCCAACAAAATTAGAACTGGACGCACCGACCCAGTTCAGAATAAGGGATTGGGTTGAGAATCTCTCTAGTCTTTTGGGCATGTTTAGTATTTTTTTTTTGTCTAACTTTTTTTAAATTTAAAAGTAAAAAAAATCAAGTTTTTTTTATTTTTTTTTACTTTTTTATTTTTAATTTTATTTATCTTTAGCTAAATTAAAAAGCCTAAAAAACTTAACTTTTTTGCTTATAAGTTAAAAAAATTGACAAAAAAATTATACCAAACAGAAGATAATCTTTTTTCCTACCTTTTTTGTCAGTTTTTTTTTAATCATTTTCCACCAACGTTTATTTTGACTAGCCAGTGGAATAAGACCCTCTACCCACCCTTAGTCACCTCCCTTGTCCCAAAAATGCTGCAATGAACTGCCTCTTTATACCTCTAACTTTTTATTTTTTAATTGGGTATCTTTGTTAGTTTGTGCACACCTCGATTAATTTTGAGACTTGTGCAATTTTTTGTTCTATACAAATCGAAAAATTATCAGGCCAAATACCCTTGAGTGATTTCAAAGAGTTGATAGCACATAATTAGTAACAAATAGGATGGAAAAATACCTCCAACTAGTGACAAATAAAATTAATATTTATTATTTTTTTATTTTAGATTTTTAATTCTTTTTAATAGTATAAAGTAAATTACAATAGAGTATTATACAGATTTTAATAAGCTAATACCAAGATATTTATCGACTTTGTCCAATGAAATTATTTTTTTAATTACAAAGGAAAATTACTTGAAGCAAGACCAAATAAAAAAGACTTTTCAAAGTTAATGGAAATAAATGGAACTGAATTTTATTCATCTAATTGTGCATAATTTATATATTTAGTCTTATAATTAGTGATCTAAATTCTGACATAAGTATTAAGGATTTTATGGTAAAAAGGGCATAATTGTGCATTAGAAATGTTTTTAAACGTGTCTTTTAGCCTTGCAGATCGAGCTCCAGATTAGACAATGGAGGTGGGGGAGAAACAGAGAGGGTTTTTGCTCAATGTCTCGCCAACGGAGTGAAACGATGGTCGACGTTCTTATTGCTTCACACAGGTTATATTCTCTCTCTCTCCTCGTAACTGTATTATACATATATATCTATATTCATTTCCACAATCTTTCGTATACACATATTTTCTGTATATTTATGTACATCAGAGTGGAAAATCGTGTCTTCCATGGAGTTCAATTTGTATGTGTACATATAGTTTATAGGTGTATTGGAAATGATGAACAGTTTTGATTACGTGCAATTATTCAAGAAGCCTGTGGAGTTAGGGTTCTTGCTGCTTTTAACTGAATTGAGTTCAAGAACAAGCTCGATCGAATACAGTATTGTGGACCATTAGAACTGAGTTCTTGGTTACCTCTATCTGAAATGGTTAATAAAAGCTCTTAGTTTTGTGGTGATCATTAGCCTTGTTATGGAACTTAAAAAGATTTGAAGACCATAAGAAAATGAGGAACAAAAAGATGAACTGGACTAATACATGGTCCCTCTTTTCCAAGCAGGTGTGTTTGTGCACGCACATGAGAGAGAGAGAGAGAGAGAGAGAGAGAGAGAGAGAGAGAAGCAAAATGGAATGAACACATCTCAATTTTGGGCATTTCCTGAATTTTACATAATTCGTAACATTGTTCAGTTTATGGCAATCCCATGCACAAGATTATTTATGTGATTGAGGATCTGTTACTTAACTCTGTAAACTGGGTTGGAGATTGCTAATGTCAACTGTCACGAAATGTTGACAAAATGTAATGGAGAAGGTTCATAGTGTTTGAATATGTATACGGGGGACAGGGAAACAAGAGCTCTGTAAGCTGGCATTGGTCCATTGGTCCAATGTTTGAGTTCATCTAATCTCTAGATCTTAAGGCCCAATTACACAAGTGACTAATTTTTTCAATCAACAAGTCAGGATAAAATATATTGTTTGAACTACTTAGCTTGTTGAACATGGACATTTCACCCATTTTGTATTATGAGGGTATTCAGAAGATTATCCCAGGGGAATTCCAATGAACTGAGATCATGCTACTCTGTGTGTAGGTTACTCCTGTTGACTATTTGTCAAACTGTAGGCATGTTGGAGCCTTGGTTTGCAGATCCATAGTGGTACTCATATCTTGTTGTGTAGGACATTGGTACTTTCCATTTAGAAGCTTATATACAACATAGCTTAGATGCTCAGAAGGGTTTGGCTTCCATATAGAACCTTGTTTTACATGGATACATAAGTAATCTGGTGCTAAGCACTTTTCTAATAGAAGGGAATTGCTGTTCCTTGTACTTAATGGTTTTAGTTTTGGGATAAATTTTGCACTTAATAATTGTCTTTAATGGTGGGGTTATGGTGATATCCCCTTCCATTTGGTGTTCATATATGGGATAATTCTTCTTGTACGTTGGTTGTGAGGAGACGCCCAAACAAATTTTATCTCACACTTGTCCATTAGAATAGAAAATAAGTGTTGGTGGACGTTGTATACATGTATTTATAATGGTGCTCTCTTTGCCATTTTAAGGAGTGTTCTATCATAATCATTTATTTAAGGGGTTTGGTTTATCTCACACTTGTTCATTAGAATAGAAAAGAAGTGTTGGTGGATGTTGTATTCTTGTATTTATAATGGTGCTCTCTTTGCCATTTTGAGTGTTCTATCATAATCATTTATGTAATGCATTTTGATTTTTCAGTCTTTCCTAGATGTTTCATTCTGGTATGTACATACCCCTTAGTTATTGTAACTCAATAGATTTGTTTTCTAGACAGACATGTGCACACGCCCAAAAAAAAAAAACCTCGACATGCTGTGCTTTGTAGAGTAGATTTGCACAAAAATAACTTGCTTTGTTAGTGACTTGTGCAATAATGCTGATCTGACTTTTCCGGTTCCACCCCTCTCTCTCTCTCTCTCTCTCCTCCCTCTTCTTCTCCTCCTCCTCCTCCTCTTCAGGTGATTGGTATTATTTCTATTAGGTTTTAGAGTGTTTGCTTACTTTCAAATCCATCGGATCTGATTTTTAGAGAACAGTCGCAGCCTTCATAAGACTGGTACAATGAGGAGACACAAAGCTTCATATAATTCAACAACAAAAGAGAACTACAGCTTCCTAGTCAAGGAATCAAAGGATGTACTGACTGAGGAACTGGAGGAAGAACCAATAGAGGAGCCTGTTTTTAAATACCTCCCTCAATCTTCTCTTGAGAATGATACTGATGAGAATGAGGAGCCTGAAGAAGATCTAGAAGAGGAACCTGAAGAAGATCCAGAAGAGGAACTTGAAGAGGACCCTGAAGAAGATCCAGAAGAGGAATCAAGTGTTGAACCAGATGAAGAGTCAGCTGAAGAACTATCAGAATGCGTTTCTCCAGTGTTGTGTTACCGAAAAGATGATGAGACCACGCAACCAGTTGAGGATCCAGATGAGGATGCTTCAAAAGAGTTTGCATCTAAGCTGTCTTCTCAGAGAGACACTGATGGAACTGATCACAAATCAGAATGTAATCAAAACCATTCAAAAGAAAAGAAGAGGTCATTGGATGCAACAGCGTCTGATTCAGATCCGTTGCAAGCTTATCAATCTCAAAAGAAGTTGAGACAGGAGGAAGCATTTAAAGCAGAATCAGATGTGGGGTCTGCTGTTACAGATCTCCATGGCAAATCTGTAGTTTCTGAGGTTATTATGAATGATGAAAGTGTTTCTGAACAACAGGAGCATACTGGAAGTTCTGGAAAACGAAGGCGTAGTAGATGGGACCAACAGCCTGAACAAGGGGAAGCCAGTGAAGGAAATGAGACTAGTAAAAGAAGGAAAACCAGGTGGGCTAGCGATGTGTCACAGTTGAAAATGCTTGGCCCAATTCAACTTCCTGACTTCATGAAAGGTCTTGACGGATCTGAGTTAGATCCAGAGTTACAGGAGTTGAAATTCAGGCTCTTCAAAATAAACAGCAAGCTGCTTGGTTCAGAGATTCATGATGACAAGCCTGAGGAGGAAAGATCTCCTTCTCCTCAGCCAGTGTACAATAACCTTGGTATAAGAACAAATACACGACTGGAGAGGCTTCGTAAGAAACTTGAGAAAGAACGCCAAAGTATCATTTCAAAGTTGATTCAGAAGAACCCAACCTTCAAAACTCCTGATTACAAGCCACCAAAGTATTTTAAAAAACTTTACATACCGGTGAAAGAATATCCTACATACAACTTTGTTGGCCTTATAATTGGTCCGAGGGGAAACACGCAGAAGAGAATGGAGAAGACAACTGGAGCTAAGATTCTACTGCGGGGTAAAGACTCCCTACAAACACCGAAGAAGGAACCTAATGCCTCCGATGACGATGACTTGCATGTCCTTATAGAGGCAGATAACCAGAAGTCTGTGGATGCAGCTGTAACAATGGTTGAGAAATTGCTAATTCCAATAGATGAGGGCATGAATGAACATAAGCGAACCCAACTGGAGGAGCTTGCCAAACTGAATGGAACATATAGAAATCCGAACATCTGCAATGTGTGCAAGGAGCAAGGGCACAAACACTATGCCTGCCCCCTCCAGCAATCTACTTTCAAAATGGTGATCACCTGTGCAACATGTGGAAGCTTTTGTCATCACACATCTAGTTGTCCCTTGATTGCATCACCTCAGGTTGGCAACTCTTTGTGTGGTTCTTCTGGACTTAGGGGTGGTTCAGTTCCTTACACAAAAGGCAAACCCAACAAAGAAACCAGTGATGCGGACCTCTATGTTGGCTATCTTCCTCAAGCTGTTGATGAAAACTGGTTGAAAGAGCTGTTCTGTCCATTTGGTAAGATCACCGAAGTGAAAGTAATTAAAGATCGAAACACTGGTCTCGGTAAAGGCTACGGCTTTGTTAAATTTGAAAGTCCTATTGATGCTGCCATGGCTGTGATGCATATGAATGGGCACAAAATGGAAGGGAAGATACTAGCAGTAAGGGTGGCTGGCCGCCCACCAGCGGCAACATCATCAATCTTGAGCCACCTTCCAGTGTACCCTGGAGCTGCAGCTATTTCTGCTGATGTCCCGAGCCAGACAACTTGGCCTGGCCCTCCTGGATCGGTGCTGCCTGAAGCTCAAGCCTCCTTTCTGAAAAGTGAGGGCTTGTGTTTGCCTTCTTCCTCCGTCTCATTAGGATACGGCAATCAGCTTCTTGAAAGTGATGTCATAGATACCCTACCTACTGTTGTCTCAAGTAACATGGGTTCAAAACTTGCAAGCAGCTTTGATTCCTTTTACAGATATCCGAAACAAAGCCCATTCTCATCCCCTGGTTTGTGCTCACAATTTCCTGGTGATCCAGACTATCCTGGGTCCCAATTTCTGTCATATTTTGCTACCCCAATGCTGAAACCATCTCCATCATTCCATTAGTCAGACACCTGAGGGTACCTGAAATCCATTTCTTGGTCAACCTCTTAGCTTGCTTGATGGGAATGGAGCTGTGAAACCTCAATTGTAGAAAACTAGCAGACAATGTGTAAATGAGTGTTGCTTCCATCTGGTGAGTTCGGTCAATCACTGTTTTCTTTTTATAGGCTTTGTTTGCATGTACAATCCAGGCTTTTTTTGTATGGTTTACATGCATGTTCCATATATGGCCATCCATGTTAAACTCTCTGTAGAATTGATGAATAAAAACACATTTTTAACTGAAAAAATATTTAACCAAGCATCAAACTTCTTGCATTTCGGTTCTCCCCTATTAGCAGAGAGGATCTTCATGCTATGCTATGAATAAATGCACTATGATATACATCTTATGAGATTTTCCTTTTGATAATCCATATATTTGTTATGGGGAGAGGAGGAAAAGAAAGTTGTCTTCTTAGCATTTCCTTGTCTAGGAACTAAATGATCAACCCAGTGGAGTCGGTCCAAAGAAACTATATATAAGAATCGAAATGTGGCATCAATGCAAATGTATGCATTCATTTCTTCATTTGCAGCTGCATCAAACACGGAAAGGTTCAAACTTCTAATTCCAATTTTGAATATTTAATCAGAATGGAACGGTATCGCGAAATTCAGAATTTTGAACTACCAAAAAAGGATTGATATATACGCTGAAGTACCTTGGCTTATTTTTCTCTGCTGTCAGTAGTTTCATACTTCACATTGCAAGGAGCACTTCTAGAAAGACTAGGCCAGCCTTTCTAGCATGGCCGAAGGATTTATACAAGTAAATGATATTTCTTACCCAGCATATAACAAGGGGAAAAGGAAACAAACGACAAAACAGGCCTAGGCAGCTCATCTGTGACATTGCTAACAGCCAATTTCCATTTAACAATACTGAAGAGTAACACATGCATACTAGAATTGCTGTGTGCACATTCTGTAGAAATAGAAAATAAATACATTTCAAAGGTCTTCTCTGATGCTAGCTAAGAACAATCTCAACTCTCTTGCCTTCCTGACGTGCTCGGGAGATGCTTCCGTTTCCGACTCGCTCAAGTCTATCATGTCAATACCTTCGACATTGGCTTGTTGACATTTTGAAACTACATGGCCACGCAAAGGAGGGGAAGGGCTCAAGAGATCAATGACCTCCCTTGCTGTAACACCTGAACCTCTAGGGTAGCAATCCGAAGCAGTATTCATTTCAATGTTAACTTTTGAATCCACAGGAAGAAGCAGGTTTTGGTTCATCCGATCAACTTTGGTCAAAGCATTTCTATTCTTTGATATTGCTTCCACGGGTAAGGAAGCTTTCTGAGTCACACTGCTTTCTAGTTCGATGTCAAGAAGCAGACGTTGGAGTTTTAGGTCAATTTCTTCCATGGGTGCTTTGTTCTCTGATATTTTCAGTCTTGGTTTTCGATTATTTGGTCTCTTCCCCTGAGCTCTTCTCTCCTCAAACTCCAGTATCTTTTCAGGACAAGCACTGGGGAGAAAGAGGAAATGCAGATTTTCATTATTTGAGAAGTATTGCTCTATGATTAAAAAAATGAAGATAATTATAATTAAAATGGTATGGATAAATGCACTGTCACTCGGATGATAATTATAATTAAAATGGTATGAATGGATGCACTGTCACTCAGAAACTTATTTATCTCATTTTTCTTCAGCAGTCCTCTTTGCCAAGCATGTCTTAAAACCCATACAAGAGATGCTCCACCAACAGAAAAAAATTAAAGGATCTGAAGTATCAATCAATGTCTATCTTCTTGGTGCCTGAAGCACTCATGAGTACAAGCAGAGAAGGGCTGCTCATATTTAGTGATCACTTAATCCCCACCAACTTGAAGGATGATTCTAAAGCAGCTACAATATACAGTACCAGATGCTAAATAGCATGTTTTTTCTTTATGCAAATGATAATGTTGTCTGATGTCTAAATAGCATGGACTTGAGGGTAATTTGAAACGAATTTCCTTGCTGTGAGGAAGATTTGCTGCTATTACACATTTTTATTTTATTAAACAAGGGGAAACTGTTTAGGAGATTATCACTCACTTCTAGGCTTGATTGGAGATAACACAAGTTTTTCACTGTTCTCAAAATGCCAAGTAAAATTGAACTACTGACAGTCATTACCTCTTGATGAGATCAGCTGGTACTACAGACGTGTTAAGTCCATGCATTTCTTCCCAGGAAACCTCAAAGCATTCTTGGCCATGAACTTTTCTCTGCTTGATGATTCCAGATACAGGGCACTTAACAGGCATCTGTACTCAGAAAAGAGTTGTCAGTCTACACCAAATATCAAAATTTTGGTTTATAGAGTGGCATGCCAGAACCAACATGAATTCACTTGCACAGAGTTTGTCACATAGATATTGACACCGTACAAAACATGGCACTATGACAGAATACTAGTATTACACATCGAATTTTACCACTTATTCATGTAACACATGCCGGCCACGTTTGGACATTGCATTGAATGAAGCCATCTCGTTGTTCTTATACCTGTTTAAATGGGTGCAGTTTGCTGATCATATGAACTCAATTTTTAACTATGCATGGAAGAAATGTCAGGTTTTTCTGTTATAATTATGTTGATGACTCCAATTTTGCCCTTATGGGGTTGCATGTGGTCCACGGATTACCCAAGTGCCATTAGAGAAGATCTCTCTGAGCAAGCTTACTCCAGGAGGCACTTGGTACACATTGTAATGATTAAATGACCGAGAGATCCTATCATGGTTTCTAGCAGTAGCCCCAAACATCGGAAAGTTCATTGCTTCATAGATGGATGGCTCAACTAGCTTCATGAGGGAAGGAAGGTTGTATTGGCTCCACTAAAAAATATACAGTTGTCTCAAACCCTATTGAGAATGAAAATAATAAAATAAATTCCAATTTCATGGGATATCCAAGCAAGCATAGTAATATTAACTCCCAAAAGTTAACAACACAAATTCGCCTTGTGGGAGTGAGTCAACCAGATTCTTCACAACATACTGAAGTTCAACAAGCCATACAATTGAGTAAAATAATAAGACCAAAAACTGTAGAATGGTACTTGGTGTAAGGGAAGCCGAACTCCTAGTTCTGATGACGTAGAACGCAAATTAGCAAACCGCCGTAAGTCTCTTTCAGCAATCTTAGGCAGGATATACTCATCTGAAACACAAAAACCAACTTCTTTTAATATTTGTGATGCTCACTGATTGAAAGATTCATTCTTCTGTCCCCATGCATAATTTCAGGTTTTTGAGTTCTAGTACTTGCAAGTTATTAAACTATTTCAAAGTTCTGGTAAATGAACATCAGATGCTCCCCTATATCTTTAGGACTGAGGACGGAATTCTGTCTTTCAGGAGGAGGGGAGCACCTGACATTCATTTACCAGGGGGGCAGGCCAACCAACGAAGAGCTGGCCTACGGAGCTTACTTATCAGAGAGAGAAGAAAGGATTGCAGGGCATCACGTAGGATAAGAAAGGATTGCCACTGTGAGTGATCACGCACAGTAGAGAATGATGGATCTGCGGACCGATTTTCAACATTTCTGTTCTGATCTCAATCAAGAAAAATATTCTGCAAGTCCAAAATTTAAACTTGACAACATATTGATGCAAAACTTTCATGCATCTAGCACCCTGTGCTCAATTAACTCTCTCACTACTGGCCTAGCCATTCCTTCATCAGTGATCAACAGAACGAAGTAATGACACTGGTTATTATCACCTGAACAGTGTTTTAAGTCCAAAAGAAAGTTCCAATATTGGTTGCCCATGCTGTAATGAAAAACTATAACTGAGGAACAGCCCAAAAGGAGCTAATGTATATTGTCTTATAAATGAGCCATTGAACAAACTAGATTAGAGATGTACGGATACCTAACAAGGAAAAAACCCATGGATCTATATGATGTGAGCATGTTATGAATTAAAAAACCTGTTTTCTCGGGAGGCCAGTCAAAAAACTGAGCACATATCTGCAGAAATTTGGTGCGTTGAAACGGATGCAGAGCAAGAACCCTACAAGATTTAGCTAATGTCAGAATGTTTCATACTTTCTACTTTTTACCAAGGCAAGTTCAAAACCCTATTTCTAAACAAAATCCAAAAGTGTAGGTTTCTAAAGAGACTTTAGACACATTAATTTTTTCACATCTAAATAGCAATTAGAGTAAGTACCAAAAAGGAAAAAAACAGAAGTAGTCAAACACTACCTATGCACAGCCTCAGAATCAGCTGAATGGCACTTTGGCTTCAAATATGCATCAATCACTTCCAGGAATTGATCTTCCCTTTGTAAATCAAGTTCACTTCCTATCCAAATAATCATATATTCCATGGCAAGTTAGACAACCAAAGATTTAGAAGAGCATAAGAGTATATAAATTCTAGCTTTCTACTTTTAATGATTTTCTAGGGACTTTTCACTATTATTATAGCTTTCTCTTCTCACTGCAATGTATCAAATTTGATGCACCAGAATACCCTTGGGAAGTACATACTGACAAGGATAATGCATGATCTCTAGGACATTCTGCTTTCTCCTTCACTAATTTTCTAGGAACATTCCGCTACTACTATAAATTGCTACACACCAATAAATTGCTGCACAGCAGAGTATACTGACAAGAGGTAATGCCACTTTTTCAAGTCCGGATAAGATCATCACTTTATTCATTTTTCTATATTAACATTACAATAAAGAAAAAGAAGAACAGAGAGCTTGTTATGTTGTGCATCTTGCACTGGATAACTTTTAATTATCGACACTTGAATAAAGTTCGATATATCAATATCACCAACATCAAAGTCCAAAGATTAGAAATCATCTCCCAAAATATTGAATTATTCACGTTAAAGAAGTTGGTTTCTCTAGAATTAAGATTTATTCCAAAAACATATATTAAGTACATAGCAGTATTATTAATTTGCATATAGATGGGTCAACTAAATTCAGAGTTTATGCAATAAATAGATCCAAGTGCAGGCTATGCCACAATATTCTTAAGTGCTATCATTTGTTTGGTCACCAGTAATGTTCATTTCATGATCTGACTCAATTTCTTTGCAACTGCATTTGAGAATATGCCCCTGTTTCCTTGAACCCTTTAACTTCTTTGCAAATGACAATCCTTCCGATGCAATTTGTTGAAGAACAGCACTATCACCCACTGACTTAACAATCCGGCATGCCGACTCCTATAAACCAGTTTCAAAAGCATAAGATTCCATTGACCAGGCACATTGCAAATCTTTCAATTGAAAAAAGAAAAAGAGATGCAATCCAACCAATCATAGAAGCAACAGATTATTCAACTTACAGGACCAAGCCCACGAACTCCTGGGGAGTAGTCACTGCCAAGAAGAACAGCCAGGGTAATCTGCAGATTATAGGTCATAAAGTTATAATAGTTAAGAACAAATTTAATCCCATGGATGTGCAACAGACTGGAATTTTGGATTTATAATAGGAGATCCCAACCAGTTGGTAACAAGTTAAATGGGAGACAGAAATACTGTGCAGGGGCCAAGCATGATAATTTTTTAGGACAAAGTAAGGAAAGGTATACATGCCCTAGTAGATTAAAAGAGAAGCATTTCCTAAAAAACAGAAAAATCATATCCTTCTTGTCTAAAAATGTAACAAAATATTGCAGTTCACTAGGGGAATAGTTACACAGGAAAAAGTCTCCTGCAATGTGACAATACATCTACTTTTTATAGGTCCCACATTCCACCCTGACCAGCCATTGGTGATATTTTCCCACCCAATGGTATGAACCAAAACCTTTTTTTTCATTTTTCCTTTTTCTTTCCCTTAAGTAGCATGAATCAAAACCTTTATAAATGGCACTCAGATTTAAAAGGAAGGGGAGAGAGAGGATTACAATAAAAACCCAAAAAAAAAAAAAAAGAAACAATGCTTTTCTTAGCGGTTATTTTACCAGAAACTTTCCAGAAAGAAAATTACCAAGGAGTTCCTTCCAAACCCAAGTTTTCTCTCAATGTCAGCCATTTCATAACAAACAACATAACCACCTTCCCCTAAATAATTCGCAAGTAGTCAGCATTATTAGCACATATAAGAAAATGAATCAAAATTATAAGGATATTGTGAGTAGAAAAACTGTGGAAGTAACAAAAACATCTACTCACCAAGGCAAATGTCTCTGTACACTGTCCTTGCACCAAACAGAAAGATATCGGAATCTGAAGTGAAACATCCATCCTGATGACGTGATGAAAATAGCAACAATACTAATAAGACTGTCAACTTTGTGAGTCCATATTAAGTATCAGCTAATAGCAACAACAACAAAAAATCTCGAATGTAACAGATTCTGCTTACACATAATGATTCTGAGTTTAACAATGCACACTGAGCTTCAGCCTCCTCAACCCTGAATAGTGTTTGGGCAGGTTAAAATGCAATTAAGGGTTATTGTGGACCATTATTATAAGACATAGATTATTATGATCTTAAGAAAACCATCTTGTAACATTAAGACAACCATCTTGTAACATTAAGACATTCACGAAATCAAAGTTCAAAAATCTTTGCGTCTCCCAGATGCTTTTCATTCCAAAAGAACAGAGATTAACAAGCTACTCTTCCTTCATTGTAAACATGCAAATGGCATTGAAGTTGGTAGATGGATCGAAGTGGAAAGCTAGAGAGGTAGGAATCAGTAGAAGACCAGCATGGACGGTGGGGTCGTTTGCAGGTGAAGGGCAGAGCAAACTGTGAACAGAGAGAGAATGGCAATGCAGCTTCTTGGCTGTACTTGGGCAGGGCTTCGCTTCTTCACTTTCGTCCCTGCTTACCCTTGGGGTAGCAGGTTTATTTATAGGTGTATTGGATGCATATCTGAGTGACAATTGGCCATTGGGACCATGCGCTCAAGATTCTCTCTGCCAGCCAGGTCAAGGCGAAGGGCTCGACCTCACCTTAAATAACTAGTGGTCCTTAAGATAGAGTCGATGCCCCCACCTCGACGATGCTCTGTTCTTAGCCACCAATCCACATGATACCTTTGTCTCGCTATGATCGCCTAGGAAGCACAGACACTTCTAAGAAGGTGTCGTGTCCGTGTTGGACACACATACTGCTCAGACACACCAATTGATGTGTCCTGAAATTTTTTTTACTAAATTTTCAATGGACATGCCAACAACACGTATCCATCACTTAGATACACATGAAACGCATCACAAGTTGAAATTGTAAACATGTTTTCATCATGTTTTATGTTAAATGATTACTAAACTATTGATTCAATGTTTTATTCATATTGAATTAGTAATATTTTTTGTAGTTTATGGATGTTACATTTATATACATAGCAAATAAAATTTGTAAAAAATATATTTTTTGCCATATCCCTGCCGTATCTGTGTCCTTAATTTTTAAAATTGTCGTGTTCCGTGTCCATACCCGTATCAGTGTCAGTGCTTCTTAGGTAATGGGTGCCTTCAGGTCCTACCATTCGACCTAGGTGCTTCTTTTCTTTCATCTCGAAGGGGTTTCTTCAAAGTCAGTTGTTTTGGAACAAGACTTAAATTTATCTACAAAGTCTAATGTACATGACTATATGTTCAAAACATTAAGTAATTTTTTAAGTAATGAATTCGCAGGAATATTAATCCCAAAGTGTTACCGAAGTATATATACGTTGCAAACCAACTTCCACTCAAACGTTTAGAAACATGCAATTTTTTTCAAAAAAAGATCAGATTTATTACCCTCATAAATGTCTTGTGCGTATGATAATTACAAATTTTAGCTCTAGTGCAGATGGATTCTGTTTGTTGAATACCCATGGGCATCAAAGTGAAGTAGATTTTCGCTGACTGTATCAGAAAAGACACTTTTTAGGTTTGACTCTCATTTGAAACTGAGAATTTGTAAACATTTAAAATAAGGTATTCTAAAACTGAGAATTTGTAAACGTTTAAAATAAGTTATTCTAAAACTCGACGTGGTGTCTACAAATTGTCCACCACGTGTCTTAAAGGTAAACCAAACAAGTACAGAAGATTGTTATAACCACATTAAGATGCCTAATTCTCAACCTCTAAGATTGCCCTCTTTGCAGCCTTTCCCACTATACGTACTGGTGATGTAATCTGCACAAAAATCTGAGCCACAAAACGTCCAGATAACCTGAGAACCCTGAAAAAGTCATTTCTCTAAAAATAACTTACCTCAAAGCCAATAAAAATATATTCTTCAAAATAACTTCCTTTGCACTTGGCGTTTCGGGGCAAGAATTTTGAAAATCCTCTTTTGATACTTCTAAATACGCCAGTTTGAGAAAAGTAAAGTAGACCTCCAAACAAGCAACCTTGAAAAGGTCTACCAGAAGGAGGGAACAACCAATAACTCAAAAATACTTCACAACTTATGAGTAAAAAGAGAGTGAGTTAATTTCTTCTAAATATGGAACACCTCATTTCATCTTCTTTGTTATGCATACTCTTTCTAAAGATAAGAAATGTGTCATCTTTTGAACAACATAATATCCTAAAAAGAAATGTAAGATTTTCCACTATGGACATGCAAATTGGATACAAACATTAACTCAAAGACCAAATAATTAATATATATACGTGCAAGAAAGAAATATTAATTGTCATTAACCTTCCATAATCATTTCTTATTCAACATCTTTACTTCAATAATTCATTCTTTTGCACGATAGATGAAGATTCTTCCACAGTAAATCAAGATTACCCATCTAAGCATGGAATTCCAAGTGCTACACCAAGGAGTTTGGCCTCTTTTATCATACAAGAAAACTCAGATCCCATATTTCTCCGAAGTGAAGACACTTTATGTGAATTTGTTTCATCCTGTGCAGCCTGCTTTAATTAACTACAGTTAGTACAGTAAAGAATTTTAATGTGGAAAACTTAAAATTCCAAAAGAAGGGAAGATTATGTGAAGATTGTCTGATAAGAACCTACCTCAGTTCCCGACTTTAAACGTCGCCTATAAGTGGATAATTTGATAGCAGGAATTGATCCATCTATAACCAACACAGATAACATAGATTGATAGATTTTTGTCATCTGGCGTGAAAAATAAAATCTCAAAATAGAGATTATATAGGTTGTAGATATTTGCAATTGAGAAACCAGCTAACCAATGTCCAATAAATTATTGAATTTACTCACTGGTCTGAACTTGAGGATTCAAAAGCAAGAGCCAAGCTCTCTATTTTTAGCCCAAGAATACAGTTTCCAAATATAAATAGTCAATATTAAGTTTTCTTCCGTTGACCTGCCTAATTCACTAGGCCTGGATGCTTTTTGCACTAATGACATGATCATCTTCGTGTTTTGGAAATTTTTGTCACGCTGTTGTGTCTAACAGGGTTCTACTTCTGTAACATTCCTGTGTAAATCCATAGCGCATGCTACAAAGTTCAAAGTTTATTCGAGTTTTTTTATGTCAAAAGCTTCATACCCATGTTGAACACCTATCCTCACAAACAATCATTGTAAATGTCATTATTACATGGTTGTAGCGCTGATTAGTATCTGTCACTCCAGACCTGGTATCCTCCTTGATATTTTCTATATTGACACCATCCATTCTATTATCCAAAGTGCTAACTAATTACCCTGGTGATAGTTATATATAACTTAAACAACCCGATCTCCCTTTAACCTAGTGGACAACTTACCAATAAATAACAATTGACAGAAAATTACCCCCAAATTGCGTAAGATTTCATCACAAGAATTTTTCACTCATGGCACGGACCCACCGAAATTTTCAATAACGTATTACCAATTTGCAATGTCAACAGAAAAACCAAATCTTTATCAGCCAAACAAGATATTTAATAACATAAGTGAAAGAAAAACAGGGTGAAATTACAATACCGGCAACAAAGATAAGGCTGCAATTCAACGCAATGAGGGCTCTGAGGCGGTGGAAGAGACCCTTGAGATAAAGCTTGTCCTTCAGGGAACAGTGCGACTTGTTGACATTCTGAAGTTGAACCATCCAACATGATAAATCTATACACACCCTTTTATTCCTAGTATTCAAACAGATCCTTTGAGCTTACGCATACATATGCATATATAATATATGTATGTATAAATTATGGGTTTCGCAGAAAGAATAAGAAGGCATGCGGTTCTAGCAACTAAATCGAGAGAGAGAAAGAAGTGGGGGGATAATAGTAGAAGGAACTTACTGGAGATGATGAAGAGGCAGAGTTTTCTTGCACGATTCTAGGATATCCCACAGGTTTTTCACCCCCATCTTTTCCCTATTTCTTCATGCCAGAGTTTCACTATAGTCCCAGACTACAGAGAGAGAGACAGAGAGGAGTGACGTTGGATTGGAATTCCCGTGTTTGAGGATGAGAGGGAAAGTTAGGGAGAAAACTAGAGTAAAGTTGAATTTTAAAAACCCAAATTTTATCAATAAATTACCGTTTGTTTAATTTTAGAGAGAGAGTGTTGCAAAATGCAAATTCCCATTTTTAAGGGCAAAAGCTTGATTTGATGATGGTTAATGCAACAATTAAAAGAA
Source organism: Euryodendron excelsum (assembly GCA_033060915.1). Taxonomy (NCBI): domain Eukaryota; kingdom Viridiplantae; phylum Streptophyta; class Magnoliopsida; order Ericales; family Pentaphylacaceae; genus Euryodendron; species Euryodendron excelsum. The sequence goes on from CM065390.1 coordinate 3,880,481, forward strand.
GCGTTAAATCTCATACGACGTCGTTGTGATATTTTTCCGTTTTCTCATCATAGATCACAACCATTATATCCTTCAGGCTTCAACTTGGTAGCCTCGAACTAAACCTTGTTCCACCTCCAAAATTGTACTAGCAAATTGGCCATGGCTATTGCCAAAGCACAAGCAATATATATATCGATCTTCAAAACAATGTTTGAAGTAAAAACCGAACACTCTGAATCAAAAGTCCAAACCCAAGGCATATCCACTCCAGAATTAGACAGCAGCAGCAATCAAAAGAGTACTGTTTGAAACTTGAGGAAAGAAAAGGAAAAGAATTACTATCATTTTCCTATTTAATTATGTCAAAAAAATTGAAGAAAAAGAAGAAAGAGAAAAAGATAACTTGATTTAAAATTTTCTTTCCTTTTTCTCTTCATTTTTCCTCCATTTTCCTATTCTTTCCTTTTCCCTTCTGTCCCCCAAGTTCCAAACAAACTGTAAATGGATCGCGGCGAGGATTATCAACTGATGTTTGGCTAGGTACCCCATCAGACTTTATCCAAGAAAAATGGACTTCCTCAACAATAATAATTGTTCTACGTTATGCAATCTGACACATAATAATTATCAATCTCGTAACGGTCAATGTACTATTTTTGCTATTAATATAATATGTATCAATACAATACCTGATACCATCTCAAATTTATCACTATAAATTTTATATGCTATAAAAATATATATATTTAAAATGTCAAGAGTTTTAATATAATATAAACGTGTTATCTAACCCAAATATATATTTAAAAATACTTAAAATACATATTATCATTTAGTATATGCCTAAATAAATTTTAATTGACAATTATCATCAAAAGATAATAAAATTAAATTATTTTAAAATAAATTAAACAAAAGCGGTACCACTGGTATTGCCCGGTACGGTATTCACATTTATCTATAGCATATGAAGTATCCTAGTACCAGTACAAGATTAATAACACTTTGACCCGACCAACAAATTTTGAACCCATATAATGAAGGAGCAAGTCCAAGAGTCCTTATCTTATTCAACAAAGTTTCAATGCTCACAATGTCACACAGCTCCAGAAGCAAATTATCAGCAATACATCCATGGAATTTATGAACTCTTCAATCGACTGAAATAGGTAATACAGCTCTTTGCTGTTAGCAAATCTTTATAGAAGTTTTCTTCACTACACAAGCTTTTGCAAATCAATATTCCTTCTTCCCAAAATTTTTGCACCAGAGCTGCGAGGGTATGGGGCGAACGGGGTGATGTGGCCGTTGCTGCAAAAGAAGAACAAAAAAACTAAGAACAAGAAGAGAAACTAGTTTGGTACACGAAAGAAGTATAGAACATGTATATTATATATAGAATGGGTACGCCATTTAAATGCAGTGTCAAGAGTTAAATCTGTTCATGGACATTTTGGCCCTACAAGCATGATAATATGGAAAACTGGGACACATAGTACCGTTAGTATTTAATACAAAACTTCAGCAACACCCAAAATGAACTAATTCTACATTAGGATTGATTTAATGGACAAAAGGGATTAACAAGAATAAAAATTAAGAGAAAAGAAATAAAAAACTGAAAAGGCAAAGCAAAACCCCTCAAGCAACAAACTTAGTCCACGACAGAGCTTCAAGATGCATGATTAATGAGACCCAAAAAAAACACTTTTTGCACCAGCATAAAATCAAGATTCATTTCTTTAGTTACTTATCAAAAAAGATTCACTTCTTAAGTTTCTTATAAAAAAATGATTCATTTCTTAAAGTTACAACAACAGTTTTCCACGTACCAGGAAACAAACCTTTAACAATGACCAAAACTCGGTAAAATATTCCAAGAAACTACAAACCAAGGGAAGCACCTATACTTTTAGTCTTTGTACACCTCATAGACATCCTACAATAAAGCTGAATGATGCGTTAGAAGATGTGATGGGAGTTCATTATTATCCGGCCAAAAAAAAAGAAGAGGAAAACAAGAAAAGATACAAAGTTCATTGCAAATTCATGGTTCATCAGAAGCTTGAGTTGGCAGTAGTCAAGGACAAGATGAGGGAAAATCAAATTAGAGATGATGTGGTTATCAAAAACGAAGACAAATAAATGCACCAATAAGAATAAGTGAATTCTATTGAAGTTGGAGGTACTAAAAAAGACAAGAAGAATGCAAAAAACAATACAAGAAAATGGACTTGGGCTACTAATGACAATGGCCTACAATCTACAAGATTGCCCTAGATAAAGCTAAAAGGTGAAAAGGAACGTGTTATTGATGATCTAGCACTTAGGTATAAGAATTCAAAGAGACCAACTAAGCTGATTAATGGCAAAGTGAATCCAACCAAATGACGGGATCTGGTGACTCACAATGTCTTAATGCATCCTAATGACAATGGTTAGATAGGGCTAAATGAACCAAGCCGTTTGTGAACAACTCGAGTTTGGCTTGTTTATAGCTTGTTCGAACTCGTCCATTTCATAATTCGAGTCAAGCTCAAACATGTTTTTCAGACTCGTTTTCTTAACTAGCCGAGTTCAAACATCACGCATACAAGCTCGATTCATTTGAAAGTATTATATATTACAATGTTCCACTCATTGACCAGTTTAACCTATAGTACATTTGGCATCCGATTGTATGGTAAACAAGTCAAGCGGGTAGAAGCTTTTTCCCAAAAGGAATCTATATATTGCAATGTTAACTTTTTAGTACACGAGGCGTCTTGTTGATGCAATACCTTTGTGGCACTGCAAATGTTACCACCTGTATTCAGATGTCAGCTTCTAACCAAGCTTGAAAAGGTAGAAACTTTGAATTCCTTGATTCATAGCAACAGAATTCTTTGTAGTTCATCTCAGCGGTCAAATTTTCTATGAAGCTAAAAGAGTGAGTGCAAAATTTATCCTTCGAACAAATTATTTTTGAACCGTGAAATATATCTAGAGGCCTCGAGCAATCATAAACGAAGACTAAGCGAACGAATAGCATAATTCCTATCTAGATCGTGGGACTGTTACTGCTCGCAGCCTCACAGACGAGACCACTGTAGTACTCCGTCCACTCTACTGAATAACTTCTATAAACCAAAACTTGCATCAAACAGCCAACAATGTCCACTGGAACAATGATGTCAAACACAAAAGGATAACCCTAAAAATTTATACTTGTCATAATTTTGATAACTAGAATTGAGAATCCCAGATCGTGCGAAATTGAGAACTGGTTTTCGAATAAAACCCAGACCCTAATCGCAATTGAACAACATATCATTGCAATTTCAGGAATACAAATCTCGGATCATCCATAGTAAACAAATCAAAACGAGAAATTTAACTAGATACATAAAACGAGTGGGGTGCAGAGACAGAAAGGGGAGGGAGAATAACCTCGAGCTCAGCTGATTTCATGGCGATGGGGATGCAGATAAGGAAGATGCCGGCCATGGCTATGGCGGTGTTGCGCTTCCAGTGCTTGGGCCGGCAGTTTGGACCACCAGTCATGGTCCACACTTTGGTTCTGAAGTCCCCTCCGTGGGCCGAATCTCCCTGATGTCCGTGGTCTCCTCCTCCGCCCATCTTTGCCTTCTCTCTCCTTTCTCTGTTTCTTCCTCGATTCCCAACTGCGAAGCAGAAACGACGACGACGACGACGACGGAATGGTGTTTCGCAGATAATGGTTAAAAAGGGCCACGCCTCTTGTTATTAGATTGAAGATTTGGGGACCGCGAGGAAAACAAACGACGTCGCTGGTAAGATAAGTTCTCCCTTAGATAATGAGTCAGTGACATGCAAGTATAATACTAGGCGTGTCAACCCCGTGCAATGTACGGATTTATTAAAATTTATAATAAAAATATTATAAATAATTAATATAAAATTAAAGTAATTAATAATATAATTTAAAATTAACGATCTTAATTTATTTTATGGTAATAAAATAAAATAAAACTCTTTAAAGTGTTAACATTGTTTACCAAAAAAAAAAAAAAAAAAATACAAGTATAGTATCCTCACTTGATAGATAAATTTTTTATTTAATTTTTAATCATATAAGAAATAACAGCTATTTAGATTGAAGTTAACTATTTTTTTAATTTATTCTCTTTTACTGTTTAATTGCTTTATATGTATATGTGGATGGTTTAATAGCTTTTTGAGTACGATTCAATTTCTTTTATATATATATATATATATATATATGTATTACAAAACTAATAAAAAGTGATTTGTTTCCCCCCCCTCCCCTGACACAGCCTCTCTCCGGCCCCACCTCAAATTTTCTTTACAATTACTATTATGCCTTCTTATACACCCCTTTTTTTCTCCCTCTTTTGCCCGTGATTTTTTTTGTCAATCTTGTATTTTTTGTTTAATTTTGTTTCTTTTTTTTTCATTGGTTTTTATTTTTTTTTATTAATTTTATTTCTTTTTTTATCAGTTTTATTTTTCTTTTTGGATAAAAACAGATTTTTTTATTATATGTTTATAATTTTTTGTTTATTTTTTAGTTGTAGATTTTGAAAATCATTATTTATAAGAGGTTCTGACATGTGTCAAGGGTTGGAGGGGGATAATTTAAAAGGAGGGAGCGGTTTTGACATATGTCAAAAATTAAATAAAACAAAAAAAAGAAAAAAAAAAAATTGATGGAAAAAAATAATAAACAAAACAGATTAAAAAAAAGAAACAAAACTAATAAAAAAAGAAACAAAACTAAATAAAAATTAAACAAAAATAAATAAATAAAAATATACACAAAAATATATAAAAAGGTGGAGTGTCGGGTTGGGAGGGTAATTTAAAAGAAGGGGGAGATTCTGATATGTGTTAAAAATTAAATAAAATAATAAATAAATAAATAAAAATTGATGAAAAAAAACAATAAACAAAACTGATTAAAAAAATAAAAAAAAACTAAAAAATAAAAAAAATAAAACTAAATAAAAATTAAAAAAAAAAAAAAAAGAGATACACAAAAATATATATAAAAATGTGAGGTGTCGGGTTGAGAGAGTAATTTAAAGGAAGGGAGAGATTCTGACATGTGTTAAAAATTAAATAAAATAAAAAAAATTGATAAAAATAATAAACAAAACTGATAAAAAAATAAAAAAACTAAAAAAAAAAGAAACAAAACTAAATAAAAATTAAATAAAATTAAAAAAAATACAAGTGAAGAGGTTCGGATGAATTGTAATTTTAAGAAAGAAAGAAAGGATATAAAAATAATTGTGATGGGAAACAAATATGACAGGTCGGGGACGAGTGTCAAGGGGGTGGTAGAAGCAAATTACTCTTACAAAACTAATAAAAAGCGATTTGTAATTGAATAAATTTAATAATTATCTAATTAATTAGCCATGTGATATAACATTTTAAAAGTATGAGAGTATTTAGAATGACACATAAAATATATATATATATATATATAAATAAATACAATTTATATATATATATATATGATTTCTCCAACACAATTGAATAACCCACGCAGAGTTGGTACAACGGGTTGAACTCGTTTCAAGAGGTAGTACTAGTTCAAGTCCTCGTAGGCTCGTTTGAGCCCCTCAACCTCTTGAGCCTTGCCAGGCAAATGTCAGATATTCTGCCTGCTCTGGGCTCCTGCTCTCGAGTAGCGGGTCCCTTCCTTGCCTTCCCTATATGTGCCCAAAAAAAATATATTTTGTATTATTAAAATCGAAATACATTTTGAATAAACAGTTCAAAACTTTTATTAGTTTTTCTTTTCTTGGTAATCACACTCCAAAGTCCAAAAACTTTTTTTCTACCCCTCTTGACACTCCACCCCCTTGACGGGATAATTAAAATTTTTTGACTTTTCAATTTTACCCCTAATTTCCCTCCCAAACTCCAACTTTGCCATTCACCCTTGATTAAAAAAAAATTTTCTTTTAATACTACCTCCTGGTTATTTATTAAAAAAAATTTAATAATGTATTTTTCTTAAAAATGTATTATTAACATAAATACAAAATTAACTAACATAAATTTTTTTTTAAAACACTAAAGCGAAAAATTAAAATTTGTTATTTGAGACTATTCTTTGAAAATTAATAATACATTTTTTAGTAGTTTGATTTGTCATAAAAATACATACGAAAAATAATAACTTTTAACATATCAATACATTAGTAAATTCAAAATTACATAAAAACATAACTTCGAATCAATATTTCCTCCAAACTCTCTTCCGAAGGTACCCGGTCCTTTGCATATTATTTCTGACCACAAATTCATTCGTACTATATAAGTATCAATCAATCCCCTAGTTTCGATTGATACATATTACCGCCACCACATTGGGGTGAGTGGTACAGAGTAATGAAGGCATAAAAAAACTTAGACGAAGCGATTGCCACCAATACAAGCAATAGTAATTTCTTGGCGCTCCTGGACCCGAACTAGAGAGGATCTCAACGGCTAGTAAGTAAAACAATCCGAATGATATGTGTTAAACGTGTGCAGTACAGGGTTGTACATCGATGCAATGACAACTCCCACAGAAGTTATAACTATACATCTGAATTTACCACTGATTAGACAAACATTTGTTAGCTAAGGAATGGGTTGATGATTATATAGTACGAATGAATTTGTTGTCAGAAACAATTAGTAAAGGACCGAGTGCCCCCGGAGGAAAGTTTGGAGGAGATATTGATTAGAAATTCTATTTTTATGTATTTATAAATTTATCGCTGTATTAATATGTTAAAAGTTATTATTTTTTGTATGTGTTTTTATGACAAATTAAACTACTAAAAAATACATTACTAATTCCCAAGGATAGTTTCAAGAAACAAATCTAAATTCTTTTACTTTAGTGTTTTCGAAAAAAATTTATGTTAATTGGTTTTACATTAAATTTTATAAATAGAAATAAATTTAAAAAAAAAATTGATCAAAATTTATTTCTTTTATAAAAACCGAGAGGTGGGAGTAAAAAAATTATAAAATTTGATCATAAAATTTTTTTATATAAAAATTCAGGAGGTGAGAGTAAAAAGAAATTAAAAATTTTTGATCAAATTTTTTTTAATAAAAAAACCCGGGAGGTGGGAGTAAAAAAAAAAATTTATTAAAATTTTTTTTTTATAATAACTGGAGAGAGATGAGATATGCTAAAAGGGATAAAGTTGACCAAAATTTTGTGGTGGTCGTCCCATCATCCTACCCTCCGTGTCAAGGGGGTGGGAATAAAGGCTCTTTCCAAAGTCCTATGTCACGATCTCATATCGGATAGGAGGGAGGATTTGGGTCATATAAGGGGGGTTTACAGCACCATCTAACAGCTTAAGCTTTTGGGTTGGATGGCAAGCGTCTGGTCCATGATAAGTGGTATCAGAGCAGTCCAACTCCTGATTCGATTCTACGTCAAGTGCTCAAGTGAAGTAGGCAGAGTAGTCTAATCTACAACGAAGACGTCGCGAATTCGAGTATGAAAGTATGTCACGATCCCACATCGGATAAGAGGAGGGAGGTATCGAACCATATAAAGAAAATATGTAATACCACCTAACAGCTTAAACTTTTGAGTTTGATGACAAGCGTATGGCTTATAACACTTAGAAGTTCAAAACTTTTGTTAGCTTTTTTTTCTTGGCAATCACACTCCAAAGTATTAGGAGGAGAGGTAAGTTGAAGCTTTTGCCTCATGAGTAAGCAAAGTTAAAAATACAAATTTGGTCCCATCACATTGTTATTGATAAATTATTATTTATTTTTACAATCTCACTAAATGAGAAAGCATAAAATTTTAAATTTCTCATTTTCTTATTCTTCTGTTTTTTCATAAATCCAGAATCAAGGACAGCGTAAATAAATTAAAACATTCGATGGATGTTGGAGAATGAAAATTACTTAATTCATAATCTATCATATTATGTTCAAATCCCATATTGATAGGAAGACTACGAATATAATCATTAAAGTCATGAACTTTGTAATGTATTAAGTTTTCAAAAATAAACTTTGTTGGCATCACTACAGTTACCTTAATTGGGATTTGGGACAAATAAAATCTTCAAAAACTTAGGAGGGAATTATGGAAACAAAGTTGGACTATCCATTTCCTTTTTAGTTGTTTGGGGAAAATGGTAGTGATTGATAAAATCAATTTATTTTGACTTCTACTCGCCTATACTAGCATATCTTAATTGGGACACTTTTCTACCAACACCATTAAAAAAAACATTGGACTTTCCTTTTAATCCTTCAAAAAAATAAAAAACTTATTGGTAGTAATTGACTTCTACCAAGTACCAACCGATGTAAAATAATCAAAAGTATATCCTGTAATATTTCAATATTGCCTTCTATTTAAATTAGTTAAGACCTTGTTCGGCTATCCACCAGTTTGTCCGTTTGAGAACAATTTTTTGATTAAATAAGTTGTTTAAAAAAAACATTAAGAATAAGCTAACTTAAAAAAAGATTGATTGAGATATTTGATACTAGTTTAAAGCTTTTTTTTAACTTTTTTAGACAAAAATGCTATAAATAAATTAGATTTCATATCGTAATGTTCTAAAACTTACAAAATTTTCATTACTATAGAATAAGCAAAAAAAGCTTCAAAGTTTTTGTTTTTTGCTTTTTCGCTTACTAGCCTAGAAAAGAAAACCAAGCTAACTTAATATAAGCTAAAAAAATTTGTGTTTATTTTAAATAAAAAGTTAAAAAAATACACAAAATAAATTATTTCCAAACCAACCCAAACTCTTTTAATTTTAGGGTAATTATATTTTATCCTTCGGGATGAGACCCAAAAAGCACAACCTTTTATATTGTTCAAAAATCGCTACAGAATCACGCAATTTGAACGGGAGTACAAAAATAAACTTAAAACGGTTAAAATTAACCAGGGGTGTAAAATCCTCTCATTTGACGAGTAAAAGAATATTTCCGTCATCACTAATGTTTAAAATGAATTTTTTATCCTCAAAAATTTTTTTCTACATTTCTTTTCCCTATTTTTTCCTCTTCACCACTGCCAGTTCTTCCATTTTCTCACTCGCTATGGTACACTCCTTCCTCCTCCCCCACCACTGCCGCATACGGCATACCCACCAGGGCCACCACCTGCCATTCTCTCTCATCTTTCTCTCAGTCTCTCTCTTCTCCGAGCTCTCTCTCTCTAAAACTAGCATATCCACCTTCCTTTCTCTCTATCTTTATCTCATCAGTCCAACCAACCACGTGCTTATCCAAGATAAATTCGATATGCTTCTTGCATTGGAAACTATTTTCCTAACAATTTACTATTTATGCAATTGAAAAAACATGGAGCACCTCCTTAGGTTCGCCCAATAAGTACATGATGATAATTTTATGGTTCACATTATATTATATTAAGGCCGTTTGGTACGACTTTTTTTCAAGTTATTTTGGATTAATTGTTTTAGCTTTTAATTACCAACTTATTTCCTTACATGTACTTCATATGATAAGTAGCAAACTAGCAACCTTGAGTTCGGAAGAGCATGAGCGAGCTCAAGAAATCTGAAATCACTAAGGGCAAGAACAAATAATTCTTCAGATTCATCTAAAAGAAAAAAAGCATGACGGTTGTAAATGTCAAAACAATAGTATTCCCTCGAACTAGAATATAATTAAAATCCGCTATGTATTTACCCAAAAAAAAAATCCACTTAAACAAAATTTTAACTTGGAAAAATCAGAGTCAGAAATGGCTTCTCTATGGAGAGAGAGAGAGAGAGAGAGAGAGAGAGAGAGAGAGAGAGAGGGAGAGAGAGAAAACAGAGGAGAGAGGAAGTGAATGAGAGAAAATAAGAGAGAGAAAGCAGTGGATTTACTGTTCCAGACAAAGAGAGGGAGATGTGACTATTCGGTGGAGGTGATACAGCAGTGGGTTTGGCCATGGAAGAGACGTTGGCCGGATGTGAGGGGAGGAGAAGGTGGTGGGCCAGCTGTGGACCAGCTGGCTTCGCCACAGTAGGGGATTGTTTAATGGTGGTGAAGGTAGTAGAGGTGAGGGAGGAGAAGGAAGCGATGACGAGAAGAAAATGGCTGCAGACTGGAAGCTGGCCATGGCTAGCTGGTTTTGGAGAAGAAGAAGTGGTGGCTTCAGCCATGGCCCCCTTTTGATTCTTATTTCTAATTTCTATTAATAATTTTATATGCGTATATATATATACACACGCACATAATTATATTTTTCTTGGACAAATCAGACAAGAGAGAGTGAAGTAATAAATGTTTTTGTAAATTAAACCAAAAAGGTGGTGATAAAATGTAGCATATTGACCTATTGAACTACTAATTTATATCAATCAATACTTTAGGGTAGCAATTTAATTCAATTTATATCAATCAACACATTTGGATATCAATTCATTATGAAATTAATAAAAAATTATCATGTGACTTATACGTGTTCATAAAAATATAATTTTATATCTAAATTCATGCTCTCTTGTATAATAATTATCTAAAGACTAAAATATTCTTAGAATAATATATAAATATAAAGACAATTCAATAAACATTGCAGTCATTAGACAAAAAGTATTAAAAAAAAAATTAATTTAAGTATAAAACCAAACTTTTGTAAACGCTTATAAATTACATGAAAATTTTTCATTCACTCCTCTTGTATTACATTACTAACAAAAAAATGTTTAATTAATACAAATTAATAGTTTAAATAATTAATATATCATGTTTTAGAGTTTAAAATAGTTCAACAATACTAAGCTGTAGTTAAAAAAAATATTTTTATAACATTTTTTTTTATAACATGTTTTAGAGTTTTGTGTCGCACTTTTTGGTCATAGTTTAATAACCTTTTAATTTTATATTAGAGGAAAAATATATGACGTCAGACCTATTTTTTTCTAACACACGATTTACTTACTAACGGTGGACCAATGGTGATTCGACAGTACAGAGCCATTGGTAATTGGATTCTTTGCGGTGTTTAATCTTATTTAATAGTTTATAATTTTTTAAAAATATATTTGAGTGAATAATTTAAAAAAATAATTTATGTTTAATTATATTTTTTATAAAAAATTATTTTTAAAAATAATTTATAATTTATAACCTATAACTTATAAGCAGAAAATTCAAACACCTCTTTATTTCTCCCGGGGCCCAAAGATTACCGTGGGTCGTACGATGGTTTACTAGGTAGTTCGTTAAATGGGCTAGGGCCTTTTCAGTAATTTCGTACTCACAGGGAATCCGATTCTCTCCCCCATCTCAGTTACTAGTTTCGGAGAACCGTAGAAAATTCATACAACACACACAGGCAAAGATCAATAAAGAGCAAGAAACAAGAAAGAAAATTATGCTCGAGGTATCTCTCTCCTTATGTTACAGTGTATGCATGTGTGTATAAATATATATATATACATATAGAAAAGTGCACATACATATTGTTTGTTTCTCACTTTGTTTATTCAAGAAAGTGACGACTTTGTTCAACGCAGATCTGGATTGAGTTTGGTATGGGGAGGAAGTCAAAGACACTATCTGGTTAAAGAAAATTGAAACCCAGAAAATCTTGAGGGTGGGGGGGGGGGGGGGGGGGGGGGGGGGGAGGGGGGGGGGGGGGGGGGGGGGGGAGGGGGGGGAAATGGGGGGGGGGGGGGGAGGGGGGGGGGAAAGGGGGGGGGGGGGGGGGGGGGAAGGGGGGGGGGAAAAGGGGGGGGGGGGGGGGGGGGGGGGGGGGGGGGGGGGGGAGGGGGGGGTGGGGGGGGGGGGTGCATGAGTTTGTGTTTTTGGGTTTTGAATTTTAGATATCATTGGCTATTTAATTTCCAGTTCCGAATATATAGAGCTCATTTGCAGATCTGCTTTGGTATATGAGAATTTTGATCTTTCCAAGAGGGTTCTTTCTGTTTGTTTGGAATTTGAAATCACTTGATGTTGTCTTTCAGCGAGGACATCATTTCTTCCATTTTCTCACAATTGTACATGAGATCCAAATCTCTCTCTGATGCTTTTTTATTTTACTCGAATTTCACATCATAGAAGAGCTCTAATATGTGCAAAAGATTAATTCACTTCATTTACCATTATTAATTTATTTATATGGTTATATGCTTATATGGATACACATGCAGACAACAAAGCTAGTTATTTCCTGTAAAACCCTATCTGCACTTATTTGCAGAAGGTTGAATTTCTGGTTTTTGTGCATCTATGATATGTAATCTCTTGACTGGTTTAATCGGAGGCACAATGTTTTTACATGAATGGATCAGATATAATAGAATCCGAAGAACTACATTGTTTGTATTCAATTATCTGATGTTACTTGGGAACTGGAATAATCTAATGAAGCTTGTTGCTCAACTTACTCCCTTCTGCCACTAAATACAGCAAGTACTCTTCCATTGTTTTTCTCGATTTTTGGTGGGTTTCATCTTATGTCCTTTACATGACTTTAGCATCTCGCAAGTCCCAATAGTCTAGTGGATGGCTCCTAGTACGTAAGCTTTTAGGTTGGTGCTTGTGTGCTTCACGGGTCTGCACAGGGAGATAATCAATACTGTGCGATACAGGATATTAAAGATTTTAGCTGAAGTATTGTGTATCCATGCCTTTTGATGCATCATTTCCAACCTTAGACTATGAAAATTATTCTGCTTCACTTGAAGCATGTTTACATATTTATCTATTCTTTGATAGCACAATTGGGGTCAATTTTTCCTTAGTTTTGCAGTTTCATGGTGAAGAACACAGTACGATCATAGTATTTTTTGAGTTTTTCTTTTCTTGCAAAATATTTTAAGTTTTAGGAATATTCAGGATGCTGCCTCCCACCTACTAGGTGGTGGAAGATAATTCCCTCCTACCTCGAATAGGAAGTGTTCCTTTATGTATTAGGATCTTTAGCTTTGGTGATGACTCCTGTTCATCTGGTCATCTAGTCCTGTCTAAGAAAAAGCACAACTTTGTATATGAGTTTGTTGTGTTGGCCGTAGAGATAATTGAGTGGATGATTTCAGTTGCTTTGAGAATTGAAATTTGAAAACAATTTCCGAAACAAAGCCAAACAGGCCATACATCTAGAGAGAGCTTGTAACTGAGATGTGAACTTCTAGAAGCTTGATTACTCTTTAAAATAGGTGTGTGAGTTTTGAATATCATTTTCTGTTAGTGGTAATCATCTATTAAATTATTGGGGAAGCCTGTTTGCACTGATTGACTTGTCCATGAGCTACACCATCAACTTGATAGAAAAATGACATGTTGCAGGGATTTGTAAGACAAATAAATGAATGAATGGCTCTCTGTGAAAACCTGATTTAGTAAGAGACTTTTGGTCAAGACACAAACCTCACATGATATTGCATGAACATATTTCCAGCTGCATATTTATGCACTTTTTTCTTGCAAATTTCTAGGCAATTAGTAGTTTGATAATGTACATCCATTTTATTAATTCATTCTTGACTCTGGTCAATAGTTTTATGATCCATCTTGTTAATTAGCTTTTACAGTTGATGCATTATATTTGTACCAATGTTGTTTTTTTAGATAAAAGGTCAATGTCAACAATTTCTGCACCGGTTACATTCTTGTTGGTTTCTGATACTTGTCAGAGTCTAATATCTGAGAATTTGTTCTTTAGATGCTTGTTTACCCATCAGGGTCCTTTTGTGGAATAAAAATTCTAAGTTTTACCCAATTCTCAGAACTATGATCTTAGATTTGTGGAATCATATATGTGAAATATTGCAAGGTAAATCTCCAAGTTAAAATTTGAACAAGAAGCTGAATTCAATATATGTGATTAATTAAGGATGCTAGCTTCTCTTGTCTCTAAAAGTAATTGATAAGACTACAAGAATAAGAGTAAGTGATGAATTATGTGGGTTAACTTTCTTCTTGATTTTCTTACTTATGTAGGCATTTTGATGCAGTAGACCTCTTCAGAGATTTTTGGCAAGCTTGTTAAATGGAAGACGGTGCATCATTTGTGAGAAAATGGGAGGACATGGACATTGATGTATTGGTGAAGATATTCCAGTCTTTTGACATCTTTGAGTTGACTTCTGGCATTGCTCAGGTTTGTAGAACATGGCGTTTGGCAGCTTGTGATCCCCTACTATGGAGAACTCTTGACTTATCGATGTTGAAGTCTAACTTCATTAAGATCCCATTAGAGCCGTATGTTTATGTGGACGGTCGATCTGATAAAACATTAACACGTGTGTTAAAGATTGCTTTGAATCTGAGCAGGGGAAACATACTAATGCTAATTTTCCATTTCAATCTTTACGTCAGTGATGATCAGTTGACTTATACAGCAGAAAGGTATGTCAAAGGAGTTACTTGCTTTTCTAGCTTAAATATATGACAATTTTTCTATTCTATGGCATAATATATGTATATATATATAATAAATTCCCTCAAGATCTCTGACTTCTCTTTTGGTTCCAAAATATCTCTCACTTTTTTTGAGGCCAAGAGATCAATGTTGTTTATACCACGTAGGTGAAGATGACACCCCTTACAACCTGGAAATAATTGATAAATGCCTGCCTTTGATTTGCATATCAAATGAGAAGTATTGCTAAATTTTAGAGGATTAGCATTGAGGAGGGGAGGTATGCACTGGGGATTGGCTTAGCTACTCATAATTAGTTCAGGATGAAGCGAAGTTCAACCTGTCATTTGTTTGAGTTGGAATACACGTAGCTGTAGTTGATAAAGATTTGCTGATTTTATTTAAGGTCATTAGCAAGAATTAGTACAATATAGGAACAACTTTGGATTTATTCCGTTCATTTTTTATGGTCAGAATTGAAGCTACCACAATCAGCTTAAATGCAGGAATACATGGCTTTTGTTCAGTATCTATTGGAATCACAATATGAGCATTGCCTTTAATTTTCTTACTCTCCATCATAAAGGAGCATTAAATCTTGTGTACTACCAGTGGTCCAGTTGTATTGACATGTTATTCATTGTTATGGCATTATAGGGATGACTACAATTAGCATTGGATTCTTTATATCCTGACAAGGATATACCAGCACAGCATTTATGCATCAATACAAATAGACAAGAGTATGAGCAGCTTAGCTCCTGGAACTTGCTAAAAATTATACTAAAAATAATGAATGGAAAAGGAATAAAAACTTGTATTGGACATTTTTTCGTTAAAAATAAATCTACAGTTTAGTGTGTTGTGCCAGAGTTCACTCTGCCATTTCAAACATAATTGGGTATCTCACAGATGCTTATTATACTGTTTATCTTTCTAAACTTGACGCAAATTTGGATGGTGTAATGAGAACTGGATGAATCTCTCCCTGAATCTCTCTTATCATTGCAGGTGCCCACGTCTTAAGCGACTTGTAATGCCAGCTTGGAATCGAATAAAAAAGACTGGAATATGCAAGGCTATCTGCATGTGGAAAGATCTTGAATCGCTGACAATGCCAAGCATAGCAAATCCCCCATACCTCATGGAAGAAATTGCTAGGAACTGTAAGAACTTTGCTGAACTCAAGATCATGGGCCCTTGTGACATTTTCTTTGCTTCCACATTAGCTACGTTTCTTCCAAGCTTAAAGGTTTTAAGTATCCGGTGCTCAACAATCTGGAAGGATGCTCTGATCATTATCTTGAACGACTTGCCAAACTTAGAGGTGTTAAATATATCACATTGTCTCCTTCTCGAAGTCCCCGCACCTCCTGCAGCAAGAAAAGTTCTCACGGAGCTTGATGAGTCAATTCTTGAGAAGGCATCTCGATTACGTGAATTTTTAACCTGCATGGACGACTCGTGCATTATGTGCCAGCGGGCTAGAAATGATGAAGGGCTTATGAGGTGGTACAAGTATGAAGAAGGGCTCTGGAAAGCAGATGAGGTGAGATCACTTGCACTTTGATTGGAGCATCCCAATTATCTTAGTGAATTAAATCACTGACTTTTTAGCCCTGAAGTAATTTACGTAACTTATGTGCAAAGCAATAGAATAAAACTTTGGTTGAATGGATGTAATAGTAGTTGTTTCTCTGGTCATCAACATGGCATTAAATGTACCTCCTTGTGAGTGGCTGGCTGTGGTGAGGGCTGGTGTTATAACAGGCCAGCTGCTTTTTAGGTATGAGGTTTCACCTCTGTATTGCTGCTGTACATATAGTAAATTCTCCTCCTTTTTTTTTTTCCTGTTGTTACGTGGCATTTTTGTTGCTTCTGTCTGTTTTTTGCTTCTGGTGGCTACAATGAACTTTATAGGTATTCCCTAAGCTTTAGAACTAATGTGCTTCATAATGTTTTTGTGTTACTTTTAGGACCCAAAAATAGCAGCCCGCTCGTCTAGTTTTTGTATCATCTTTTGTAAAGAACATTTTTATTTAATGTCGTCTCCGATTTTTGGGGGACATTGTAACACTTTGTTTTTGAAGGAGAATTATTAGGGGGACACAAGGGAAGTTCCAAAGGGGAAAGAAAACTGATTTGGGAAAATAAAATGTTGTAAATATTTGAGTGTCTGGATTATCCTTAATTACTTGTATCCCAGCTGAGTCATACTGGATTTGGCTCATTATTCAGCTCTGGGTGCTTCAACTAGTGTGATATCTTCATGCTTGTCTTGATGGTTGATTGGAATATCTAACAAAAGTTTTTCATTGACACCCAGCAAGAATTGTTTTCTTTTTCATTGGCTGCTTGATTTGACTGCTCTTTTGAGAAGTGTGTGTAGATTTTTTGGCTTAATTTTACAGCTCTAATTATTGAATGCCACTGAGTCTATATTAACACCCAATAATATTGCCAAGTTATCCTTAGAATTTGAAATAAATTTAAACTTATGTTTTCTTTAGTGGCCAAGAAAAAGCAAGAAAATGAAGGAAAACAATATTACTGATAAATGAACTGAAACACATTTATCTATTAGTAGGTATAAATGAGTATTCATACCTATTTTCTATTAGCTCGTGAAGAACATGCATTGCAGAGAGGGTTTTCTTTCTTTATTCTCTTGAAGGTCTTTTACCCATCAAAGCCATTGTCTAAAGTTTAGACAATGCCAGGATTTCGTGGGGCCAAGAAGGATCTATAAAAACAAAATTGTAACTTATAGTACAAGTTAGATTTAATCGAAAATGAAAAATAACATTAATTTAATCTTAATTAACATATAATAGCAAAATAACAAAAAAATATATATTTTTAATACATATCAGGTGCTTTATCTATGAAAATGACATTTAATGCATGTCAAGTGCTTTATCAATGAAAATGATATTTAATGACACTTCATTTTTTTTTTTGTGGCCACAAAAGTCATGGAATTCATCTATAAATAAATTTATATTAAATTTCTTAGCGATTTCATTTTCGATTGTGAGAAAATCCCAAGCCTTTTTCAAAAACAAATCTCTCTTCTTCTCTCTCAAAAATTGCAAAAAATATCTACAAAACAACAATGGTTTTATGAGATGGAAACCATCATATGATGTTTTTTCTCCTAAATTTTGCCCTAGGCCTCAATTAATTGAGCATGGACAAGTACGGGCCTTGTATAGCATACAATACAAGCCACAAACAAATCGTAAATAAGACCACATAACAAATAAAATGAGCCCAATTGCACATGAAAGGGAGCAATCTTATTATGCTAATTTTATGGGTCTTAATCTATAGTAAATATGAGTAATGCAATGCAAATAAAAAATTATTCAAAATTTTTATATAAAATTATGTGTTTTAACGAGAGCTTTTAATTTTAAAACAAACATCCACTATAATAACTTTTAATTAAAAAATTATCACTGTCATATCATTTTGTATGTAAAATTTGTATGAATTTTTTATAAAAATAATATTTTTTTATTAAATATAATAAAAAATTTTTAAACATTAAGAAATTATTTTATTATATAAAATTTTTTAGACCTGAATGTATAATATATATGTATATATATCTATAATGGGGTTTTACAATGGAGGTCGTGCCCCCCTTGTCCATAGCCGACTCTAAACAATTCACTGTACAGTGATGTAGCTCATAGGAGACTGACCACCATAATAGACGACGACCCATCTGCATACCTGAAGTCAATTTTGGTTACTGCAAGAGAAATTTCTGGTGTAATGTCTTCTTTGCCCTTGCCTAGCCCATCTGTTTTTTGCACCAACCGCCTACCTACCTCGAGATTTAAAATGACCATTTCACTCCTCAATCAGAGGATTTCATTTTTTTAAGAGTTAATTGCGAGCACACTCTAAATTTATGAACACACTCTAAATTGAGGGTTAATTACGAACATGTTTTGAGTATCACTATATCTTTTTAAATTTTAAAAAATAATAAGTTGACTTCTTAAATTATTAATTTGTAACAATTAATTTCTCATGTTAGTAATCTGTTAAGAAAATAGATGAAAAATTATTATTTGACTTATACATGTTAACAAATGTATAATTATTTTTTTCTTATTATAATAATTATTTAATGATTGAAATGTCACTTGAAATGACATGTAAATATAGAGATAAAATAAAAAGTATTTCAAACATTAGACAATTATTACAAAAAATGATGTAATTTAAATATAAAATAAATTTTTACAAATATTTGCAAGTTACATGATAATTTTTTTATCTACTTTCCTAATTGATTACTAATATATTACTAATATAAGGGGTTGATTGATAAAAATTAATAGTTTAGGGGTCAATTTATTATGTTTTAGAGCTTAGAGAGACATAATGATATTAAGTCATAATTCGGAGTTATTTTTGTAATTAATTATTTTTTAACATTAAAATCGCATATTGTTTTGTTATGCATAGTGTCGATGATAAACGCCAAAGAGTATTCACCATAAAAAAAATGAAACTATAAAAAAATACGATAGGTTATTACTATGTTTATATCTTAAATTTATTAAAAACAAAAATAGAAATAAAACTATTTATACTTACTCTTATTTATAGATTATCAAACAAAAAAGTAATTGTTTAAGTAATGTTTATTCACTTCCATTTTCCAATCTAACCAAAAAAATAAGAAATTTATTTTGTTATTTTATATTTGTTTCCTTTGTTTCTATTTTTTTTTTACCTTAACCAATTTAAAAACAAAAATGGAGTATGGGAGCATTTTGAATGTAGAAGAGATGGGTTGAAGATTTGATTCGATGTATATAGAATTATTGGCCAATGTCATGCTAGGGACAAAAAAACCAGTAGAAGTTAATACTCTTGTTTTTAAGTTTATCTTTCTTAAATTTTTTAGAATAATGTCAAATACTCATTTGGCATATTGATGAGGATACATATTCCAAGAGTCCATATATACTTTATTGGTGTTACTGTTTTACTACTTTTGGCTTATGTGTTAATTAGATCGTAATTATAAAAAAAAACTCTTTTCAAGTGAAAAGAAATTAATTTTCTATAAATTAAATTAAAAAACAAAAACAGAACTTGTCAGATTAGAAAATAACATTTCACAAGTATTTTCTTTCTATATTTGTGTATTTATAGTTTCACCAAAAATCTTTTCTTAAAATTAAAAACCTTTTTATATTCAACTAGTACCCAGTTCACCTTCTCAAATTAGTTGGGAGTTTGTTTCTAATAGAAAATGATTTTCAAATTTTAGTAACAATTTACTGTATTTTCAAAGTAAATAAATAATTAACAAATAAATAAATAACTTACAAGAAAATGGTACAAAATCAATTATCTACATCTCAAGAGTAATGGAGTAACTTCAATTTTTTTTAAAAAAGACAAATAAATGTAAGGCGTGGAATCTTCAGACCTCAACAAAAATGATATAAAATAAATAAATACTAGCAAGAAACAAAAATGAAAATTAGCTGTCAAATGATAATACAGAGGTAGATAAAAACCCCAGAGATTCAAGAAATCTCTGCTCTCCTTGTTTCTCTCGCCTCTGCCCCTCCGCAGATTCTCTCTCCTCTCTGTCTGTGTGTCCGTCAGAGAAAATCATGGCCCTGCAACTTTGGGAGACCCTGAAAGAAGCAATCACAGTCTACACTGGACTCTCTCCGGCGACCTTCTTTACAGGTCTTGCTTTGGGGCTTGCCATTTACTATGTTCTCTCAGGGCTTTTTGGGTCGTCTGATCGTCACCATGAGAGGTCCACCAGGGCTTTCCAAGAGGAGATGCCGCCTCTGCCTCCTCCTGTTCAGCTTGGAGAGGTCACTGAAGAGGAATTGAAGGCTTACAACGGATCGGACGCAAAGAAGCCTCTGCTCATGGCAATCAAGAGTCAGATCTATGATGTATCACAGAGCCGGTATATCAACAGAACTTTTCTCTTTTTGTTGTTTAGCATCTGGGTTTTATGGATTTTGGAGGTTTAGTTATGTTTTGGTAATCTAGCTTTGTCTATGTGAATTTCCAGAGTTTGACTTTGACGTCTGGAATTATTAGCTTGTACTTTTGAAGAATTCTGAAGGCTGTGTGTGAAATTTGGGCGTTAGTTGGTGGGTTGCAGGTGTGTGTGTGAAGTAGGTGGTTTTGTGGGGTTCAGTATAATTGTAAAATTCACTCTGTTCTTTTGCCTATTGATTCAGTCTCTATTCCCTTTTTGATTTATGCCTCTCCTGCTCCTTTTTATGTCTGAAAAAGCTCACTTTTCTGGAATTCAAGGGATTTTACAGTCCGTTAGGGAAACTCGGAGAGAAAAGAAAAGAAGAGAAAGGAGAATACTATCCTTCGCTCTTGTTTGGACTTTGGATTATTAGAGGAGGGGAGTGCTATGCTTTCCTCTTGATTGGCGAAGATGGAGGAGAGAATAGAAAAGGAAAACAGTTCTGTTATGTGAGAGAGAAAAAAAAGAAACCACTAGTCTAAAAAAGTTGAGGCAAAAGAGACACTTACTGCCTTCTCATCTCTTCTCTCTCTCAATCTCCCCCACCTTTGGACAGATTAAAAAAGTAGCTTTTAAGAGTTTTGATTTCTCTCTATTTCTCTTCCACTCTTTTCTTTTCTCTCCTCTTAAACTATCCAAACAGGTGATTGGGTAGGAAAGTAGGAGAGATCATTTTCTTTTCTTTTCCCTTCATATCACCCAATCCAAACAGTTGTTTAGAATATTTGGATTGGTAAAACTTTTGAGTGTTTTGGCTTCAAGAGCAACATGCATACTTTTTTCTTTTCTTCTTTTCTTTTCTTTTTACCCCTTCTTCGCCTGGGGGCGCCGGGACTGTGGTTGATGTGCTCCTTGTTTCGGTTTAGCGGATTGCTGAATTGGCCATTTGTGGTGGCAAAAATGTAATTTTTTTTACTTGTTCCTCTATTTGCTAACATTCCAAACTTGGCGAAATTCCCCCTCCCCACGCTCCTTGGTGTTGGATGGCAGGGGCATCAGGGTGGCCTTGACTCAAGTTCTATGCTAAGAGTCTCCTCTTTTGATAAATACTCAAAGGCTATCTATTGCTATTTTTAGTCTGTTAATACATAATTAATTGACTGTCTTTCAATTTGACATCGTATTCCATTGTCCTGTCATTTTATTGTCTTTAGCTTTTTTCTAGAGTAGAATTTATATAAAACCATTTGGAATGTCTTTTTTTCCCCCCTTTCTGTCGTTAGTGTTTATACAGAACCATTTGGATTGTTGCTTTTCCCGTAGTTTAGAATTTGTGTAGGACCATTTGGATTGTTGCTTTTTCTCTAGTTAGAATTTACGTAGAACCTTTGATTGTTGGTATTCCCTTATTATTCTGATGACCCTGCTCATTTTTGTCCACACCCCTGTTATGGGGATGTGGTTATTTTTTATTGGGCTGGTAATGGACCTCATGTGATGAACTCTCACCAATTTGCCTTTTTTCTCTTAACTGACTTGATTTGGGAATTGCACTTGCGTTCATCATCAGTCAAACTTGTTTTTCTAAACATGAATACTTCTGTAATGTTTAGTACATTAGGGTGTATAGTTGCAGCTACTTCTTAATTGGGTAAGTAATCTAGATTTACAATATCACATAAGGAATATGCCGTATAAAACACGTGCCATAGAGTATGGTTGTCTCTTAAGGAAATCCATTTATGTTGTTTGTTGCTAGATTTCAATTTTTTCCTTTTAGTTAAAGGTGAAAGAATAGAATGCTGTGGGCTCAGCCTATTTGATTGCATTTGAACCCACCCTTTTTTGCAGAATGTTCTATGGACCTGGTGGCCCTTATGCTTTATTTGCTGGAAAGGATGCTAGCAGAGCTCTAGCAAAGATGTCCTTTGAGGAGAAAGACCTCACTGGGGATATCTCTGGTCTTGGTCCATTTGAGCTAGAGGCATTGCAAGATTGGGAATACAAATTTATGAGCAAGTATGTGAAGGTTGGAACCATTAAGAAGACAATACCAGTAACTGATGGGTCATCCACTGGTGAACCTGCTGAGGCAACCGACTGCGATGTTGATAAGCCTGCAGAAAATGGCCCATCCGAGAATCCTGTTGTTGGAACGGCTGAAAGCACGTCTGGTGCCGATGCCAACAAAGAGGAGTGATTTCCGTTACATGAGTTGGGAACTAGAGGAACTTCTTGTGATGTGAAGATGCCAAGAAAGAGTGATGTTTGGGTGGCCTGTGTTTTGCAAGAGTTGTCTCACATACAAGTTTATTGTCCTAGTCAACTTATCAATAAAAGCAAGTTTATTTTCCTAGTTTAGTATATTCCTGCAGTAAACATGCATTAATGTCTAGCTTGTAATACCCAATAACGCAATGGACATGTTTAACTTCTGGGATTTGCATGCCATGAGTTAAATAGTTGAAGAGTACGGTCAGTTTTAAAGTGAATTAGAGATGCTAAATATTTGGAATTGCCCCTTGGGTTCTTCTATGCCATTCTTGACTCTGATTGGTGGTAGAATTTTGCTTTCTTTCATGATATGTTTCATACCCTTTTGGTGGTTACACATCTCTATGGCCAGAACACGAAAACATCAACTTAGCTGGTATGACCTACCCTTGATTCATGAAGTTTGGTATGTTTGATTGTTGCATGTGAATATTTGACCCAGTTAGCCTTGTATTGTGTGTGCCGGCCTTAACCATCAAGTGAGCTTGTAACTTGCTGGTTCACTAGCTTCATGGTTCTATTCTGCAACCTTTGAGGTAGGGGATGGAGGATAAGATGGAAAGAAAAGAAATACAGGGAGCACAAATTTTTGTGCAGATGAGGTTGTCCAAGTATTGCGACACCAGCAGCCTCCACCTGTGGAACAGTTATTTGATTGTTATTGTCTAAATCTTTGAAGTTGATTGAAGGCTCCCTCTGATGGATTGTTAATTGTTAGAAATGGTCTGGAACTCTGTAAGAAAGGAATCCTGCTGCTATATGCGTGATATTTTCAAAATAGAGGTGATGCATGCTGGTGGGCGGGAAGTAGTTTGGGGTTGGTGGCAGCGGCAATGGCCGCAATGGTGGATGGTGGGTAGAAAGTAGTGCGAGAGTTTTTCTGATGGTGAGTGATATTCGGACTGATAGAGGCAGCTGTGCCCATCCGCCGGGACTCGTGAACCTCGTGCATTTTTAATTTTTCTTTTCTGATTCCTTTCCAAATTTTTATTTGATCTTTTGTTTGCCTTTTTTGATTATCGTGTATCTTGTGATCAAGGTAATTGAAAAAGAAATGCAACAACTTCCTTTGGAGTCGAATGGGCATGTTAAAATTTGACAAAATCAGCTATAAAAATTCATCACGGAAAGGCTATTTTTACAAGCTGCAGCCTGCAGTAAAAAACTTACACGTACCAAATAAATGAATAAAAAAAATGCTTAAATCTAATCGTTATTTTGGTCGAAAGAAACGTTGAATGTAGTCATGCAATTAGATGGTCAAAATAGTATACTGTAAAATTCAATAATATCATGCGATCTACAGTCACGAAAGTCCAATTATCTATCCAGCAGGAACGTATGACCAAGGTTGATGAGGTGACCTTCAGCTAATTTGCTCCACACATTCAGCCCAGAATGACGTTGTAAACGCTAAGACTCTCAAAGGCGGTCTTTCGAATCTATTACGACTAGGCATTACAAGTTTGAATTGACGATGGAACTTAAAAGAAATTGTAGCTGCAACTGTTATTCCTTTGTCCCCAAAAAAGAAGTGTGATATTAAATGACTTCCATAATTGCTATTTTCTGGCTTAGCCTTTGACATATTAGCCATTTAACTTGTTCATGGTGGATGGTGTTGAATTGTTAACTATTAATTCATCTAAAAACTTAAATTATTAGAGGAAAGGATAATATTATTATTTATTTTTTAATACGTCCTCTCACATGTGGCCAGCTCTTGTTGAAGTGTTTATAGTGAGAGTGGGATTACTTGTCAAATATGTGGCAAGCCAAATCATTCTGCTCTTCGGTGCTGGCATCCGTTCAACCAAACTTACCAATATGAAGAAGTCCCACAGGCTGCTTTAACACCCTGATGCTCAAGACAATGGTTGGTTTCCTGATACTGGTGCTTCGTCGCATATGACAGACAATGTTGGTAAGACGTTTCACACTTATTCTACGTATTTTGGTTCGGAAAAAGTAATGGTTGGTAATGGTAATTCTCTGGATATTACCCTTGTTGGTTCTGCAACTCTTGAACTAGGTTCCCATAAATTAACTTTGAATGATGCTCTAGTGATTCCTAATATTAAGAAAAATATTATTTCTATTACCCAATTAACTAATGATCAACCACTTATTTTTGAGTTCTCATCGAATAGATTTGTGATAAAGGACAGGACAACCCAAACAGTGATAACAGCAGGAAGTAGATGTGGGGATTATTGATCCAATGGTTGATCTTCATAAGTAATCCATAAGTAATTTTGATGATAACAAAATTTAATTATTGTGGACTAATGCTTTTAACTTGAGTTTGCAGCTTAGCTACAACAAACAGAGTTAAAACTATGAAATTTTTTGTCAAGAACATGGATGACTTTGTCAGCACCTTATAAGATTGCTGATATTATGGAGGACTCATGAGAAGTATATGAAAGAACAATTGAAAGCTAATAGTGCCAGCATTAGGCAATAATGCTAGCACCTTCTTGAAACTATTGTCACCTAAAGAAGAAGAGATAAGGTCTAAATTAACATATGATTAGCAATATTCGTGGCCAAAGACCCTCAATCCTTATAGCCATATCAATCTACTAAGGCGTTTTGTCTTCAAAGCATTATGAAAAAACTTCGAAATAAATGTCTGTCAAGATTGTCGACAATGCAGATGATTGATGACACTTGATGGTCTGTCCAACCGAAAGACTTCCTCAGCACATGAAGATTTTTGACACCAAATAGATTAGTCAACAATGGATTACTAAAGGCTAAACTTGTTTAGAAGT
This sequence comes from Euryodendron excelsum, assembly GCA_033060915.1. NCBI lineage: Eukaryota > Viridiplantae > Streptophyta > Magnoliopsida > Ericales > Pentaphylacaceae > Euryodendron > Euryodendron excelsum. The sequence continues at coordinate 3,905,856 of CM065390.1, forward strand.
TCAAAAAGCTACCAAGAAAGTCAGAAAAGCTCAAACACATTCCTACCATCAAAAACTGGTTTACAGAATGAAAGGAAGATGTTTGATGTAAAGGAACAACAAAAGTAGTAGGAAGCCAGATTGGCGATACTAGTGGAGATTGTTAGCAATCTCGATTGACGGCAGAAAAACGCACTAACGGTCAAATTTTTAATGTCTTAGCCACCCGCGTATTAAATGCACCTCCAACAGCTCTAACAGTTAATTTTTGTGAGAGAGTATATATATATAGATTCAAACTCATTTATGGGTAAGAGACAAGAATCCTAAAGTGCACAAATCCAAAAGCCCCAAACATTCCTCATTGCTCTGTATTTGCTCCTATTCAAAAGAGTTATATTGAGCTTCAATCTTTATTTATTCACTTGTGGAAGTGATATACAATGTAATTATAAACTCATTATTCTTGAGAAGGTTGGTGTAACCTTATTAAGTGAGTGTAGCTTCATTGTACACTTGTAGATCGAGATCTTGAATTAAAACTTCTTAGTAATTAAGGGTTTGGTGTAAATCCTTAAATATAAAAATGAGCTAGGTATTTGAAGAAACCACCAGCTGTGTAAGAAGACGATTACATAGTGAAATACTTAAGAGAGGATTGAAAAAGAGAGAACGTAGGTAAAGATTGGGTTGAACCTTTGTAAAATTCTTGTACTTTGATTTACTGCTGTGTGTATATGTTATTCGTGTTTGCTAGCAATCATCATAAGTATCTTCATTGATCATTGCATTTCATCTTTAGTACAATTCTTTAAAAGTATTATTTTATTTAATAACCTGACTATATTCAATCTAATCTATCTTGTGGAAAACTTGTTGATCTTGATCAATTTTAAATTACTCATATTTTTTAAGAACCCAATTCACCCCCTAGATTAATCTTGTGCTAACAGAGATCTTTATGCGCTGTAATTAGCAAAGGAGGAAGTTTTCTTTTTAAATCGATTCAAGACAGTTGATGATATGACCTAGCATCGACTGCTAGGATATCCACATATATGAGTCGTGGAATATCTAAGAAAAAATAAGTTAATTACTAGCAGTTTTCTTCGTAAAGTAGGAACTATATGTGGTAGTTGTCAGTTGGCTAAATCTTGTCGTTTGCCCTTTATTTTGAGTAATGAAATTTCAGATGAACCCTTTAACAAAATTCATAGTGATTTATGGGGCCAACACCATTTTTATCAGTACAGAAGTTTCGGCATGATGCTATTTTGTGGATGATTGCACTAGCTTCACTTGGTATTTTCCTCTAAAATTTTCTTCCATGCTTTATTGACTTTCACAAGATGGTTCAAACTCAGTTTGGCAAAACTATTAAACATTTTCAATCTGATGGAGGTAGCGAATATGTAGACAATGCCTTCAAGAGGTATTTATGTGATAATGGAATTCAATTACAGATGTCCTGTCCTAAGACTCCTGAACAAAATGGTAGAGCAGAGAGAAAACATATACATATCAGTGAACTTGGTTTAACCTTACTTTTCCATGGACATGTACCAAAGCGATTTTGGGTTGATGCTTTTGGTGCGGTTGTTTGGCTAATAAATCGACTTCCCACATTTGTACTGGGCATGCAATCTCCCTATGAAAAGTTGTTGGGGGAAATTTCAGATTATGATTGTCTTCGTGTTTTTGGGCGTTGATGCTTTCCTTATTTGCGGGGTTATGCAACAAAAAAGTTTGAGTCACACTCGCTACCATGTGTTTTTCTTAGGTACAATGACCAATACAAAGGTTATCGATGTTTATATCCTCCCATGGGCAGAGTATATACCTCGCGGCATGTGGTATTTGACGAAACCTATTTTCCCTTTCAAACACCTAGTAATTTGTTCCATTCTTGTACTAGCTCTACTGAACTTGTTAATTTTCATGAGTGATTTGCATTAGATGAACAGGTTTCTTCAAGAGAGACTCATTCCATGCCATTGAACCTAAGTCCTAGTGCCCATGTACCAGCTAGTGCTCTTCTTCCTGTTGATGTTGTTATCCATCTCAAAAATAGTGCATACTCACAAGAACTAAGTCCTACTCGTGTTACTGTTCAATCACCAAATCTAGATACTCAATAAAACCATCAAATTCATGAAGCATCAGGCCCAACAACCTTTGTAACCAGCCCAGATCATGTTGTACTTATAGAACATAATTTACTTACTTAAGACCAGCAGCTCATTCCTAGAGATTGAATCCTAACATGTGTTACCCACCTCGAGTTCAATCTTGACTCTTAAGAGACTAGCTTAGTTCGTGTTCATACCAGTGTTGCTTCTAGTCTCGAGCACGGTACAGTTCCTACAAAAGTTAATCCACTTGATGCCACTAGCAACCCTGTTTGTGTTTTTGACCAACTGGTGTGCTCTTCAAGTGTACAACAAGGTTCATCTCTAGTTCAAAGTCACCATATGACAACTGTTGACTCAAGGTTGATCCCCATGTTGATTTTGATGATAACAAAACTATGTTGTTGTTCTCTAATGATTTCAGTTAAGTGTGCAAGTTAGATTATAATCATTTGATAACAAGAAAATAATTGAGTTAATCTATTGAGTATCAAACAAGAAGATTACTTAAGCAATCTTATTCTTGAAGAGATTGAAGATGCTCAAGGAGTTCAATAAGTATTGAAAAGAAGGATGCAAGTGATTAAAGATCTTATAATGATTCAAGAAGTTATTCAAAGAAGCAAAACACTCAAGCAAGATTATTTGAAGAGTATTCAAGTTGACATAGAATCAATTCTTGAAGACTAAAGTACAAATAGAAGTGCAAATATAACAAAGGATTTCAAGTAGACTTGAAGATCGTGTTAGCCCAAGAAGGCAACCCAAGAGGGGGGGTGAATTGGGTTTTATAAAATTTATATCAGAAATTGCAACTAAAAACAATTTATGTATTTTAACAACAATTAATCAAAGTATGTATATCAAGCAAGTGAAGTATACATCAATATATATATTTATGCAAACATGTATAGTGAGCAAATAAGCAAAACAGAGGCAGAAGAGAAGTGCACCAGATTTATAGAGGTTCGGCCAACCTTGCCTACGTCCTCTCTTCTTCGATCCTTTCGAAGGAATTCCACTATGTAATACTCCTTACACAGCTGCTGGTTGTGCCACGAGTGCCCAGCTCACTCTTACAAAAGCTTCTTCCCAAGCTTTCAAAATCCAAGAGATTTTGTCCAAGCTTCTCTCAAACTTACATGTGTTTTTTCCAAGAACACTTAAACTTACAAGGTTACAAACCCACCCAAATGAGAATGAATAAAGGTTGTACAAAAATTAACTCTCCTAGTGAGTATGCCAACAAATACAACTCAATGGATAACTTTAAACACTCAGCAAAAGTATGTGGCAGTGAGGTACAGGTGATTTTCAGCTTCAAGCACTTGATATGAATGGTATGATTGCTCTCTTCTACTTCTTTGAAACTGTATGTATCTCATATATATAGGTATGGATCGATTCTAGTCGTTGGAGAAGTATGGGAGAAGATTTGGTTGCATTTTTGCCCATACCGTCTGTCAGAAAACTAGCCGTTACGGTCTAGGGGTCGACTCTTTTCATAATGAGTCGACTCTTTTTGCATTTCAGCAGATTTTTCAAGTCACTGTCCAAATGAGTTGACTCTTTTGTCCCAAAAGTCGACTCTTTTTGAGCTGTCTGCAGAATTTTTGTTCTCTGTTGCAATGAGTCGACTCTTTTTGGCCAGGAGTCGACTCTTTTGAGTCTCCAGCACAAATCCAAGGCTCTGTTCGAATGAGTCGACTCTTTTTGCTTGAGGGGTCGACTTTTTTTTACCAAAACCTATATTTTTGCAACTTTTCTTCATTTTTTTCCAAATCTTTCAATCTCTTCAAGGATCATTCAAATGACCTTTTTAAAGCTTGCAAATGCTTTTTCAAGGCTAGATGACTCCAAGAACATCTTCAATCCATTCAAGATGAATTTTCTTCATTTTCATCACTTGTAGAGTTCTTCCATCATCATAGCTTCATCCATTGATTCAAGTCTTCTTCAAGATCTTCAAGAGAGCTTCCATGACTTAGAATCTTCATTTCTTCAATCAATATGGCTTCTCCATGGACTTCAACAACTCTTCCAAGAAAGCTTTTCTACTCTTGTGATTCCTTCCATGTCTTCAAGACATCTTCAAATCTTTCAAGAAAACTTTTATATTTTTGAGTTGGTCTCTTTTTTTTCATTTTTGCAAGATATCTTCAAGTCCTCAAAGTCTTCAATCTTTTCAATCAAGACTTTTAGCATTTTCATTCTTCTCCCTTGATATCCATCATCTTCATGTAATATCAGCTTTGGAATACATTACTTCATCATGCTTTTCATTCAAATCTTTGCATCATAAATCCTCTATTATGATAAGCTTCAAGTCAAGATCTAATTAATAATTCATCTGCACACTAAGTAGAATTATTAGATCGTTTAACCATGTTTTGTTATCATCAGAATCAAGGCATTGACTCAACAGACTGAAGAGCTGGCACCATACAAATATGGTTTACACTTCATTATAAAGACCCTCAATCCTCATGGCCATATCAAGTCTACTATATTATCATGTATGCTGTGAACTTCTAAATTAGTTGATTTTTCTACTCTAAATCTGGAAAATGCATTGAGGCATAAAGCATAAAAGAAAGGGGGAGCAACAAGTTGAAGCTTGTCAAGTAACAATGGAGAACTTGTCACATTGAAGATATTGAAGAACTTGTGGTGAGAAGGTTGTCAAGAAACAATGGAGACAATGAGTATGATGAGTTGACACATTCAGCAATCTCATAGTTGCAACCTCATTTAGATGACTCTTAGAAGACATGGAAGCTCACCTTGAAGATTTGAAGATGTCTTGCAAGAATGAAAGAAGAAGAGACTCATTTAAAGATATGGAAGCTTTCTTAGAAGTTTTGAAGACGTCTTAAAAGTATTGATAAGAAATCACAAGAGTTGAAAGCTTCATTGAAGATTATATTGAAGTCTTGAATAGATGGAAGAAGTTATAGAATAAATCAAATTAATGAATATCAAGCAAAGAAATTAAAGAAGTTCAAATAAGCATGAAAGATCAATTGAAGAAAAGAGATCTCAAGTCTTGGAAGCTCTCTTGAAGATTTTGAAGAAGACTTAGATCAATGGAAGAAGTGATGTTGATTGAAGAACTCTAAATGTAATCAAAAGTGTATTAATTTCATCTTAAAGAGTTGAAGATGTTCTTGTAGTCAACATGCCTTGAAGAAGTCTTTTCAAGCCTTAGAAACCTTAGTTGGATGATCCTTGAAGAGCTTGAAGATATTGAAGAAGATTGAAGAAGTATTGCAAAAGTTAAGGATTTTCCTAAAAAGAGTCGACCCCTCAAGCAAAAAAGTCTACTCATTCAAATAGAGGCTGAAAATCTGATGGAATATCAAAAGAGTCGATCCCTCACTCTAAAAGAGTTGACTCATTTAAACAAAGAGTTGATTTTGCAATCTCAGACAAAAAGAGTCGACCCCTGGCACAAAAGAGTCGACTCATTTGGACAGAGTCTTGAAAAATCTGCTGAAACACAAAAGGAGTCGATTCTTGCTCCAAAAGAGTAGACTCCCGACACCAACGGCTATATTTTCTGACATGAGTAATGGTGCGATCTACCACCAAAACCATTCCCATCCTTCTCCAACAGCTAGAATCGATCCAAGGCTATATATACAAGATCCCCAACACACATATATAGAAGAAGAACATGAGAAGAACACAAGATTAAGAGCTACAAGTGAGATTTCATCTCCTACATCTTATACACTGTTTTTATTCATTTGGGGGGTTCTTAAGTGAGCTAAAAATTTGTTTATCTACTCTTTGAGAGAGAGTTATTTATTGTACAACCTTCATCTATTATTGGGTTGGTTTGTAAACTTGTAAGTTTGAGTGTTCTTGAGAAAAACACTTGTGAGTTTGAGTGTAGCTTGGAAAAAACACTTGTAAGTTTAAGTGAAACCTGGACAAAATCACTAGTAAGTTTGAGAGAAGTTTGGACAAAATCTCTTGGGTTTTGAGAGCTTGGGGAAGAGCTCTTGTAAGAGTGAGCTAGGCACTTGGAGAAAAACTAGCAGTTGTGTAATAAAAGTTTACATAGTGAAATACTTTTGAGAGGATCGAGAAAGAGAGGACGTAGGCAAGGTTTGGCCGAACCTCTATAAATCTGGTGTTCTTTATCTCTTTGCTTACAATACTTGCTTACATTACATTATATTATTTGTTTGATTGGGTTATTAGTTTGATTGCTTACTGCTACATTGCTTAAATTGTTTTTAGTTGCATTGTTTGATATAAATTCTATAAAACCCAATTCACCCCCTCCCCCCCCCCTCTCTTGGGTTGCCTACTTGGGCTAACAACAACAAGATCAAAGTTTGGGATACTTAAACCTAATCCCAAATATCTTTTTTATGCCAGTGCCATACCATCCTCACTAACAAATATGAAGTTAGCCTTAAGTCATCCCGGTTGGGTAGCTGCTATGAAAGATGAATTGGAAGCTCTACATCACAATCAAACGTGGGATTTGGTTCCCCGTGAGCCAGATATGAATGTTGTGGGTTGCAAGTGGGTGTTTAAGCCAAAACTAAACTCCGATGGTCCTCTTGAGCGTCTTAAGGCTTGCTTTGTCGCTAAAGGCTTCACTCAAATTCTTGGATTAGATTTTTCAGAGACTTTTTCTCTAGTGGTGAAACCAACCACCATTCGCATTGTTCTCTCAGTTGCATTAGCCTTTGGGTGGGAAATTCGTCAACTTGATGTCAAGAATACTTTTTTGCATGGCTATCTTAATACCACTGTTTACATGGAGCAGCCACTTGGCTTTAAGATCCATTCTCTCCTTCTGATGTTTGTCACCTCAAATGAGCTTTGTATGGACTAAAACAAGCTTCTCGTGCATGGTTTGATTGCTTTAGTTCGTTTTTGCTATCTTTGGGATTCTATAATAGCACGATTGATTCTTTACTCTTTATTTCTCGTCAGTCTCACGGTACCATCCTTCTCTTGCTTTACATCGATGATATTATCATTACTAGGGATGATACATATTATTTGCATAGTTTTATTACCAATCTACACTCTTAAGTTTGCCATGAAAGATCTGGGCTCTTTGCATTATTTTCTTGGAGTTGAGGTTGATAACTTTTCTAGTAGTTTATTTCTTAGTCAGGCTTCCTATGCTTCTGAGTTATTGGAAAGAGCACAAATGCAACATTGCAAACGGCTTTCTACACCTATGGTCTCAAAATTCCAACCTCCCCCGAATGATCCACCTTTTGATAATCCTCATATTTATCACAGCCTTATGGGTGGTCTTCAATATCTCACTTTTACTAGGCTTGATCTTGCCTATAGTGTCAACTATGTTTGTCAGTATATGCACGCTTCAATAACATTTCATTGGCAATTAGTGAAACGCATTTTGCGATATATTCATGGTACACTTGACTAAGGTGTTCGTCTCTTAGCACATAATGCTCTTTCTTTTTATGCATTCTCTAATGTGAATTAGGGTGGTTGTCCTACAACCCGTCATTCTACCATAGGTTATTGTACTTATTTAAGTGCAAATTGTATCTCTTAGAGTGCTAATAAGCAACCAACTATTATCCATTCTAGTACTAAGGTTGAGTATCGTGCCCTCTTTTCCACTATCGCTGAGCTTACTTGGATCTCCTTTATTTTGAAAGATATTTGTGTTCGTCTTTCTCAACCCCTAACTCTATTTTGTGACAACATTTCAGCATTGCACATGACTGTCAACCCCGTTTTTCATACTCGTACAAAGTATATTGAAATTGATTATCACTTTGTTAGTGAGAAAGTTGCTCTTAGTGCTATTCTTACTTGTTTTGTCTCATCTTCTAGTCAAGTTGTTGATGTCTTCACTAAACCTCTAAAAAAAAATCCTTTCTTACTCTTAGTCCCAAACTAGGACTTTGGTTGTCCCTCGACCTTGTTTGAGGTGGGGCATTAGAGCCACATTACTAGCCCGAGCCAAACCCACTGACTCAGAGATGATTGACTTTGTTGGCCCAAAAGGCAACCCAAGAGGGGGGTGAATTGAGTTTTCGAAGATTAAAAGCAATTAAGATTAATTATGATTAATCTAACCAATGTAACAGTAATCAATCAATATATAATGCAATATAATTAGAAGAAAGAAAGAAAACAGAGCATAAGAAAGAACACACAGATTTACCGAGGTTCAACCACAAACCGTGGTCTACGTCCTCACCTCAAGACCTTCTTGAAATCTTCTTCCACTATGTAACCTCCAATTACAAATGGGCTGCTGATTGACAAAGTGCTTAGCTCACTATACACAAGAACTCCTCACCCAGCTCTTCAATCTCCAAGTGGTTTTGTCCAAACTCCACTCAAACTTACAAGAGTTTTTCTTTTACAAGAGAACTCTCAAACTCTCACATACAAGTGTATAAGAATATATAGGTAACTAACAAACTCTCTAACAAGAGTAGATTTTATAATCAAAACTCACAGATGAAGACATGAAGAATATTCAGGGTTTTCAGTGAATCAGTAAGTTTGATATTGTATTTGTCTCTTTTCTCTTCTATAAATGCAGCTGGAAACTTGTATATAAACCCCTGTATTGATTCCATCCGTTAGAGGTTGTTGGGCATCATTAATGCACGTCCAGTCCGTTATAACGTTAAGAAAAATAGCCGTATATCCAAGGAGTCGACTCCAGGTTTGTGGAGTCGACACTTTCTATTTCTGCATTTACCAGATGTTGTTAACTGACTTCATGAGTTCGCTCTTTATATCAATGAGGCGACTCCTTGTTCATTCTGTCTTTACATCTTTGGTTTTTGCTGTCATGAGGCGACTCTTCATTTTTAGAAGTCCACTCTTTGTTCATTCGATCTTCATCCTTTTACTTCTGTTGTCATGAGGTGACTCTTCATCTTTAGGAGTCCGCTCTTTGTTCATTCGATCTTCAGCGTTTTACTTCTGTTGTTATGAGGTGACTCTTCATCTTTAAGAGTCCGCTCTTTGTTCATTCGATCTTCAACCTTTTACTTCTGTTATCATGAGGTGACTCTTCATCGTCATGAGTCCACTCTTTGTTCATTCGATCTTCAACATTTTACTTCTGTTGTCATGAGGCGACTCTTCATCTCAATGAGTCCACTCATTGTCTATTTAGTCTCCAGGTTTTTTGCTTCTATGATCAAGAGACAACTTTTCATTTTTCATGAGTCCGCTCATTGTTCATTTGGTCTTTAAGCCTTTTGCTTCTGTAACCATGAGGCGATTTTTTATTTCCATGAGTCCGCTCATTGCCTAGAAATCTGCTTTCTGACTTCTAATGATCCAACTTATCTCAGCAATGGTATAAGATCTTCAAGGAGTATTTTTTTGGGGTATGATCATCAATCAAATCTTTTTAACTCATCAGAGTTAACTTTTATTCAACTTGGATTAAATCAATCATTGGATATTGATTTTCTCTTGACTCACAAACTATCAAAGCTTCATTAGATCAATGTTCATCTTTTCTTCTTCATTTGCAAAGCTTTCTCTTTCATTGTAGAACATCTTCTTCAATGCCAAGCTTCCTCAATTATGTAGAGCTTCACAATGCTTCAATTATGATTTCTTCTCTTTGCTAGCAATTCTTCTTTCTTCTTTAAAATCACTTCCATGAGACTTTTGCAAGCTTGATGAAATCTCTTCATACATCTAGTCTTCATTGATTTTTTGTATTGTAGAAGAATTCTTTACTTGGATTCCAGGTAGAGATCAGACAATCATTGTGAGTCTTCTTCTCAAGCAACTTCAATCATATAAGCTGGAACTGAACTTTGCATACTTGATGAAGTTTTCTCTTCAGCATTTTCAACTTCTTCATCAAACAAATCAATTCCTCTTCAATTGATTTTTGCACCTCTTCAACTAATCTTTGCATATTCTGATGAAGTCTTCAGTTTATCTTGAGTGCAAATCAAATTCACTGAGTCTATGGATACTTTGATGAAAGCTTCATTTGAACACCTTCAATCTCTTCGAATGTAAAACATTTGTTTGAAGTAGAGATAGGCGTCAATCCTCTGTTTGGTTCATAGCATAGCTCTTTAAATTCATTGCTTGATCTTTGAATTTATTGTGCATTCTTTGTGACATGTATTAGACTTAGGATTGAACTTTAAGTCTAAATTCATAAGCTTTGTTAATCTTCACACACAGTAAATTCATTAGTAAAATAACACAAGGTTTAGTTATCATCAAAATCAACACAGGGTCAATCTTGAGTCAACAAGGGTCAACCTTGAGTCAACAAACTTAACCCAGCCACCTCCAGCACATGAAAGAGAAGGGTTTGGAATATCCACAGATTACCTAAATAGTATGAACCAATTTTCACAGATTACCTAATTGGGTGAACCGACTTTCAAGTCTCTAGAATGTTCCTTTTCCTTCTTTCTATATGTATTTCTTTCCTTTAATGCTTATTCGTTTCCCTTTGTGCAAGGCTATTGGCCAATATATACAACAATAATATTATGAGTGACATGGTTAACAATTCAACATAGTATCAGAGCAAGGTTAGGTCCTGAGTTCAAATTTTACTGGCTAACCATTGAATAGTTTCATGTGTCTACTTATGATCAAGAGCCTGGCCACATATGAGGGAGGTGTTAAGAAATAAATAATAAAGTTGTCTTCTATCTAATAACTTAAGGTTTTAGATGAGTTAGTGGTCAACAATTCAATAAGAGTCTGACCAAATCATTATGCTCTTTGGTGAGAGTGGGGTTACTTACCAAATATGTGGGAAGCCAATTATGCTTTTCGGTGCTGGCATCGGTTCAACCGTATTTTCAGCTGCTTTCTAGCTACTTTTCGGCCATCTTCCACAGCTTTTCGGCTGACTTTTGGAGTGTTTTCGGCAATCCTACAACCGTCCTTCGATGCATTTTAGCCTCTTCGGTCGCTTTCAGGTGGCTTTTCCACAGTTCTACGGTGACATTCCGGCTATCCTCCGATGACTTTTTAGTCGTTCTCTATCGGTAAAAGTAAGACTGGCAGTTCACGAGGGCTATTTGGCAAAAGTAAGACTGGAAGCTCACAGAACTGATTGGCAGAAGCAAGACCTACAGCTCACAAGGCTGATTAGCAGAAGTAAGACCAACAGCTCACGAGGTTGATCGTCACCTTGGCTCCTCCATCAATGAGCCCTTCATTCATTATTGGCTCATCAATCACTAGGCCATTAATTCATCATTATTGTATTGTGATCTCGCGATATCGCATATCAAGACTATTGACAGTCCTATTGGCTCCTCAATTATTGAGCCTGTCATCCATATGGCTTTCAATCAATGAGACATTCAACCATTTCAATACGTGTCTATCTCAAACACCGGACTCTGGCTCTTAATCAACAACCCCCTCACCCATATGGCTCTTAATCAACGAGCCTTTCATTCATCATTATCCTGTAACTATCCTCCATAGTCAAGTTTGGCTTAGTTGATATCTAAGGCCAAGCTTGTGGGGGAGTGTTGTAATGAGTTTATGGGGAGTTTGTCCCACATCAGTTATGAAAGAAAACTTGATGTCTCTCCCTTTTTTTTTAAATGAAGGCTTAACCATTGTAATAGAATATTCTCATGAATTAGATTGTAATCTTTTTCTTTGCTTAATAATGCATTGTGATTACATATTGTAAGGTTATGTAATTGGCTAAATTTTGTTCCAAGTCTTGTTTGATCTAATTTGGGGAATTAGGATATCTATCATAAGCATTCAAAAAGGATTTGAAACTTATTCATGCAAACTTGTGCTAAAAGAGACTTGTATGATACATCTTGGCTGATAAAGGAAACTTCGAAAAATGTTAAGGGATATTGAGGGCAAAAACAGTGCGCTAGTTGCAAAAAATGACTTTGAGGGATCCTCGAGGGATGTTGAGAGATCTTGAGGACAAAAACAGTGAGCTTGCAAAATCTAGGATTGAGCTCGTGGGATTCTCGAGGGATCGAGCTGCGCGAAATCTAGATTCTCAAGAATCGTGCCACTAGGTTTTTTTTTTTGTGCCTATTTAAGGCCCAGCATACTTCCTCAAACCTAGATCTGAGTCGCCACATTAAAAACTCTTAAAGAGAAGTGTTTCTCACCTTCTAAAAGGCTTAGCAAGAATCTTCTTCAATCTAATTGAAGAGATTGAGAGTCTTCAAGGAGTTCAAAGCGTGAAATCTGTTCTAAGGAGATCTAAATGGTGGTCAAGCATGAAGATGGTGAATTGTGGATATGAGCAAGATCTAGACAATTATTAGATCAACGAGTTGATAGGTTTTGATTGTAAAGAGTCTTATAACCATCTGAAATACAAGTGATAGTGCATGATTTTTGTCCGACAATGGGGACACGTGATTTTTCTCTCATTTAAGGGTTTTCATAGCAAAAAACTTGTGTGTTTTTGGTTGAATGGTTTGTTCTCTCTTTTATTTTGGATTGTGCAACATTGCTTATAGCTATTATATCTTGACTTAATATTGTAGAGTTTAGTCTCTTGGACATAACATAGACAAAGATTAGGTTTTTTTACATGTAATTCATGTCTTTCAACATAGTATCAAAGCAACACGTGTTTGGCCCGCTTATAATCAAGAGCCTGATCACATGTGATGGGACATATTAATAAATAAATAATAAAATTATTTCTTCCTCTAATAATTTAAATTTTTAAATGAGTTGATGTTCAATAAATCAATAAATGGCACTATACTGATCCATGTCTTACTGCTGCCGACTTTGCATGTTCTTTTGTCCTTTTCTGAGGGCATGACTGATTAAATCAGTAAATGACAATGAGATGCTGCTAATGAAGTAATATGTAAATAAATGATTAGAAAATGGGTGTCTATCAGTCTGCCAATCCTATATTGAAATTTGGCTCTATCTTCCTCACCAAACAAAACCAATTCTCTGCTTCAAAATCTTCTGCAGTTCCTTTCCCAAGCAGAATTCACTTCCTATGCTTCCAAATTCTTCTCAAGTTTCCCTTCCATCATTTTCAGAAAATGAGAATCCGAAATTCCTCACTTCCAGTTCAAATTTTCGTAGTCTTGCTAGCAATACTTCATCTAGCAAATTGCCGGCACATTAACCAAGCTACAACTGAAGAAACAGAACAAAGATTTTCGACTGCATTGTCTTCTCCATTTTCACGCCGTTTGGTTGCTAATCCTCAGTCCGCGGACTTCAGTAATAGCGAGGTTGGTCCGGTTCATACTGTCTCACACCAACTTGTCCCCAGTGGACCAAACCCGCTTCACAACTGATTGGATGCGTGGAAAACCGATCTATTTCCAAGGAAATGGAATTCTGCTTACTCTTGAAGGAGAGGAATACAGAGATTTGAACTTTTGAGTTTGTAGAGTATATTATGTTGTAAGTTTTTTTGAGGTATTTCCTATGAGTAGATTGCTGTACCGGATTAAATAACGCAAAATAGGCATCAAAGCATTCCAACACTCCAAATTTCAGTTCATAAGCTTTTTATGTCAACAATTATTCATTTTTTTCCCTAATAGTTTTTTTATAATACATGACTTATCCTATTTAAAACTATGATATGTACTGTAATGGAATCATTCTAAAGAATGCGGCTTTTTCTTCAGCTACATCAAAGAGGTTTGAAAAGAATACAGGCACATCCAATGTTTCTATTGAGAGTTGGAATAAAGAGAAATATGCTATTTTCCACTTATCCAAGTGGCTGGCATAGGAAGTGATAGTTGAAAGATTCCAAGTTCCCTTTCTCTTTTCCAAGACTTCTCAACAATCGTATGGAGCAGTGATTCTCCACATCATCATTCTAATCTTTGGAAAAAGGAGAAAAATTCGAAGTTTCTGTTCTGTAACATAGCCAGGACAGTATCAGGTGAAGGTTCACCTTCGCGTAAACAGTTACACCGACTTGCAGTGGCTAATGATTTTAGTTTTCATCTTACATTCATCATTCCTGCGGTGGGGGAAACTGATGGGATAGTCACCCACAAGATTAAAGATTGGCATGAAGAAAGTAGAGGGCATTATCACAGAAAAATTAGTGCATTTGATCATGACAAAGACATCTTATCAAGAAAAGAACAAAAAAAAAAGATAGCTGAATGCTCGACTGTCAATAAGCATTATATCCATAGTACATTGAGATCAATGGTTGATAATCCAAGACAGCTTCTGAGATGAATGAATGCAAAGAACCAATTAATTAAGAGTTCCTCAAAGACTGTTCTATGCTAAAATCAAAATTCTACCCATTCTTCGGCCTTTCAGTTCCAAATAACTTGACAGCATGATCACAAATCGGAGAAGACGAGGAACTGCATTATCTTTTTCTGGTTATTCTACTAAGTTGACATTGATAACATGACACAGACCAAGCCGGGCCAAGTTGTAGCTGAAAATTAAAGTTAAAATCATTAAAGAAAACGAAGTCAATTATCAAATAGTCAATTTTTCATAACAAAAACTATACTAATTCAGCTTGTTTTTATATTGATCATCCCGTCATCTCCTAAACTTTATATATTGGAGCAGCCTGCGATATGACATCCATACGGCCTTCCTGAGGTTTGACAATTAGGAAAATTAACAAACTGATTAATGTAGCCGTGTACCTTAACCCTACCGGTTCTATTCTCTTAGGACGAGCATCAGATACACTAGTGAACTAACAGAATCAGTACGGCATGTTAGGAGAAGACTGCCCGATATTTATACTACCGACAAGAGCATGCTTAGCAGAATGGTGGGTAGCTGTGATAAAGGACTCTTTCAAAACTAAGAGCCCTCCATGTTAGAAGTTGGTGGCTGCAACATTTATTCAGAAATAAATTTTTAAACAGGGGATTCTTTTTTCTCTTTTTTTTTTTTTTGTCTTAATGAGAGGAACAACATGCCATACTATGAACCATGGAATCCAAGGAACTGAAAATATTGTTTAAGCATCAACTTCCAACTGGCTAAATCTGTTTCTCTGCTTAGTTTACTTTCTTCTTAAAAAATTTCGCGTGCTTAGCAAATGAGGTAGCTAGAAAGTTACTTCCTTTTACACAAAAAAATAAATAAATAAAGTCAATGTTTTTTGTTTGGCAGAAATGCTAGCACCCCCACCCTTATAAATAGACTTCCACCAGCCAACACATACACCCACAACTGAAAACTTGCTTCCTCTGTTTTGAATCTCTTCGTTTAACTCTTCTCTCATCATCTGAAACATGAAGACTCAAAATTCTCCATTCCTACTCATAATTTTCATAATCATGCTCGCGCTTGTCCACATAGCCAGTTGCCGGCACATTCACCAGCCTAGAAATGAAGAAGCAGAGCAGAGATTGAGAGTCAAGTACTATTCTATATTTTCGCGGTACTTCTCTACCATTCCCCACCATGCACAAGCTGAGAATCAGGTGAAGAACAGCCCAGTGCATACAGTTTCACACCGGGTCGTTCCTTGTGGACCAAACCCACTTCACAACTGATTGGGTTTCCTGGAAATCGAATTTCTGCTCTCATTTTGATGGCATTGGTAGATAAATATGAAGTTTTTTTTGGCTTGTAATATGTAGATTATGCTACAAAGTTTTGGTTAATATATGTACCGTTAGAAGGATGTTAGTTTTGGGATGGTTTTTCATGAGTAGATTGAACTTGCACTGGGGCTCAAGTAAAAAATGGACCACTACATCAAGGCAACCAAACATTCCAGGATAAAGTGAGTTTCTCATGCATCTGAAGATTTGTATTCTTTATATATTTATCAGAATCATAAACTTTTACAGTAACCAAGTCCTTTCTGATGTTTGGTTAGCAAGGAAGGAGTTGAGTCCTGTTTTGATTAATATCCCACGTCAAATGGTTGTAGAAGACATGGTTGAGCGCTCTTTATCTCTCTCTCTCTCTCTCTCTCATATTTCCACATCAACTTTTGTTTTCGTATGTATAGTTCCCATATATTTCACACATTCAGTCATTAGCATATGGCACCAACTCAATTTTTCCAACATATTTTCGTCCTTGCAAACGAATAATATTACTAATGCTCAAATCCTTACTTCGTCACCGTGTCAATTGGTTTTTTTTTTGCTCATTCAATCTTTATGTCATTTCCTGGTTATTCTATTATTCAGCCTGCCTGGTGACGACAAGGGTCCTGTCTTTTCTGAGGTTTAAAAATTAGAAGGATTAAGAAATTGTTAATTTCAGTTCATGCATGCTACAGTAGGCTTTTGTCTTGTTCTCTTTGGATGGTAAAGCAATGCATTTTAGACCTCAAAAGGGAAGATAAAGAAAGCCAAGAAATGGCGCCTCGTGAATACCCACCCCTCAATTGACGGAAGCAACAATGGTTGATGCTTTATAGTGTCTGTTATCTACGTACTTTCAGAAGAATAGAAATATATCTATATCTCACGCTATTTTACCGGTCATCATTCTTGCAAAGTATTGTGTGAATATAGGTTATGCACGAATTTAAAAGATTAGTTGATTGTAAGTTTAAATATTTTATAATATTATTTTTTAATATATATATATATATATGTATTTTGTCTTTGAGAGGGAGAAATGTGTGCACAACAATATCACCATGGAAGGGATTTAGCAACCGGATCATGCTTTTAGGTATATCCAACTTTAAAAGTGAGCAGAAGGAGATTGCCCATTCATGACTCCAAGGATAATGATTTTCCTCCTATTCTCTTTTCTTTTTTTTTAATTTAAAGAAATTTATGAAATGGTATTACTCGATCCTTGTTTTTTATTTTTATTCTCTTCCAATCAGCCAAACAACTTGGGAAAGTTAGTCGTCAACTTTGCTATGCACGTATGAATTCGAGTCTTAAAGCAATCATTTTGTACAATAATGTTAAAAGGTTAATCAGCCTCGACTGCCATCCTCTCAACATTCTCGATTAACAAGGACCACCATTGACTAATGGTTTTTATTTTTATTTTTCAACTCTCAAGTCAAAAATTATGAATGAAATCCAAACTTTAATTCCGACATCCATCGACATTTCTTTTACCGCTGAGGAAAAAAAACAAAATAATAATAATTTTGTTTCTCCTCATGTTTTTGAGATTTCAAATAAAGTGAAGTTTTTTTTTCCGTTCACAATCAAACAAAGAAAAAAATTACTTTTTTTACGATTTGTCAGTTACTTCTTTAACTAATAATTAGAAGCGAAAGAAAAGAAGTTTTTGTTGGCATATTAAAAAAAAGTAGTAACAGTAGTAGTCATTGTCGTAACATTTTCATAAGCTTTACGCTAACCAAATCGATGGACTTCATTAAGAAGCCTTGGAAAAAGCAATCGAAAGCTAATAAAATTTACATTGATACAAGGATTCACCAAACATATATTACCAACCGTGAGTTTTTGTTAAAACACAAAAAAAAAAACCAAAAAAGAGATGAGAGAGAGAGAGAAGGTCAAACCGTCAAAGTGAAGATTAGGAAATGATCAGGGTGGTGAGTACGACAATGTCATCCGCGACACGTTTGGGTTTCTCGAATTGCAAAGCAGATAGTTTGGCTTTGACAACACGTGGTTCTGGATCTCTTTTGTCCGATACTTCCCCATCCATCATAGACTCACTCTCACTCTAGACTCTAGAGAGAGAAAGAGGGGTAGCGGACAGGAGTCAGAGAAAGTGTGGAGAGAAGAGAGCAGAGGTAAAAGGTGGAGAGAGAGAGAGAGAGAGAGAGAGAGAGAGAGAGAGGGGGGGGAAAAGCAGTTTGGAGGTCGATCGCCGGAGAAATTGGTACTCTGCTGTGACGATCTCCGGATGAACTCAGGTTCCGGTGAAATGACGGAGCAGAACTCGTCGGCGGACTGGCTTCCTCCAGGTTGGACCGTCGATGTCAGAGTACGGAAGAACGGGAAAAAGGACAAGGTAAATTCACAATCTGCTTCTGATTTTAGCTCCAAATTTTAGTTGAAATCATTTGCCCTATCCCTGTGATTTTTCTGGTAGAATTGAAACTTTAGCTCTATGGTCTAATATTTATACTGTTTTTATCGTTGCTTTACTTGGCAGAAACATAAAAAAATTTGTCTTTAGGTTTCTCACAGATTAGCATCTGAATGTCACGGAAGAGAAATCAACATTTCTCAGTATTATTGTAAAGATTCAAGAAGAGTGCTAAATGATTTAGCTGCTAGGCTAAGGAACTGGTGTAGGGTTGAGCAAGTTCTCCAATTTCTCTGAAAACAACCGTGTGATGCAATGCGTATGGGGCCCTTGTTAGGCCAAGTTAACCAAAGAGCATTTCTGTGAAGAGAAAACTGCTTGACAAGCAGAATTTTATACAGAAAATTGTAAGAAGAAAATAAATTGCACATTTGCGACCATTTAAACAAAATGATAGATTAGCCGCATCATTTTGGTGTGGCCGTTTGGGAGTTCTCAACGATTCTGTTTCATGACATTGCTCTCTTCCAAAAATTGTGGAAATAAGGCAGAAAATATCTGTGTGGGTATAGTTTTTGTGGGACTTTAAATGTTAAAATTCGTCCAACTATTCCAAAATGGGCTTTTTGAAGAATTTTCTCCAATCTGACTTTGCGATGTGTCTCATTTCTTTCGTTCTGAATAGCGAGAACCATTTTTTGAACCATCAACACATACTCACTGGATGCAGAGCGGAAAACACCCTTTTAGAATCTTTAATTAGCTAATATGACCGATGGCAATGAGATCAATGTTGATCAACAATAGGAACTTTGAGTGTTTTGTGGGATTTCGTTATGTTCTAGAAGAATGTGTGTTCAAACCCACTGAATTCAGATAATGCTCGCATTTTCATTTTCAGGCAGATTTGTGCTCTTTAGACAACATCAATAATATAGATGAGTGGTGTTGTATTGAAATTCCGTATTACCTAGATTTACTATGTTTATTTTACCTATGTGACAATTATATGCAATGCAAAGGCAATCACAAGCAATAAAGTAAAGAGACATAAGATTTTCTTGTGGAAACCCAACTTGAAAAAAAACCACGTCTAGCAAGTCAAGCACTATTTAGAATAGTTTACACAAGTACTACTTACAACCATAACAATTGAATCTCTACAATTTCTTTCCAAATCTTCTCGAACTCCAGTTTAAGATTACTTGCTCGACTCCTCGAGTTACTGTCCTTTATGCTTTGACTCAAATACCGAATCACCACGGTGCTCTTTGTCTTTAGAATTCACTAAGACGATCTCGCTATGTTTTTCTTCTGTTTAGAATCAATGGTGAAAAAGCTCTGTATGCTTAGATAATCATCAATAAGATCTTCACCTTCTTTTCTCCTCTCATAATTTCTCTAAAACTCTTCTCTGTATTTTTCTGTCTATCTAAGAGTCCTTGAACACATCCAATTCCTGTGGCTTTTATAGCTCCTCTAAGTCTCCTTAAAACGTAGGTTAGAATTACTTTTTGATTGGCTTAGAGAGCCTAGCAACCTATGAAGCACCGACACGGCAGTTAGACTAGCGTACTGGTGTCAGACATGGACACGCGTCGAACACCTGCCGACATGTGTCGGACACGCCCTCATCCGTGTCCTAATTTTTTTTTACTATTTTTCCTGCCGGACACGTGCAGGACACTCCCCGGACACGCGTGTCCATTTTCAGACACCTCTTGGACATGGCAATTGACGAAAGAAGAAGAAAACGAGGGAGGAGCAGCAGCCGAACAATAGCAGAAGCAGCAAAAGAAGAAGAAGGAAGTGGAGCAGCAACAGCGCAGTAGCATAGGTGGCGGCAGCAGCAACAGCAAAAGAAGAAGAAGAAGAAGAAGTAGTCATACCTGGTCCTTGAGGCAGCCGCAGCAGGAAGTTTGACTTCAGGAGGCAGCAGCCCTTTATTACTTCTCTCCCTTTTTTACTTCTCTCTATTTGATCTGGTGCCCTACAGCTATTCAAATGGGCTCTTAGGCCTTTTGTAATGTATTTTTGCTGCCCAAATTAATATTCATGTTCAAATGGGGCTCTTCTAATGTGTTTTAATAGGCCCAAATGAATGTATTAATGGGTTCAGAATTGGACATCAGCAAAGGTTACAAATTAAAGCCCAAATCATTTAATTTTTTGAGAGGCTCAAATCATTTATTTTTTGTGAAACATGATATAAAAAAATGTAAAGAAAAAAAAACAAACAAACAAACAAAATAAAAGGATGTCCAAAAATAGAAAACATAAAACTCTTATAATCTTTTATTATTTTTCTTAATTATTTATTACATGTATAAAAAATATATAATATGGTGCCGTGTCTTAGCCTTGTCGTGTCTTGTATTTTTTGAAATTGTCATATTGGCGTGTCCGACACCCGTGTCCGTGTCCGTGCTTCTTAGCTAGCAACACAGTCCTCAAGAGTCGAAAGACATTGAGTGTGTTGGACTTCAATCCGAATCATAACACTACGCATCGCTCGAGCGAAGATCAACCCATTGTCAAGCGATTGCCTCAGTAGTTCTATAGAAGTTCTGATTGCTAACATCGCTCGAGCCAACTTTGAGCGAACATCGAGTGGTTGCCTCTGAAGTTTCTACGGACACCCTCTTCTTGCAATGGCTCGAGCCATTTAGGCATTGCTCAAGCCAACCCCTGCAGCTTGACTTTGTCTTGCCCTGAACTTGCTCTCGAACTTGTTCAATTCCTGGGAAAGAACTAGATTACAAAGTTTTGCTTGACATCACACCAAATACCTAACAGTATGTAATTTTGTTTTATTTGTGACTTTGATAAAGGATTTGGACACATAGAGGATGCTTATGCTGGCGTTTCTTTTGCTAGGAACATCAACTAACTCTAAAATGTGAACTTTCTGAGATTTGGAATGTTTGCCCCATTGCTTATATCCCCTTATTAAATGGGATCTCTCAGTATTGTTAGTGAGATCTTAGTATTCTTAGTATTTTGGACACCTTTATAAGGTGGTAGTTATGTTTCATTACCTGATTTCTTTTGTTTCTGAGTTTGACTATTTCTGCTTATTGTAGTGCTATACTGATCCCTCAAATGCACTCAAATTCTTTTCCAAGCCGGAGGTGTTCCGCTATCTCAACAAAATAGAAGCCAACCGTCCCAAATCCGAGGGAAAGGGAGAAGGCAGCCTCAACCTCTCTGCAATAAATGTTTGTACCATAATCTCTGTATTTTAAGTTTATTTGTGGCCTTGTCAGTACTCAGGATAGTTTTTTTCGTACGTAATATTATATTATTTCGGCTGAACCTTTGATTGTTCAACCACTCTGGTTTGTAGTTGACAGGAGTCTGGCAGAAGGGTTACCTCCTGGATGGGTTAAGGAAATGAAAATAACAAAAGAAGGTTTAATAACCAGAAGATATCTAGTACTTAACCGTGATTCCTTTTGTGGTATTATCTTCATTGTTCTCTAAGTTTTAAACCAGGACCCAAAGGTTGCTTGTTTCATGTTTTGCCTTGACTGCATCATCTTCTATTTCCAAATCAGTTGACTTTAACAAATCTTCCTTTTAGTAGCACTAAACTGGTAAATCAGTACAGTGTTTAATTTATAATAGTTTCTGCAGTATTATACTGATCCTGGAGTTGATATATAGTCCACTCTTAAGACTGGGGACATGGAAAGGCTTGCATCCAAGCCAAAGGAAAAATGCGAGTGTAATGTGGAGTTGAAAGATAATAAATTATCCTTCAGTGTGCACTCAATTCTTTCTTTCCTTTTCTTTTTTATTTATTTGGGTTTCTTTTTACTTCCATATTCTTTTCTTTGGTTGCTTCATTAATGGGACCCACCCTGCTAGATGATTGATCAGTACGCCTAAGAACTGAAGTAAAGAAAATTGACACAAGTATTCCCGGGACAAAACATCTTACGAATTTAATGGTGTTTTGCAGCCAAAATGGCTTAAAAACTTCTGATTGTACTTATTCCACAAAATAGATTACCATTTCAGTGTTGTATTAATTTGGCTCTTTTAGTTCCTTGTGGCAGGTTATCAAACCTACCCATCTTCAAATAGTTTGGTGATGGCCCTTTGCATTCTGCACCTGGGTGCATCACTTATTATCACCTACTTTGATTTCATGTTTCTGTAAAATATAAGCATTTACTATTATTTGTACGTTGCCATTTGAACCAGTTCAGGCTGGCTTGTGAAGAGTCAGACATTTCTTTAGTTATTGTTGTCTTATGTTTTTTCATGTCTCTTAGTCACCCACTGTAGCCGAACAACTAAAATTAGCAGACAGCACAACAAATGAACGGATTACCAGGAATCGGAGCTCAAAGTTGGTTGCAGTCCTGAAGGATGAAAAAATCCTTGAATCCTGTACAGGTGATTGCATACCCTTTCTCTACATACTTCCGTTAAGTGTAAAGTTCCAAACTTGCAACTTGATATGAATCTATGATAAAAAATTATGTTGTTTTCATTGTTCATCTTGCCCTCATTTTCTTGCTGTTCTTTAGGTTGTTCGGGGTTTATTATGGACTGGTATATGAGAAATCTACAAGTTTGTAGAATAAAAAACATGTTTATCTTGACATGGCTTTACCCTAGGTGATTTGTCAAGAACAGATAAATAGATTGAAATTACTATCTGTGTTGGTCTGTTCTCTCTATTTGTAGATCATATTATGACATTCCTCCTGATCTGAATTACTGCTGCAGGTAGGGAAGGAACTTCAGTGAGCTGTTTTAACGAGCCAGAAGCCTTGGATTTGGAGCGAAGGGAGAAGAGTGATCCTATTACTGGTGTATTTGGTTTAGCTCCTGTAGTTGCGGCCATTCCAGAAAAGCTACCAGAAAATGGGGTGGAAAATCCTGGAAATAAAAGAATGAAACTTGGGCATAATGAATTGAAAAACAAAAAAAAGCCTGACTTGCCTCGTCGGGCTTCAAAACGACTTGCTGGGATCGAAGTTGGCCCAATACCAGAGCTAAAAACCAATAACCGAGCTCGTCGAGTTTCAGTTAGATTGTTAGATGAGGCAGAAGCTAGTACAACTGGGAATTTGGGAGATTCAGCTGCCCCACAAGAATGTGCTGAGAAGACAGACACAGAGGATAATGCTGATGAGAAGCAAGGGTGCACAATTGTTTTGCCTCCGGGGAACCTATCTATTCCAGAGGAGCATGCCGTACAGGTTGAAACTGATAATAAGGCTGATGAGGAGCTGGGATCACCTCTCAACTTCTCTTTGAAGGATTTGTGGGAGGACCCATGCATTGAATTTGCGATTAAAACTCTCACAGGTGCAATTCCAATAGAAGATGGGAATAAGGCTGACGAGAACCCAGGGTCCTCTTTTGAATTGCCTTTTGGTGATTCATGGGGAGACCCGTGCATTGAATTTGCAGTGAAGACTCTCACTGGTGCAATTCCAGTGGTTGATGATCTAGATATTCAAGATTACCTTCAGGAGCAACTCACTTCATCAGAAACTATGGGTGATAAAAGCTCGAACTTCTGCCACTCCGATGTTTTGTTGCAGCATTTTGATGCCTCAGAGAAACCTCTGTATGACCAGCGTGCTCCCGACAATGGAAATGGTAGTTTACAGAATTCAAGTGATGCTGGTCTTCATCCTCGTAGCGAAGAAAGAAGAAGTGAGGGACACCAAAGACAGACAATCCGGCAGTAGAGACTTTATCAGCGGTTTCAGGCATGTCGACCCTATGTTTGTGCCTCCACTGCAGTTAATTATTTACCCTCATCTGGTTGTAAAATCTTCTTGAAGGGGAATGGCCTTTGATTTGAGTTCTAGTTATCTTGGCATTTGCCATTGTCTGCTGTATCTTGGGCACCTGTAGTTTCCATTGATAGTGTTGGTACCTCTTTAACTTCTGTTTCCTATTGTAACCTTTAATTAACCAACTCGCCGCTTGGAGACAACGAACAGCTTCAATTTCTGGTTATCCTGGACTTTCATTAATTTCAATTGAATAACACCTTCATTCAATAGAATTTGTGGTATTTCCTTCTTTTTGTCTTGGGGGATTGTGTGGCCCAAATACATTTTGGAACCCCCACACCCTTTTATCTGATGATGTCGAGTAGTATTGCTGAGGTTCTGCATATGATTTCTAACAATGAAGAAACAAATGAAACGAATTGAAAGGAAAAGGAATTTCCAAAATTACTCATTCTGTGGAGATGGGTAATTGTTGATAAGCAAATTCAAATAGAAAAATTGATTAGAAATTTCCTTCTTTTTTCTCTCACTTCAATAGAACCCTATTAATTCGATTATTGTTCTTATTGTCATATGATATTCATTTGTATGTAACTTATAGTGCTTTCACTATTTCTAGTGTAAAAGATTTTTATACACTCGCTTTTGCTAAACTTTTCTAGATGGAGATAAACGTATAAACATGAACACGTCTTTTCTTTGCAGGACCACAACCAATTGTGAAGGAAAGAGTTAGTGCAGCCGCAGCAGGTTCCCTCGTGCAAAACTGATTATCATGAAATTTTTTTGTGGTACTCATTGAGGAGTTGAAGGAGCCAAGACAAGTACAGTGGTGGGTTCAGTGGACATAGGCTTTGGCCCCAATGTAGGTCCCGTAAATGAATGTATGATTGTGTTGTGCCATTGCAATGTCCCTTGACAGATGTTTGAAATAGCCTATTTGCATATCTATTTTATATACCAAAAAAAAGAGCCAAGACAAGTGAATTTGAACTTAGATGCCAACCTCAACTTGAATTCCATTAGCCCCTTAAATTCTATGTTTTGTGTGCTAAAAGGAACTGCTACTTTGTCACTATCTATTTGATGTACTCCGATAAATTCAATATGTTCCCTTAACATCTGTAAAAGAGTGGTGTTGAATCTTCAGGAATTTGAGCCCTATTCTTGAGAACTGAGAAGCCACTTAAAAGGAAAAGCATGACTCTGCATCACTGAGAAGCCAGTTTTATCCTCTTGTTCAGGAAAGGGAGCAAGAAAGGGAGATAGAGAGAGAAACCATGCATTAACAGTGATAAAACCGGATCAGCTCTGAAGAGAGAGCCAAAAAAGACCTTTGATGGAAGTTATATACCAGTAAAAGAAACTTGTTTCTGAAGAAGATCTATTGAGACAAGCCGGTTTCTTATTCATGTAAGTTAAACCAATAAGAAAGCACAAGGCTTAAGTTGTAACCAATTGATCAAGTCCCAATCATGTAGGATCCAAGTTGAACCCTGATCTACTTACAGAAGTTACAAAAGAGGGGAAAAATCCAATGCAATGTTGATATAATCTCTCCTAAGCAGATCCCGGGTTTGTAAAGCCAGCACGGATTCTTAGCATTTCTGTTCTCTTACTTCTTTCCATTACCTCTACAAGCCAGTCCACAATCTCTTTAATTCCTGTCCTGCAATGCAATTCCAAATCCTGGCTTTCATTTTTTTAGCTTTTAACATTCGACTTACAAGTAAGATCGAGGAAAAGAAGAAAAGTTGGAATCCCGCAAGCATCAAGTCCATCCAGAATGGTTATATGATTCCAAATTTTCTTCTATGTAGCACCATTTTTTTTGTTGTGTAAAACCATCATCTTATTTGCAGGGCATTGAAATTAATAAGCTATATTCTCACCCATCGTAAGCCGAAACAGCTTCAAATGTGTAAGCCCTTTCATCCAATTTCTTGAGATCCAGATAACGAGCAAGTTCATCAGATGATACAGCTTCATCAAGATCCTGGCATCAAAATGATATGAGTAAGCTGGTTGGAATCATTTGACGCAAAGAGATGTAACAAAATTATAAAGCTCTGTTTTGTTCTGAGGATGAAATTTAAAAACAAAAAATTGTTATAAATCATTATGTAATTTGAGTGTTTTTCAGTCCCTACATTTTCCCAGCAAACAACAAATTTAAGTGAGACGTTGTAAAGCCAGGAATAAAAGAAAGAAGAAAAAAAATCCATCTACAACAACACATGGTCAATGTACGATAGGACAAATTCAAAGCGAAAACCCGTCTGGAAGGGAGGAGGCGGGTGGGGATAAGAAAGGTCTGATATATTTGTTGAAAGAAATATAGAATCATCAATGTTCGAATTTATAATATCCTCTTAGGACATAACCTATAAGTTTTTGACTTGTGATAACATTATTGGGGTTTGGGATTCAGGTTTGAAGTATTTTCTTTGGATGTGTCCTCTGTGCTGGGTGAAAGAGGCAACATATTTCTTCTTTTTGTCAAGAAATACAAGGGGACTTGAGCCCTCGACATGAAGGTTGAGAGAAGATTTGTGCACTACTAGGGCCATAAAAAGCAACAGCTTGCTCACCTGCTTGTTTGCTAATATTAAGAGAGGGGCTCCTTGCAGATCCTCGTGCCGAAGAACCTTTTCTGACAACCAAATTGAAAGTATTAGAGCAGCATGGTGAGCAGCATTTCACCATGAAATTTAAACTCTTCAATTATAATATTATTGGCAGTACAATAGCAATACTTCTGCAGAACTTAAATTATTGAAGATTACATACCAAGTGCAGATTTTGAATCTTCAAAACGTGATGGACAGGCAGCATCAACTACATATATTACAGCATGTGCCTCTTCATAATATTTCTCCCAGATAGAGCGAAGACCAGGCTGACAGAATAAAGATCTTCATCAATGACCAGAAAAAAAAATCAGAAGACTGCTTCAAAAGATATTAGACATGACAGATGAGCCCGTTTGAATTTGATATTACAATGTTCTGCCCCGAGATGTTTACAGCTCAAGTCTTAGCTAAATTCTCATCTTTTTTTTAGATTGCAAATTTTAACATATCTGCTAAAAAGGCTTCAAAGAAAAACAAATTAGAAATAATAGAGAGTACATATAGACACATTCAGGTTTAATACATGCAGCAAGTACATTTTCTGTCACCACCAAAATGAATTAGGAGCACCGTGATGTTAAAAAAACATGTGTTGTTAGCCTGAAGGTCCGTGGGCCTTGAAATGGTAGATCTAGAGCAATGAAATTTCTAGAACACGTATGTAACACTTAACGATTAAGCCTGAAAACAACGCTCTTAGGGTTAGCTCATCTTTAACTAGAAAACACGACCAGCTAGATTCATATGGATAAAATGATTGTTTCCTGTTCTTTTGGAATCTCAGGTGAATAGTTCCTTATATCATCCTCCAAGCATAGAAACTCTAAATTGGTAAAGGAACAAGAAAAGGACTCAGGACAATGCTTGCCGATGCGGCGGGCTGAGATCAATGAAGTCAAAACTGGGATTAACACTGATAGTCATAGAATCCCATTTACCAATTTTCTAGCAGCTGTGGTTAGAGTGGCAATTAACTAAATATCAGAGCAGAGTCTGTGAAAGGAAAACCTTGTCAGTAAGGTAAAATTGTTACTGAGAAAATTCATACTGGTTATTATCTTTTTTCTCTTTTCTTTTCTTTTTGTAGTTGTTATAACATTTTAATATTGCTTCCTGTTCCCTGTTATAAAACCAACACTGCTTTAAAGACATATTGGTATTGTTTTCATGCTATAACACAATCCCTGTTGGGTTGAGTACTAAAACATTATTTTTAACTAAATAGTTATTACACAAGTGACAAACAATGAGCAGATCAGAAAATGGCTCTTAGAAAGGTTATAAAGATTTGGAACTTATCAAAGTAATAGGAATGTATCCACCTCTGTCAGTACCCAGTAACAATTAAATCACCTGTCATAGGCAAATGTCACATACCTGACCTCCCAGGTCCCAGAACACTAGCTTTGAATTTAAGACTTCAACACGCCCAATGTTTAGCCCCACAGTGGGCACAATTCTATCAGGAGGCAGACCTTCCAAGTTTGAGTATTGTGCTTTCAACTTCTCCAGTAAAGTCTGCAAATTTAGAGAGAGAAAAAATGAATAGAAATAAATCTTTCAGAAGATGTGTTCAACCTCAAAATAGTAAGGTTTGCTCACACAGGCATGCTAGCGTGCATGTGTGCATGCATTTCAGTTTATATCTACAAAGACAAGACACGGAATGTAGTAACAATATCTAAGCTGAGAGAAACCCACCAATATTTCGAAATAATAAAAAAAATTAACAAGCATTTGCTTTCAGTGATTTTTTTCACTAATTGACAGCTTGTCTTTTGTAATCAGTAATGTTTGATTCGTTGTCTGAGTGCTCTTTGGTGTGTAAGAGTTGGGACTGCCATTCCATTTTCAAGTTTCACTAACAGCTTGTTTGGAACTTGGGGGAGGGAAGGGAAAGGAAGGGAAGTTTTAAATTTTTGTCCTTTCCTTGTTTAATGTTACCTAGGAGAGAATGGGAAGGGAAAGAGAAGGGAAATGGAGGGAAAAGGGAGGGGAAAAAAAAAATCACTCTCTCTCTCTCTTACATTCTCTTCTTTCCCTCCACTTGCCTTTCATTTTCTTTGCAAAACCAAACAGGGAAGGGAAAATACATTTCCCTCATTTTCTCTTTCCCTTCCTTTCCCTTCCCCAAGTTCCAAACAGGCTCTAAATGCAGTAGGTAACAACAATGCAACAAAATGTGGAACAACAAAATATGGAGGTGGAATTGTTCAACAATGTTGTGGTGTTCGTGAAGTTAAAAATGCTGGTCGTTATGCGCATTGGCTAGCAGAAAAGGGTAGTGTTTTCTTAAGGTTGTGGTGGTAGTAGCAGTGGTGGGGTACCACTTATTTCTGCCTTTAGTAATTAGACCTACTCTAAAAGCTTAATCACTCAGCATCATATCTCATAACTTTAATTAGCTTTTAATATTTGTTTTGAGATGTTTTCTCTGGGTAAATCTCTAAAAGGGTTATAATATCATAACAGCACCATGCCTAAATAATACAGGACAGCATTAAGAAACTTGGCCTAATATTACCTACGGGTGGATTTTGTGGTGTGTTAGGGTAGGGATGGATTCTAAAGCTAAGGTTTTAATAGGTAGAAGAGAAGTTCTATGGGTTCAATTTAGAAAAGTTATTTTATGGTTTTAGTTGTGACATTGAGGGCCAATAGGTGGGAGAATGTTCGGTCTTGGTTAGGACTTGATTGGGAAGAGTATAAGGGTTGAAATTCGGGTTATTCTACTGCTGTGAACAGTAGCTAGAGGCTGTGCACAAAGAAAAAGTAAAAGAAACATCGAACGATAGAGGCACTTCACTCTTGCAAGAGTTGGGCAAATTCACACAAACACAATCTCAATTCTATAACTCTAACTGTTTATCGAAAAAAGAAGGAAGATTATTTGTAAAATAAACAAAAAATTGACCACTTTGTTTTTTCCAAGGCCAAGCACTTTGAAAGTATATAATGGGATTTATGTAATAAAATTGAACAATTTGTTATTACGACATTTCATTGATTTATAGGAAGTCCATATTAAAAGAAAGCTTAATCTTGGGAGAAAAAAATATGGAACCCAATGTCAGATATGTTAAGGGTTGAATAAGTTTTGAAAATGTGTTCTAAAGGAAATCAAAAATTCAAAAATATTTGTATATAACTTTTACTTACATTCATCTATAAAGCTATATTTGCAACTTGGATTTGTGGAGGGAAAGAATTCAGAAAAGAAAAAAAAAAAGAAAATGAAGGGAAACAAACTAAATCTATTAAACATGGGTGACTAGAGTGCAACTGGCAAGTTCTCCTACCCAACTCTCTCCTGTCAAAATTTCTCATTTATAAATCATGTATGAATTCTGTTCTTTTGTAAATAAAAGAGTAGCAATTAAGTTCTTGAATTAAAATCATCAACAACCATGGGAATAGAATCGTAGATGAACAGCAAAGACAGAAAAGTATGGAATATCCCTTCTGTTGGTTTTATCTCTGCAGTTTGGAATTGATAATAGTATAAACACTCCAAATACTACCCAAAAAGAGATATATGAACATACACATGGATTAAAAATCACAAAATTAGCTAAATTTTATTCTCTGTGCTTAGTGGAGCAGAGGATGGTATTTCATAAACTACCATGAGAAAATGAAACAGTTCAAAAGAATAGTAGTAAACATGGTTTAGTCAGAGGCTCAATAGATGGTTAAACATATGTTTTATCGCTGCAGTTTGGAATTGATAATAATATAAACACTCCTAATACTAGACAAAAGGAGATAGATGGACATAGACATGGATAATAATAAAAAAAAATTAACTAAATTTGATTCTCTATGCTTAGTGGAGCAGAGGATAGCATTCCATAAACTACATGAGAAAATAAAACAGTTCAAAAGAAGAGTGATAAACATATTACTGTTTTCCCAGCCTTGTTGATTCCGAGAATGAGAACATGAAACTCCGTCTTACTAAACATATACTTCCAAAGTCCATAAAACAATGAAAACATCTCTGCCTGATTTATCTTCTCTATTATCTGTTCTCTGCAACCTTCAAGAGGAAGAAGAAACGCACTTCATATTGCCTGACTAGGTTTCCCTCATGCTCATCATTTCAATATTCTGAAACAAACAAACAAAATGATCAACATTTAAGAGAAACATAACATGTGGACAATACCATGTAAAAAGGCTAGTTCAAATCAAAATGTTCCAACTTTTTTCTCTCCCGGGTCATGGCTCAAACACCTCTAAAATTTCAATGGTCCAATTTGGTCAAGATTCACACTAATGTTACCATTCACAACTAGCAACCAATTTCCCAGCAAAGCACCTTACAGAAAAGCAGAACAGATTCATGATGTGTGTGGTTCTTAACTTCTAGTTTCAAGTCCGATCAAAACCATAAACAAAGACTCCACACGTCAAGAAACACTTCATTCTGCAGAGCAGTATTGACGAATCCAATTTACTAGTTATGGTAGGCATATACATAAAAATAAAAAATAAAAATTTCAAATGAAATCCAATTTTCAACTATAAAAATAGTATCAAGCTTTTAACACATTGCAGAAGTCAGCACACGGTCATGAGAATCCTCAGATATCAACATAGAGGGAAGCAAGAACTAATGCCATCACAACTACAATGCACTGTTGTTTAAATCACAACGCAGCTAAATCATTGTACCCATTCTATAACTGTATCTCCTTTCCAAGAACTCAGTTAGTGGAAAAATAAAAAGAAAGAAATATCAGGAAAATATATATATTCGAGATCTTGGCCGACCCACGATCCAAATATCACTAAATCATCTAAATTTACAGACCCAGATGTTTCTAACATTGGGCACTTGCAAGGAATCATCGAAAGACCCAGATCAAGAGAGAATGACCAAAGAGCGTACAGATAAAACGATAATTCAATTGCGTGCAAAAAGAAAAAGCTAAGTTGAAGTGGGAAGATCCGTACTCTGGGCGCAGAAGGGTGCAAAGGGAAATAGTAAATGGGCAAATTGAAGAGCTCCTGCTAGCTTTTCTCTCTCTTTGCCCTGGCAACAGGAGCTCCTCGCTTGCGAAACTTTCTTCTTGCAGTTGCCCCTATCAGTTTCTTCCGATTTCTCTCTGCATCTCCGCTTCGACTCTTCAATTTCCCTTTTTACCCTCTTGATCTGCATCAAATTCCTCTTTTACCCACACCAGGTGATGTGTTTTTCGGTTAAGGACTTTTTTTTTCGTTAATTTCCTGAAAAGTGCTTTTAGATGAAAAGAACTTTGGCAAATTAAAGTGCTTTAAAAATTTATCCAAACACACCCTAATGAGACCTAATATACTTCTAGAGCTACGAAAATTCTTTCAGCCAGATACACAATAGGGCCTAAAACACTTACTAGCGTTATTACTTTTAATGAGTTGGGACAAAATGAATGCCATGATTTTGTAATTTTTTCCCCTTGTTTTTTTGGGTGAGGCAAAAACCTCATAGATATGCAGTCTAAGAAGAAAGGGCAAGGCCTGACCATTGGGCTAGACCATGACTCATATTTTTTTTTTTGTCTTGTTAAAGCTTACATAGTAAGTTGGAAAAGTGCTAAACATTGTTGCTTTCCACTTAAATAATAGTTAGAGATCAAATCATAATAGTAAAATACAGTACGGCAAAAGAACGGTACGTAATATATATGGGTTTAAGATGAATTTTTGTTAAATATCCAATAATAAAATTCAGCATAATAATACGAGTACGCAATCAATAGGAACATATAATTATATGAGTATTATACGAACAATAATTAAAAAGTCAGAATAAAAAATACGATAACATATATAAATTTTTTTTTTTGTATATATGCTAGTATATTGTATTTTTGTCTCGTATATATTATTTTTTAAAATATATTACAAATAAACAGTTAAATTACTAACAAATAGTATATAATATTTTTGTCTCATATATATTATTTTTTAAAATATATTACTAACAACTAATTAAATTAAAGTGGTAGGTAAATAAACTTTTATTATTTCAATACTTGATATAAGAATGAGTTAATTTGTCAATTTTAATATGTAATTTAATATATTGAGTATTAATGAGAAGCTATGTAAAAATATGTTCAATGACTTAAAAATATATCTAGTATTAGAAAAGTATCTAAAAAATATATGACAAGATACAAGTAAAGATACACATCATAAGTTATACAAGCTTTTTCTACAATTGATAAAACCGAATAAGTTTAATGGTCAATAATTTTACTATTATAATTATATGTTAAGTTTTTAATTAATAATATTCTAAAATTATATTAAATTATATCTAATTTTTAAGTGAGTTTTTTTTTAAAGTATAATACGCAAAATATTTAATACATGTGCTACACGGTCCAACTAAAAAAAAAGGTGTGTTTTTCATTAAATTTGAGATCTGTACAGAAAATAATTTTTTTTAATTTATACGTACGTATATGTATTATATGTGAACAATACGAGTATTTACTAATTAGGGATCAGACTTTTCAAATTTAAATTATTGTCTATCATTTGCATACTATTTAAATGATTTTGACAACTCATATCAATGTCGTATTTCTTATTTTAAGGAGTCTCTTGAAATATTTATTTTAACTTATTTATTTTTGGTAGGGAAAAAAAGAAAGAGTAGCTAAAATTTTTATTTACCTATTTTTATTTCTTTGATAACTTTTTCCAAACATCCATGACTCGATGAATTGACATGTTTTTAATAAAATAGTTTGACACTATCAAAGCTCTAACATTATTGTTTTTATTAAAATAACAAAATATATTCGGGGTCAAGTACCTTGAATTTTTTATGCTTTGCGTGTTCGTGCATACAACTTGACTAGTCAAAGTCAATTTAATTCTTCATAATGCTATCATAGATAGCCAATATTTGAACAATTTAATAATATATCATTTTTTGTTCACCAAAAAGAAAAATAATAGGAAGAATATATTAGTACAATGCATTAATACTATGTTTAAATTTTAAATTTATTAATGAAAAATAAAATAAAATAAAATTATCTATTCAAATTTATTTTTTGGATAGTTAAAAATAATATTTTTTTGACGAATATCTAATATTTGTTTCTATTTTTATAATCCAGTCAAATTATTATTTATTAAAGATCCGAACCTAGCCCAGTGGGCTGAGTCGCTATTAAGCGCAACTAAGGAGGGTAGTAAGGGGAAAAGGACAAAAAGTCGACAAAGTAGAAAACGGTGGGGCAAATCCAAACTTTCATAACGAGCAACGACTTTAGAAGAGCTCGCAGGCAATAAGAGAAGACCTTCTTGCCGCCGAATCACACACCAGAGTAATGAATTTCTCTCTATGTATGTGTATGTATATACGGCATATTTTCATAGTTCATTGTACGATTTTAGGATCTGTTATTTGCCCGCTTCCGTACGATGTGTTGATTTAGGTTTGAGAAATTTCTTGCCTCTATACTACGTTGATCCGAATCCTTGAATTTGATCAATCGATTGCTTAATTTTTAATCAATGGCATATGTTTTTATTGGGGTTGATTTAGTTTCGTCTTCTATTCATATGAGGTTGTTTTGCCTTTCACAGTAATACTAGTAATTCTGACTGTCATAAAGATAAAGTCCTTTAATTGCAGATTTGACTCGCCGATTAGGTAAAGGTGGAGTTATTTATCTTAGATAATGGTGGAGCTTCACAAATACAAAATAACATCTACAGTTCTTTTGAGTTGATGTTATTCCCTGTCCATTATTTGATTTTTTTTATTATCCTTTCCTGTTTTGTATTTTATCCTTGTGCTGTATGGGGTGTTTGGACGTACCTTATGACTCATGCTTGTGGCTTTTTTGAAATGTGTTTGGGCGAGTGACTTCCTTATGACTCATGCTTGTGGCTTTTTTGAAATGTGTTTGGGCGAGTGACTTAAAAAAGCAGCTTATATCTAATCACGTTTTTTGAAAAAAACTATTTTTGAAAGGTAGCTTTTTGAAAGTAGCTTATAGCTTATGGCTTATAAGTCAATTGGCCAAACACTCCCGTAATGTTTGCTATTATGTTTTACACTTATTATTATCATAATTATGCCTTTTTGTGTTATTCACCCTTTAGATATGTACTTACATTTTGCATATCTTTTTTATGGGCATGTTAATATAGACCCTGAGCATAACTAATCTTGCATCTGCCACTCTGTCATTCTTGTTCATCTTGTTGTGAAATACTATATTCATTTTATTTAAAATTAGCAGAACTGTTTGCATTTCAGGATTATCAGGACAATTGGCAACTACTCGGCGTGCTTTGGGGATTTAGATCACCAGATTACATAATGAAGTAATATACGACACATGCCTTGAATATTTTGGTTCATTAAGGTTATTGGTTTACTGAACTCGTGTTTATGCCGGCACTTTCCAGAAGATTAAAGGATTCAAATGAATTGTGCAAACAAGGCATTGGTTTGTTTTAATAGAATCACTAGTCATCCTACCTTAGCTTGAGTTGGTCATGTAAGATATAGTGTCTGTCACCTTAGATTGACATGTGTGCATGCAAGTCTCAAGGACTCGAAACTTGGTGATCCTTACTCTGATTTTTGTGTAGGTTAAGAGTTATGTGATTAGTTGATTCTAGGCTGTTTAATTTTATATAACTTGCTAATACTGCTCAGGAAGGGTGAATTTGGAGAGAATCTTGGAAATTTATTTCATTTCAATGCAGCATCAACTTGAGCCCTTGCATGGTCCAAATTTAGTTTAGCTGAGTGCCCAAGTCCTACTTTGTATTTGTTCCCTAATATTATTGTGCTGTTGGTTTGTTTTATACAAGCTTTTTAAACTTTTAAGAGTGCATGTTTTGGTAATTCTAGACTAAGGAGTATGAAAAAGTCTATGATGGTGATGTAGCCTTTCAATTCAGTGAAGAACGAGAATTATGTAAGCCATTCCATCAATCTTACTCTTTTAGGATTGTCCTATACAATTTTAACCCTATGTGTGACGCTTAAGGGACTCTTATGGCCCGGGTGATGCCTACTTTCTTCTTCCACTTTCTTCTTCTTTGCTTTAATCTCATGTTTTTACTAGTTTTTAAACTTTATGGCCAGACCTTGTTAATTCCCTCTCTACCTTAAAGAATCCTCTCCTCTTTACAAAGCTTAATTGCTTTCCTCCTCCAATCATTCATCTGCAGCTCACAAAAGCAATCCCAACACCATCTTTGTTGCAACCTTTATTAACAAGACAAACCGGTTAAATTGGCCCCAAGTGCTGTCCCTGGTTAATTTTTACACCAGAGCTTATAAGGGATATTGCTTAGTACTTGCTCCACATCAGTACTTCTATAGAGCTTACATCTGTTGAATGTAATCTAAAGTTGAAAGCTCCAAACTTGTTTTATCATCCTTGATCACAATGTCGGTTTCTTTTTTGGGATTGAATATTTGTTCGTACTTTCCTATTTTAAACAAAAACCATTATGATATGGCTCAAATAGTGGAGTGGGTCATTGAGTCTGTAAACACGTTTTCCCTTAGTGCTACTGTAATGGTTTTGTAATGGAAGAAAGGCACCAAACTTTATGTTTCTACTTCTTGTTAATAGGCAATGAACTTATTTGGTTATACGCTAATGATATGATTGTTTTGCTACTGATATAAGTTCTTATAAAATGTTGGGTGGTCTGTTTTATCCAGTGCATGATGTATGTGTAAGAATTGCACTAATGTGATCATTTTTATCTTGGGTACCAGGGGGCGTGTAAGATGGGATGAGGCTAATCTTGGGGAAATTGAAGCAAATAAACCCGTGAGGCAGAAAATCACTGAGCCAAAGACACCATATCATCGCAGTACTGATAATGATGGTTTGTTGACTAATTCCTTTTCTATTAATATGTGTGTATCTGTATTGTATCTATAGTACAGCCTAGAAAAATACAAATTTGGGCCTTTGGCTTGATTAGAGCAGTACTCAAATTTGTCCTATTTTGTCTGAAAGAGTTGTTGTTGAAAAGGCTGAATTTTGAGGTCATGAATGTAGTTTTGTTGCATATAGATTTCTTCCATTCATAGGAAGTAATGTACAGAAAGTTTTTCCTTCCCATCATGGAATTGCTTTGATTGTTCAGATGTTGATGGCTTTACAGCCTTTACCTGCTGTTTTCTGCTAGAGTCTTGAACTTTCAAATTCTCTCTATATTTACATTTGTGTTTATTTGTGTGACAGTGTTGCATCTATGGACTGTATAATTTGAGAAATATGTGGAAGGCATAATTTTGGAGGGATCAATTGATCAATCTGTAAAATAGGTTTTTCACCATCCAAAATTACAGTGAATGGCTACTGGATATGGTCTGATGGTTGCAAAGAGGAATAATCTCTAGGGGAATGGTGGCAAATGAATCCCTGCCACTTCCTTGCATGTGGATGTAATGAAAGGAGCCAAAGATCTCATGGGCTTCAATACTCGTAGTGTTGACCATATTTCATGGAGGTGAACAGAAAAAATGTAACTGGTTTTGGTTCAGGTTCTGTCAAAAACACTTCTTCCTTCTTGGCCCCCCCAGCCTCCTCAAAGCTATAACAGCAGGAAAAAGAAAAGGAAGGGATGGTGAAGAAATGCCTGAGTGAGTTTGAGGACCACATAAAGCAGACAGAGTGGGGTCATTGAATGTTAATGTGGTTCCTGTGCTAATTTAACTGGAAAACCCTTGGCAGGCTAGGGCATATATACAAGCAAATTTATGCCCAAGATAGTGCATGTGTTTTTTTTTTTTTTTTTTTTTGTTTTGGTGATAAGTAAGAGTTTGTTTTTATTAGGCAATTGGGGAGGGGCTGCTGGAGCTTGAACCCCTTACCATAAGCTTGGCTGTACAAGGCCCCGGCCTGGGCAAGCCACTTGCTCTAGTATGTTCTTTTGACCAGTAATAGTGCATATATACAAGCAATTCTATGTGATGTGTAGTGAAAAAAGCCATGATAGTTTATTCTTTACATTTACACAAGACACAACAGCAGAATATCAAATAACGATCGTTGCTAGTCAGTTAAATAGTTGGGGTTAAGACATTTTGGGACGAGTGGATGTGTATATTAAGTATGTTTTATTTTTTTAGTTCTTTTTTGGTTTTGTTTGTGCGCGAGCTTGGTCTTTTTTTTTTTTTTTTTTTTTGGGGGGGGGGTGTCTGTGGATGGGAGTAGGGTTTCTCAAATTTGGAAGACTATTTCTTTTGTTGAGGGACTACTGTCATAGTTTTTCTTTTGAAATATTGTATGGTGGTTATAATCGATATGAGCTGAATTTCATGGTTATTGCAGGATCTCTTTCTCCTATAAGGGGTAGTTTTGAGGATTGCGTGGTTGATGCTATGCATGCAGAAGCAATATGTTCGGCTTTGAATGATGTGGCTTCTTCTAGTGGGAAAAACTCTTGGCAGTCTGGAGGCTGGACATCGTCTGATGAGGAGGCAGATCCCATGGATCAAGACAATAAAGGTTCTTAATTTGCTCCTTCCTTCTGTTGTTATCATGTAACCATAAATGTTTTTTTTCCTTGTTTGACTAAGTCCTCATTACCTTAAGTAGGATAATTTATTTCACCACTGATATTTTCTGTAGTAGTGGACCTCGTGGTAATTGGAGGTGACATTAAGAAAGGTGAAATACTAACTACTACTTTGATTATTCCGTCGAGCATGTCTGCAGGTTCTTGTTTTGTGCACCTGTAGAATGTATTATTAGTTTCTATGGAAGAAGTAAAGGGTTTCTTGCCATTTTCAACTACACTGTTTTTATTGAAGGAATCTGAATCTTATTTTTGTTTCCTTTTTGTTATAAAATATGCTTTCTTGGAATGATTACGTTCGTTTTTAGAACAATTCCTTTGAAGTAGCATCTCCAAAGGGCTCTCTTAAGTGGCTCTCTTAGCTATTTTAGAGAGCCAAACTTAAAAAATGACCTTTCAACCGGCTCTCTACATGACTCTTTGTTTTAGAGAGTTTACTTTTGGCTCTCCAAATGTAGAGAGTCAAAAGTGGCTATCTAAATTTTAATTCACAACTCTCTCTCTCTCTCTCTCCTCTTTTATTAGGTTAAATGTTAAACAATGAATAATTCATGAGGTGGCTAGTTAAAATAGAGACTATTATTGGAGCATTTTTTAAAAAGTGGCTAGCTAAAATAAAGAATGAAGTTTGTAGTATATTTTCACTAGCTATTTTAGAGGGTAGCCTTGGAGATGCTCTTACAGTTTTGTAGTTTTTAATTGAAAGACTTCAGTTGTCCAAATTCAGGCAACTATTGAGGAACTTTTTCCTTTTCCTTGGGGTTTTTTTTTGTTGGGGGGTGGGGGGGGCGCATTCTTTTACAGACTGTTAGAAAGAACATCCAAAACTGACACACGGTTGCTGATTTCTGTGTGCTATGCCATTTTTATGTCACAGTTTTGTCAGATTCCGAGACAGATAGGAGCTGCATGAGTTTTAGGGAGCACAGGCGAGCTCATTATGATGAATTCCGGAAAGTGAAAGAACTCCGGCGAAAAGGCTCCTTGCTTGAAGATGAATCTGAAGAGGATGAGTATGAGGATGATGAGGATGAAGATGACAACGAGAAAAAGGATGGGAAGTCTAACTCCTCATCATCACTAACCACTGGTGTAAAAGATATTGACATTGAGGGTATTTCACATGTCCATCAGCAACCTTTTGCACCTCCAGCAAATGGAGCTTAGAAGCTGTCCAAACCACATTCAGAATTGATGGTTTATTTTTATTTCTTTTTAATGTCATTCTCGTTACAGATTTACTGCCAATCAGGGACAAATACTATGATTCTGAATTTGTTTTTTTTTTCTTTTCTAAATGCAATTTTGATTGTAAATACTAAATAGGTATTTTCATTATGCCATGAATTCTCTGATAATCTTCCTTGATATGTTCTGTTCTGTTTGTTTTTCTTTAACAAATAGGAAACCCGAATGTTGCTTGGATTTAGAATCTAGCGACAGAAGATCGGAGGTCTCACTATGATTTGGTTTGGAATGACACCAGTGATACGCGTAGGAACAGATACATCGAACTCAACTGAAACGCACGCCTCTCACCAGGAGAAGGCTTGTATGTTATATTCGCGAGAGCCAAACATATATCTATATATATACAGAGAGAGAGAGATCTATCAAAGGCTGAACCTAGTACACCAATGTCGGTCTTGGCCTCCCAATTGTGCAACCAGATAAGCGCCGTCTTCTTGAAGCCAGCTTGAAACAGCCTGCACTATGCTTCAAGGTGGAGGAAATCTTTGGCACCGCAGCCTGGAGTGGCTGAAACTTCCGTGTTCGGAGTGGGCGGAGAGGGCCTGATGGTCAAAACTTTCTGCTCAAAGCATAGGCAGAGCCAGGAATTTGAACGGTCCTTGGCTATGTAAATTTAGAGTGCAGTTTTTCTAAGTAAAAAATTATGTAGATGATGTTGTCGATGATGTGGTTCAATAAAAATTTGCCACGTGGCAAGCTTCAAAAGTTTGCATTGCATCAAATTCTAAGCTTTAAATTCCCACTCACAACTAATTGTCTTGTTATCTCTATCTTTTTTGAGAAATTTTTGAAATCCAACTAATCTCCTTTACAGTCACCATCGCCCACCAAAAGCTATCTTTGCACTTGCCTATCTCTCTCTCTCCCCTTTGTACTCAACCACGGCCACTAAAAATTTGACGATAACAGCTAGATTGATGGATTTGTGAGACATGATTTTTTATTTGCGAAAATGAATACGTATTATAATTTTATAATTGAATTTAAAATTTTTAATGATTGAAGAGAAAAAAACAAGAAATGAATCTCAAATTAACTTTTAATCTCATTAATTTATTGTAACTAATTTTTACAAATACAAATCAAAAAATGGCCTCATGGACTCATGTTGGTGTAGATGGAGAGAGATGAGTCTATTGTTATGATTTTTAAGAGAGATATGAGTCTACTATTATGATTTTTAAGATATAGAGAAGTGCATTGATTTAGATTGTTGAGTTTAGAGAGAGAAAGAGAGAGATGAGGTTGGGTTTCCGTTTAAAGAGAGAAAGGGAAGAGGAAAAGATAGAGATGAATTCTTGGTAATGATTTTCTATGTAGTTGGGCTTGAAATTAAGATGGGCTAGAGTGGGTTAGGTTATGATTTTCTACGTAGTTGCATTTAAAATTGAGATTAGTCAGAATGAGTTAGGTGAGCTACCATATAAAAAGGCAGACTACAAAATAATGAGTTTGGCTAAATTATATCTCTTCTAAATTCATTGTGTGTTTTCACTTGTTTTTGTATAGTCGCAATGGTCCGACCTATCGCCTTTTAGAATGTGTAAATTACTTGTACACTTTACTAGAGGAGGAGTAAGGATAACCGGAAAGAAAGTCGGTTACTGGCTTTGTTTTATTTTTTTTATGACATCCCATCACTTTCAATTTTCATAGATTAATTATAAAAGAAAAAGTTATTTTTTTTAAAAAAATTAAATTAAAAAATTTTATTAGAATAATGTGATAGTGACATTTGTATAATTAACATTCACCATAATAAATGTTATGGTTTAAAGTGAATGGCTCTAATTTTAATCTTATTGTAAATAAAAGTTAAAAAACCAAAAAAAAAAGAAAAGAGAGAAAAGAGGGAATTGAGTTTTCTGAGACTCTTATCATTGACTGTTATCGTCTCTCTAAAGTGAAAACACACCTTTAACCTATGAAACAGGCTTTGAGTTCCGTTGCATTGAAAGAAATCATTCATTACAATACTTTTAAGTTGATGGCCCTTATTAGCTTGAGTAAAGCCTTGAGTCTTGAGGTGGCCAATAAGTTGGCCGAGCTGAGCTTGCCGCCAATGCACCGAGACAACTCTGCCCGCCGATGACCTTCGACTTCTCATTATTATCATTACACACATTCAAGATTACTATTATTATTAATATCATTACTCTGAACCATCAACCATAGCTTATAAGTTCGTGCATCCTGTACTGTAGGGATGCTGCGTAGCACAACCGTCTCCACGGATAAACCCGGCCCGAATCCGAACAGAACGCCCCACTCCAATCCTCCTCCAGTAGTTGCCGTTTCTTCTTCAAACGACCTCTTCCTCATCTCATCCATAACGAACATCACCCATGCACTCGCCATGTTCCCATACTCGCTCAGCACGTGCCGAGCCACTTCGAGCTTCTCCTTCTTCAAACCCAGTCTCCACTCAATTTGATCCAGGATTGCCGGGCCACCCGGATGAGAGATCCAGAACAAAGAGTTCCAATCGGTAATACCGTACCGACCGAACGCCGCACCCAAGCATTTCTCAATGTTGTTTGATATCAGACTAGGCACGTTCTTCGACAAATGAACAACCAAGTCCGCTTCGCGTGACAGCACTTCAATTCCATCTTTGGAATTGGGAATTGTCATCTGATTTGCAGAAATAATTTCGAAAATGGGTCTTTCAATTGACGCATCAGGTTCTGTTCCAACGATCGCAGCCGAAGCACCATAGCCAAATATTGCCTGGCCCACGAGCAAATCAAGATAGGCATGAGAGGGGCCGTGAAAAGTAGCCACCGTCACCTCCGACGACACTACGAGAACCCTGGCGCCGGCATTGTTCTCGGCAATGTCTTTTGCTAGACGGAGTATAGTCCCGCCGGCAGAGCAAGCTTGGTGATCCAACATGAGCCTCTTAACGGACTGTTCAAGGCCGACGAGGCTGACGAGTTGATAATCCGCGCCAGGCATGTCTCCGCCTGAGGTTGAATAAAATATAAGGCGTGCGATCTTAGATATGGGCTGGCCCCACTCTTCAACTGCCTTCGATGCTGCTTCTTTGGCCAGCTTTGGTACTTCGGCGTTTAGGATCTCTCGACGTGCATCCAGAGATGGGGCCATAAAATCGCACATGTTTGGATTCTCTTTCAGAATTTCTTCTGTAAGGTGCAGGTGACGCTTTTTAATCATTGATTTCTCACCTGTACGTATTGGCATCACAACACTCTTACTTTTGGGAGGGGAGGGTCAAGAACCTCTATTGGCTGTGTGGAAATTTTGAGGAACTATTTTTCATTAATTTGAACATGACACCAGTATGTGGTATGTCTACAACTAAAGTTATGTTTGGAATGGAGGAATAGAATCGAATGAAGTGTTCATTAACCACTCTCACAATAAGTGGAATGGTCATGAATTCTCTAAAAGAAGGGAATGATTATTTTCATACTTGGATTCATTAACCCTATTTTTTTTTTAAAACTTCACATATTTGGGTGTCAACTGCAATTGTAACTTTTACCACATGGGTCGTAATTTTTTCTTCATAGATCGTAGCTAACGGACCACATGAATGGTAAATTTTTACATGTTATAGTAAAGTTCTTATATAATTTAAATTTTTTTTTTTGAAAAGACAAGCCTCGTTCCAAATAAAAAAATGTATGTTAGAAAAATAAGGCCTAAAATGAACTATACTAGTGAAATTCTGAAAAAACATCGGTTTAATCAAAATTTTTTTTCGAAGGCTTCAAATTTTCTTTTTAAATAGTACATATATGCTGTTGAGAAAAAAATGCCGCATGTGGTCTAGAAAAGAGAAAAAAAGGTCCAAAATCAACAAGCTAGCTAGTTAACTTCGTAGAAAGAAACACCAGTTT
The DNA here is from genome assembly GCA_033060915.1 of Euryodendron excelsum. Classification (NCBI taxonomy): domain Eukaryota; kingdom Viridiplantae; phylum Streptophyta; class Magnoliopsida; order Ericales; family Pentaphylacaceae; genus Euryodendron; species Euryodendron excelsum. The sequence continues at coordinate 3,948,977 of CM065390.1, forward strand.
ATAAAATAAAAAAAAAGAAAGATTATAAGCAAAAATTTAAAATTATAATAGTATTAAAAAATATAAAATTGTCATTTAAACCTCAAATTACGATGAGTGAGCCCTCACATATCATTGCAGGCTAGTCGCGTGGTGTCAATTTGGTAACGCAGTGGGCGAATGAGATGAACATAAGTCACCAACGCCAACGCCTACGCCATTACAACCCTATGAGATTAAAAGTATATGCTTGAGTTAATGCTGTTCGAGTAGCGTATACTTACATATGTGCTTCAACTTCATTTTTAAATCAGCCAAGTGCTCACTCTTTGTGACCCGAAAGTAATAATCAGGATAGTCAGCTTGGTAAACACAGTGGAGTGGATTGGCCGTGCCAATGGCTAGAATCATGGCTCGACCCTCCGCTCGTCGGGCCACTTGGAATTTCTCCACCAATGCCATCACTGCCAGCAGCTGCTCGACTTGTCTTCGATTTCTCTCTGAGCGAAAAATAGGTTCCCAAGAATGAAGGGAGAAACTTTATTGACCTGCTACTAGAATTTATAGGAAAAATCTCGATTGCAATGGGCTAAAATTTTTAAGGGTAATGCTCAACAATTTGAAAATTTAAACAGAATTATGTAGTTAAATGAGATCATTTCACTCTAAAATAAAGTACATATCATGATAATTTTAAATTATAAAATGTCATTGCTACATTATTTTAATAAAATTTTCTCTATGAATTTTCTATGGGAGAGGCGTTTTCCAATTTCCAAAATCCCGTCAAATATTTCCAGATAACTTTAATTACAACCAAACTTATTTTGGGCTTATTTTGTGGATGTCTGGTAATGTGTTAAATGTCATGACCACATCTCTGTTGTAGGCACTCTAGCTAAGAGTAACGTTACTTATCAAAACTTACCTTAAAAAACAAATTGATACATATAAAATTGGTATTATAAAACGGATGAAATAAGAGGATATTGTGTTTGTATAGAGAGAATAATATATATAAACTCATTTCTTACTCTAAGCCACAAAACAATGGGACACACATTAATAAAAGCACGTGAGACCCACTTGTGTCTAAGATTGTGAAACATTGAGAAATGAATTTATGTATATCATTTTTGTTGTATAAAATTAGGATAATCTTATACAAACAAAAAATTCATACAAAATTTCTATACAAAATGATGTGTCTTAATGAAAGACTTTCACTTCAAAACAAACATCCACCATAATGACTTTTAATTACAAAATAGCCACTGTTACATCATTTTGTATGCAAAGTTTGTACGAATTTTTCATAAAATTATTGTTTTCACCCCGTACAACAGCAATGAATTTGTAACACTTCTTTGTAATACTTAAGGGCAGGCTAGGAGTAATGAGTTGACTTCTATTGTAGCCAACCTTACAAATGCTTCTATCAACCATCAACATTTGTGTACTCACCCATCAATATTTGCGATCAACTTCGGTTTGGAGCTATGAGTTTACTTTTTTTATACCCAACCTTACAAATCCCTTTTATCACCCATCAAGAGAATAAATAATTATTCAGAAGAGCAAGCCCTTGTTAATTAAGAAAGCTATCGATGTTGCTTTGGCAATGGCTACTAGTGGTGCGCATGGCTGTTCTCTCCTCATTGCTTCTACCACAAGTGATGTGGCTATTAATTAATTTTCCCGTGAAGTTTTGGGCCAAATTGGATTTCTTTGGGATTTCCCTCTCCAAGACTCTAAAAATTCGCTAAGACTAAAATGAAATTTCGGCTGCTTAAAGCTTCCTTACGTGATTCGATTGGAAGACTGATAACGGACTTAGGCTCCTATAACATAGTTTAAAAGTTTGGTGTGAACTATTCTCAATCCCTCTGAGAAAATATATAGTTGAAGCTTGGAGAAATGCTGGGAATAGCCATGAAAACTGGCAAACATGCCACAAATGAGGGAACGGTTTTTACCTAAGAAGCATGGAGCACGAACATGGATACCTGATATGGACACACCCCGAGTGCGGAAAAGGGAATACAGTGATTTTTAAAACTTTGAGGATACTTACGAGGTGATACAAAAAAATAAATGTTCTTTTTTAGTTTATGTTATTGGCAATGTATGAGAATATATAACATTTTCAAATCACCAAAAATATTAAAAAAATAATACTAATTCAACATTAAACTACCATTCAATTTATAATTTAAGCATTATTTGATATGAAACAATATGAAAACAAGTTTACGATTTTACAAGTATAATTTTACATTTTTTTATTTTATCATCGGATTCTATTTTTAAAAAAAAAAAAGTTTAAATGTGTGTTTGAACATGTTATGTATCGTGCAAAAAATATGAGTGTTTGACAGGAATAGGCCATATTCTTAAAAGTATAGGTGATTCTTTTTTTTTCCATTAATAGTCTGATTTGCAGAGACAGACTTTGGAAACATGGGCGTTTATGTATATCACGAGGATCCACCTGCATCAACGATGACAGCCGATGCACCATCACCAAATAGCGCCGGCCCCATCAGAGAATCGAAAGGAGTATGAGAAGGGCCACGGGGAAGGTCCCATGGCAAGGCGGAGTATTATTCCACCTCTAATGTTTAACTTGGAATATAAAAAAGCTCAATGCTGGGTTCTATATTCCACCTCTAATGTTTAACTTGGAATATAACAAAACTTAATGCTGTGTTTAGAATCCGGATTCATAAAAAAAAAAAAAAAGTAAAAAAAAAAGTGAAAAAAATAAAAACAAAATGAAATAATATTTTTATTTTATATTTCCTAACATTTTTTTTTTCATCACCAAACATTTGATCCACACAGAGCCTAAGAGAAATTCGGACTGCAATGTCCTTTGTTTATGACTAATTTTATCTGGAAAGGAAGCCTCTCAAACGCTCTCCTTCTAAGATATGCATTTTCCAAAGTTCTTGAAGTTCGACAAGTTATTTACCACATATGGAACCGTGATGCTTGCTTGGGACTTCATCGATCGAGCAGGTTGACTAGATGAGCAGTCCCCAAATCCGAATCATATTAATTTCATGTTACAAATATGGCTAAATATTATATCAGTTCCCACAAAGAGGACATGGACGAATCTCTCTCTCTCTCTCTCTCTCTCTCTCACACACACACACACACACACATAAGAAACCAGCTTTATGATGACGATAAGATGTGCCTAGTAGACATATAGAGATTAAATCCATCGTTTTCTCATTCCTTTTATCCCCAGTAAAATCAAGAACAATCTTTATTCCATACCTTCATGCAACTCATAAATAAAACCTTACATGAATGGTCACCGCTAGACTATTACCTTAATCATGCAACTTTAAGTGTAAAAATTCAGCTTGGTACATACAGGTTGGAAGTATGGGCCACTTTGCGAGACACCAAAACACATTACCTGCTAGGACACTTTTAGTCACCTGATCAACACCATCCTCAACCCTAGCTAGATTTATAAACAAAATGCCCTTTAGAATGAAGATATATATATATATATATATATATATATATATTTATATGCTTACAGTCTAGTTCTACTGGTAGTAGAATTAACGAACTAAATCAACCTCTAACACAAACAACTACAAGAAGACGCATCTCTCTCAATTACCCGGTGCGGCCGGAGTAGTGACCGCGCCACCTGTTCCATGTTCAAGCTGTGGAACCACCTGTTCCATTTTCAAAGTAATCAATTAATGCATAATAAGAGTGTAATAAGAAAAAATCAGAGTAATGCGAGATAAAACATAATTTTTATACAGGAATTTCTGTAATTTGGGAAGGAGTGGAGCCGTGGTGTGTTTGTTTCTATCCACATGTCACAATCCCATATGCTCCACAGTATCATTGCTTGTGTCCTATTACAATGTGATACTGTTTGAAAGGACTGTGATATTATATTTTGTTGTGCCACAAACCTGATCTTGTGATGAATTGTAAGGCTGAGATGATAGTCTCCTCGTTTTCTTGTCAGTCTGGGTTCTTTGATCTGGAATATCTATTACAGGAAACCAAATTCAAAGCTTCAATGATCAGGAAAAGTAAAATATATACAAATATATATATATATAGATAAATATATGTAAAGGGAAATTATTGTGCTACAAATATCTTCTAGGCATATTCGACATTTTACTGATTCTTTAGTCGGTGTTTGGATGATGGTTCAAGACCCAATTTGTCATGTGTTAAGATTACATTTTCACAATCCAAAGTGAAATGAGTAAATTAATCAACAAACGAATCACTCAAGCTAAGAAGACGCAGCCAAACACGTCTAAACAACTCCGGCATGAATACATTTAGCTAGGCGAGGTTTCAGCCAAGCTAAGATGCGCCAGTTGCATTCTGTCACCACACTTAATTTCTAAGACCTCTCAGTCAGGTCATCAAGATGCAGCTAAAGCTCCACCGGCGCACCATCGGAGCACAGTAGAGAAGCCTCCTCAACAAAATTTCACGAGAAGTAGAATCAATACTCCTATTGTCAGTTACCTGAGGTGGAATATCGTCTTCTTCTTTCTTTTTTCAAGTCCAGGGTTGACTCAGAGCTGTCCGGCAAGTAACGGTCAAGACGGAGAAAACTACCCTTGTTTTCAAGCATTGTTCGAACGAACGAAGCCTCCATTGAGCTCAAGTAATGCATGTGCCTCTCGTTTGTCCAGCACTTACTTGGATCGCTCACTTTGTCAGTGTCCATCGGCACCGCAAAACCTTTTCTTGGATCGCCGGTGGTTCCCGGAAAACCGCCTGGTGGGTTTGGCTGCAATGGTATTGAGATTTCAAAACCTAGTATTCGGTGTTGCCAGGTTTTATAAAGCCCATAGAGGCATTCCTTTTGCCAGCATTTTCGACTATAAAGTACGAAGAGAGTATGGAAACAGCTACTCGCTGTTTACGATGGACACCTCTTTCGTTGTTGAATGAGATATTTTGATGGGCTACCATCTTGATAACTCTTTTAATGTATTTGCAACAACAATTTGATAATGATTTGATAATAAAAAAGAAAAGGAGAAGATACTTTTTCCTTGTTATTTACTTTTTTTTTTTTGATAAATTTAAATCGCAAGCACAACAAACACTTTTCTTTGACTTTGTTTATAACTCCTGCGATTGATTAGCTTTTATATTAACCATGAATTTTAAGTTTGATTCATTTTTGTTTATGTAGTTGTGATAAATTATTATTTATATAATATATGAAGTTTATATAATTTATATGAACTATAACCCTGCACAAGTTTTGAAAGTGTAGTCGGTCGAATGTTTAGACACTTTATAGTAAACAAAAAATAAAAAATTTAGTTTTACAAAAAAAAAAATTTACATAGAAAATTTTACCAAAATATTTTATATTTTATTTTTTCTAGTATAAAAATTACCTATTTATTAAAGTAATACCTTTAGTGCAATCGATGAGAATTACTACAAAGAACTTAATTTTGTCACTTTAATGTATTGCATGTACGAATCTATAAACTGAACTTGCACTAATTTCCCATGCAACCAGAAAATAAAGCTTAAAGAACTCTGTTTGCGCATTTTTTTCTTATAATTTCGTTAATCACGTGAGGTTTTTTTTTTTTTTTTTTGGTTCAATATTGACGGTTTACACAATAGATGCACCTTTTTTTCCACTCATAACCCCAAATCCAAATGAAAGGACAATTCAATTATAATTTTTTATTACAAAAATAATGATCCCAACACTAGAAGAAAATTTAGTGATTGAGTTTTTAGTAGTTATTCCTATTATATTATGAGATATAGTATTTATTACACCAACAATCTAAGATTATTTTAAAATAAAAATATTTTAAAAAATATCACATGACAAATTGTGATAAGAATGACTATAAAAAAAAAAGCTTTATAATATGTAATCACTGGACCTCTTTTTTCATCACCACTTATGCAATGCTTGTAAATGAGCGCTGCTTAAATTCTGGCATGCTCTACAAGTTCCCTAGACCAGTTGGGACAATCCTCAAGAAAAGCGAGTACTACTTTCAATGGAACAACAGCGAGTACGAATAGAGATTCCAACAGGTGAAAAGATCTGAGGCGTACAAAGATATTTTAGGAGTTTCTCTTTCTCTAAGCTTTGTAAATAAATAGGCTCCTGCCAAAGAAAAAAATCTCTGCGAACTCGATAATGAGATTGCGACAGTTATGGACTTGTGGTGAGGGGCAGTTCTGATTTTTTTTTTAATGCTCGGCATGACATAATTGTCCTCGTATTCATCCTCAATTTACGAAGTTACCTCGCAAATTGGTCAAATTCTCCGAGGAATTCTCAAACCAAAAAAAATTGTTATGTTTTTCTAGAGAATTGGCGGAACTATATGGCGACCAAGGGCGGCGGCCCCTTATATTTTTAAAATTATAATTAGGTATCATAATTTTTATATATTTATAATAAAGATTAGTGCTTTAATTCTTCTTAAATTTTAAAGTTTCTATTTATGTCCTATAATTTTTTTTTAATTTTTAGGTTAAAAATTTGGGCATTAGTCCCTTAAAATTTTAAAAAAATTTCCTTCAATTCTTGAAGTTTTATAATTTTTTACTTTGGCCCCCCTCAAGAAACTTCCTAGCCCGCACCTGATTACATCACCTTCCTCCTTCAAATACAATACATGTGTATGGTTGGAACAGATCAACGATGAGTTGATTTAGCGGGTTAAAATCATCCTCTTAGTTATTAGCGCTTGAGTTCGATTCTCCCTCATCTTCACTTCACTGGGGCCATTTTAGCTTGTCATTACAGAGAGTTGGGTTGTCCTCGATTCTGATAACGAGTTTAATCATATGCTTTAGCCTGTCGTGGCGTACCTAACTGTTATTTTTTTTTTGTACCAAAAAATAAATACGGATCAAGTTCATTGCAATTGCAATGGTCGATAATTTATGGTGGGTGGGTTGCAATAATGCTTATTTATGCAAGTATTGGTTGATAGTATTTACTTCATTAATGTTTTTGATTAACCTATATTGCACTGTGAGAGTGCTTGTAGGTACCGGAGGTTGCTTGGTGGCAAGGTTCGGATCAATATGAATCAGTAGAGCAAAGGTTTTTTCTGCACAAGCACTACTTGTGTCTTGTAGTTCTGCAATTTTTGGGCCACCAGCTTTGGTGCTGCTCTTTCCTGGGTTATATCTCAAATTGATCATAACTTGTTTAAGAATTTCCAAGCGGGGTATGGTAGTTTGCCCCCTTGCCCTACTTCTGTTAAAGATGTAGCTTTGTTTATGTGAGGTAAAATACCTTGGAATTCAGAATCGTCTAAAATTTGGTAATTAAATAATTGGAAACATTGTATGGATCGAGATCCATTACTTTGCAATAAACCATGCCAGATTTTGATTGAATTGTATAGTTTAGGACGTCAATTTAGCAATTTTTATTCAAAAAACTCTAATCATTTAATGTGACTGATATTTTTATAAATAAAAATAATCTTGCATGTCAAATTGTACCTTATACAAGCTCTATCTATGAACTCCATAGAATATCAGAAACGTTCCAGGTTGTATCGGGAACACCTTCGTTCTCAATCTTCTTTCTTTATAACTTCTAAGGCCAAGAATAACCTATAATTTTTATTCGGGTATTCAGGTTAATTTGTACTTATTTTGATTAATTTCAAAATTTGTGCGGTTCTCTACAACACAAATCCAATACTTACTGGTTTAAAGATTTTGGGGTGACTACAAAAAATTAATAACACCTAAGAAGTTTAAAAAAAATTTCTAACTTAGTCGTTTTGTTTTGTATCGCCATATCATTTAATCCCCAAGGAGCCGAAAACGTATATTCCTTCACTCCCCGAAATAATAAAATTCGTCCTTTTTTTTCTAAATCATGCGTTGCTTACTTCCCATCTGTTCCGCCAAATTGTATAAATTAACTATAGATTAGTGTGAATTCTTCTATGTAATGTAAAACACAACACAATCATCTGTCATTTATGGAATTTTTATTTCTGCAACCTACTGAAGTAGGTTATCTGGACGAATGTTTGTCCTACTGCCGAACTTTTGACGGAGGGAGCTGAGTTTGCAATATTCCTTCGTGAAACAGACAGATTGGCAACATTATATATCTATCTATCTATATATATACATAGAAAAAAAGAACCTGTGAAAAAATTCCGCACGCATGATGTTAAATAATAAATTAATGCTCTGGGAAAATGACTTGTCGCTAAAAGAAAATTAAGGAAGTTGTTTTCCTTTTGTCTGGATAATCCTTGAATATCTTCTTTTTTTTTTTTTTTTTCCATTATCCTGGTTGGATAAAACCAGAAGTATCACAGATCTTGTGCTCGAAAGCACCAATGGTTGTAAAATTCTGTACCGGCAGGACATATTTGGATCCTATATGGGGGACCAGGAGGGAGGTTTGGACGAGAATCATTCTCCTCCAATGGATAGATGTTGTGGCTTTTGGCTACTCGTATCCAGAAATTATCTGCATCTCACCATGCCAGTATATAGTGAAACATAAGAGCAATGTTTGCATTTTGAATTTATAGAGTAAGAAAAATTAAATTATTTATACATACTTTTTTTTTTATTTATAAGTAACCACACATAACAAAAAAAAAATGACAAATACCTATTCATTTCTTCTCATTTTTTTAACTCAACTAAATAAAATAAAATTTAATTTCTTTCATTTCACTTTCTTTACTCATCTTTTTCCTTTTTCTCCTCAAATCCAAACGTATAACCAAAAGAGTTTGGTTAATGTGAATTTAGATAGGTCTTATCTTCCTAAGGATCATTTTATGGGTACTAGTTCCTTAAGCATAATTCCACCATATCAGCTGCAAGAATCCATTTGGATCCGCATTGCAGGATCTGGATCCGGATCTAACCCATATAGTCCAATTAATCCAATCCAACCTAATATGACCCTTGAGAAAATCCTCTTACAAAGTGTTGGAACATAAAATGCCAATCGAACTCTCATCTTTGAGAGCAGTTGATGAAATGAACAAAAGGTCAAACTTCACCCACCAACATTATCCATTTGTCATAACACAAAACGACATCATATTCGAATCATAGGACGGTGAAAGAGAATCTGAGAATGCATAGAGATTTGATAAAAAAAGCTCTTTCATAACAAGAAAAACAGCATGGATTCAAAAGGGGACTTCATCGAAATTTTAATTTAAATGACTCGCACAATCTTTTTTTTTTTTTGGACATCTTTTCATTTTCAGACTTATATGTTTTTTTTTTCTCTGATTGTTTCGTACACCCTCACATGATTTTGAATTATAAAATATTATAGGCACATCATTCTATTGAAATTTTCTATATGACTTTCTTTTCTTGTAAAACCTTATTATCGTTAATTTAGAAATGATTGTGTGGAACTCCCTTGCATAATCAAGATCCCCTTTACATTTCCTTCGATTCTTTGCCAATTCCTCCTTGCTGCAATAAAGTGACTAGAATTTCTACTAGAAAGATGTAGTTATTTTGACATTGGACAATAAAAATATGTGAAAGTAAGATACCCTATTTGTCTTTCTTTTCATGGCTCTATGAATCGAATAGATGGAGGATTTTTTTTTTGGGTTGTAAGGAAAAGGATTTAAGCAACCATTGACAAATATTTGTGCCTCAACCGAGAGTTATTTGACAATACATTAGAAAGATAAAAGATATGATGCATATGCAATGATAGCATAAAGAAATATGAAAGCAATTATACTTGAATTTAATGCATCTTCGATTGAAAAGATTTAGACTTTCCATAACAAATAAATTTATGAAACTTCCCTTTGGAAAATTCATGGTAGACTTTATTCTACTTTTGTCATGAGTTTAATTGATTACTCCATGCAAAAGTCATTCATAAGCGAGTCGATAGTCCAAGCATATTTATGTCAGGACGTGCTTGTTGACTTTTCACTTGCCCATGAAAAGAATAGAGGAAAGGAAAATAAATTAAATTACAAAAAGAAGGAATGTAAAAATATCTCTAGACGTTTGACATCTCACACCACAATTAATAAGACAATACAACCAAATAACCTACAACCTGAGCTAAATTGATGTGGTCGCCAAGTTCCATCTTGGTTAAGAAAGGGTTAGATGCGGACTGATAATTAGTTCTATCATAACAGCAATTACTACCACTCAATTTTATGCATCAGGAAAATATTATACAAACAAAAATTTATATAAAATTTTATACATAATAATGTGATTCATTTTAAACTAAAATATTCATCATTTTATCTCATAATTTTAACAATATCACTGTTAAAGAAATAAAAATAAAAAAAAATAAAAATATGATGCAGGTGATCTAACAAATCGTTTTTATTAAGAATAGGATATCGAATCCATTAACATCTTTGTCAGAGTCATTAGCAGAGGAAGACATATTGTCTTTGACTTTGTGAATAGATCGCCTGCATCAAGCTCTTATTTTTTTTAAATTTGATTTAAAATCAGGTTACTGACATATTCAAGTTACTCAGATTGATTTTTGTATAAAAATTGTGGAATAACAAATTTTTTCTAAACGTTAAAGTGGGATATCCATCAATTAGAAGAAATTGAAAACATGAATTCCCAAAAATGACAGGGTACTGACTTCACACTAAATTGTTCTTTTTTTTTTATTTTTTATTTTGGGTTCAATTTGCAAATAAACAAGATCCGAAGGCTCAAAAAATAAAACCGTGCTGTAATTTTAACAGTTTCTATTCTATTTTTAGTAGCTAGAGAAATTAATGTATCGCACTCTTTTATCCATTGACACGTGTGAAAAACTCTCCTAGGCACAAACTTTTCTCAGAAGACGTAACGTAGCTTCTCGTTCTTCCCATTTCCTCTGTTCTCCTCCCATTCCCTATTTGTTTCACTGGAACCTTCTAGAATTACCAGAAAATGCACACCCCTTTCGCCCAACGCTTCTCTCTCTAATCCCTCCTCTCTCTCCTCCTCCTTTTCCTACCAGATCTGCCTCGATACCTTCATCTTCACACGCATCGATTAGGTATGACTTCGGTCTCAATTCGTGCTATTTTGGTTTTTGTTGTGAATTTTGTTTGAAGCTTGGAATTTTTATTTTATTTTAAGGAATTAGATGTTTTCTGGTTTTGTTTAGGTGGACGGCAATGGCTCCACCTCCAGCAGAGCAGAAAGGTGGAGAATCGATGGCCGCCGATGCGCCGAGGACTCTTCCGACGCCGTTTTTGACCAAAACGTACCAGCTCGTTGATGACCAGAGGATCGACGATGTGATCTCGTGGAACGAAGATGGATCTACCTTCATCGTCTGGAATCCCGCCGAGTTCGCTAGAGATTTACTTCCGAAATATTTCAAACACAACAATTTCTCAAGTTTTGTTCGTCAACTCAACACTTACGTGAGTCTAATTGACATGATCTGATTGGGATTTTTTTGTAATCCTTTCTGATTTTTTTTCCCTTTGTTTTGAATTATTACTTTGTTAGGGATTTCGGAAGGTTGTACCTGATCGATGGGAATTCTCGAACGAATGCTTCCGTAGAGGTGAAAAACAACTTCTATGCGATATACAGCGTCGAAAAGTTATGGCGGCTGCGGCGCCGGCGGTCGCTGTGACAATAGCCGCGGCAGCACCGCCGCCTGGTACAGGATGTCCTTCGAATTCAGGAGAAGAACAAGTGACCTCATCGAATTCTTCGCCACAGGCCGCAACTACGATGTGTCGAGAGACGAGTTCTGGAAGTACGACCGAGCTCATGGACGAGAACGAGAGGCTAAGGAAGGAGAATACTCAACTCAATAGAGAGTTGAGTCAGATGAAGAATTTGTGTAACAATATATACGCTTTGATGTCAAAGTACACATATAAGCGACCGGAAAGTGGTCCTCAGGCGGTGAAACCGCTCGATCTGCTTCCGGCGAAGCGGTTCGATGAAGAAACTAACGTCACCGCGGGCGGTAACAACCAGTCGAAAACGGAGGACGAAACGAGACCGAGATTATTCGGTGTCACGATTGGTGCGAAACGGTCGAGGGAATATGAAGGTGACGTGGCGGGGCTGCATCAAGAACTGCAACTGCAGCTCGGCGTGACGGAGGTGAAATCAGAGCCCTTAGATCATCAGAACGGTTGTGATGAGGAAGAGATTCCCTGGCTCAGACATTGCCACCGGACGAATCAGAGGGTGTGTAATTGATTGATTGTTGTTGGCGGTGGAGATTAGCGTAGAACGATCATCAGTTAGAAAGGTCTAGAAACTAAAGATCCAAGAAAGTGTCCCCACTGGAAGGAGAGAGGCACGTACCAAATGAGTCACGTGTTTCGGAAACCTTTGTGGGGACCAATTTCCGGAAGCTTCTTGCACTTTTAGTTTTTTAGTTTTTTTTTTAATTTCTAACACATGTTTCGGCGAAAATGAGTATGGGACTTTTTCTTGTTAATGGTGTGGTGTGGTTATATGATGTTCCATTAGTAGTGATCACTAATATAAATTTTCTAATTGATCTATATTTACCATAGAAGATGTGTTAGGGAGTCTCTTTAGAACTTCAGGAAAGAAAAGGTAAATTTTAACCTATGCTTTTAAAGCACACGTTAAAACATATTTTGTTTTGTTTGATTGTATATATGGTAGTGTTTGCCCTTGAAATCATTTAAGAAGTCTTAGTGTCTGTTTGAAAGTGTTATTAATTTTTATTTTTTGTAGTGTGAAGTGTTATTAGTTTTTATTTTTTATTATGTGTCATAGGTGTGTGTTTTTATTTTTTATTTTTTATGGTTTAATGATAACATTTATAAATTACCGTTCTACTAATAGTATCATATTAATATTTTAAAATAAAATATATATTTATTTTAGTATTTTTTTATATTTTTTATTTTTAAAAACATAAAAGATAGAAATAGAAAATAAAAACTAAACGGACCCTTAATTTACCCGCTTGTGTTAAGTAGAGATCTTGTTGCGGTGAGAGTTGTACAATGGTTATGAGAGATCAATTTAGTCATCGCTCTAAAATTTTGAACTCCACCTCAAAAATGTTAGATTAAGCAATGCTATGGATAAATTATTTTTTTACTTTTTTTTATTTATCAAACATAATACATGTGAAATTTATATTAATAAATGTATGTGAGATCTATTTAGCGTAATGCATATGAAATTTATATTAATAAATACATGTAAAATTTATTTCCATGATTTTAGTGAATAAGAAAATAAGTGAAAAAATAATTTAGGTATAACATTTTTCTTTATAAACAGGTGGTTTGTTTATATTAAAATATGGTACCCCTTTCAAGCTTCGGTGTCTAGAGAAATCTTTGGAAGTATCATTAGTTCTAGTGATTCCTTTCTGTGAACAAAGTATATTTTACTCCAATGAGAGAGAGAGAGAACATGAGCTGCGTATAATACATGATCTCAATATTCTCTCCAAATTCCATTCCCCTTGGGAGAGAGAGATAATATAAAATGATTCTTCTAGTTGGGCCGAAAGAGGGTTTAAAAAGCCAGATAAGTCCAAAAATTCTTCGGGGACTCTAATCATGAACCATACTTCAAATTTATTATAACAAGTTTCGGCCTTCGAAATCAATTATTGATGCTCTTTACTGGAGGCGGCTAGGTAGCACATGGTATGCCATGTGCGTACCCATGAAAAACCTAAAACACCATGACAACGCGTTAAGTGGATTACAGAGACTAGATTCTCTATTATATATCATTGGCAACAATGATTTACTTCCATTTATTTGAAAACATTCCGAACGCTTCCGAGTCTAACATTAGTTTAACTACAGATTCTGACGATTCCAGTGGAATTGGAAGCTTTATGTGGGAAATAAATAACAAACAAATGGGCAAAGCCAGAGAGAATAAAGACGCATTTGTTGACTCAATCCTTAAGCAAAGAAATAGAAACTTAACTGCAAGACTCTGCTGCTCCCATTAAAGCACTGGGAACTTGAAACTCTTGATAAATTAACTACAATAGCAAACTGAGACAACTACAACTGAAAATTGAAACCAAATCTGAAGGATATTACAGTGTTAATTTGAACACCACCCAAACAAAGACACTGCTTACATTTACTCATCTTTGATCCCTTTCAAGAACTTAAGAACATGGAGCATTGTGGGCCGGTGAGAAGGATTATCGGACAGGCATAATGCAGCAATTTGCAAAGTTTGAAGCATCATCTGCTTCGAGTCGGCATTTAGCACCGTTGGATCAAGAACATCGACAGCCAGACCCTTCTTGATGTTCTGAAACACCCAACCAACCAAATTACCGCCTTCAATCTCCTTGAATTCAGGCCCTGTCGGCTCTTTCCCAGTCACCAATTCCAGCAAAATTACGCCAAAACTGTAAACGTCTCCTTTCGTGGTGGCCCTCCAGCTCTGGCCATACTCCGGTGGAATGTACCCAAAAGTGCCAGCAACATCAGTGCTCACGTGAGTCTCACAAGCACTTATCAGTCTTGCCAACCCAAAGTCTGCAACTTTGGGCTCAAACTCTTCATTGAGTAAAATGTTGCTAGCTTTAATATCCCTGTGAATGATGTGAGGGATGAATCCATGATGGAGAAAAGCTAGACCACGTGCAGAACCGGTTGCAATTTTGAAACGTTTGCTCCAATCCAAGACTTCAAGAGCGCCAGTTCGGTTCCTTAGCCAAAGGTCTAAGCTCCCATTCACCATGTATTCATAAACAAGGAGCTTCTCATCTCCAAAAGCACAGTAACCAAGCAGTGGAACAAGATTCGGGTGTTTCACCTTGCCTAAAGTCTCCATTTCTGCAAGGAATTCACGATGACCCTGGGCCTTGGCTTGGTTTAGCTTCTTAACCGCTACTATTCTCCCGTCAGGCAAAGTGGCTTTGTAAACAGTTCCGAAGCCTCCATCTCCAATTATGTTTATCTTGCAGAAGTTGTTGGTGGCTTCAAGAATGTCAACTAAAGTCAGCTTGAGAAGTGGTTGCTCGAACATAGCTATGTTGATGCTTAGGGGCTCCTTTGATCTGCTGCTACTCAAGAAATAGAGGTTTTGATCAATGGAACTGTTGAGTTTGCTTTCATCAGTATCCTCCGAATCACTTCTCCTGCTGCTTCTACTAACCCAAATGCGTAGCACAATAGCTATTGACAGCGTCATCAATGTAGTTACAAGCACAATTGATGCCAATCCCCAAAAATTTAATGGCGGCCTTCTTCTGTAAAAGCTCTTTGCAGGGCATTCTAAACCCAAAATTCTACCGCAGAGATCTTTGTTTCCAGCAAGGGATATCCTTGACAGGTTTTGGCAAATTCCATTGCTTGGAATAGGCCCTCCCAATCCATTTTCTGCCAAATTCAGAGAAAACAAATTTACAAGGCTGCATAGTTTCTCGGGAATCTGTCCAGAGAGTCTGTTTCTTGAAACATCTAAATATTCAAGCTGCATAAGGTTCCCAAGCTCAGGAGGAATCACTCCTGTAAACATGTTTCCATGAAGATCCAAAGATGTCAAGTAGGACATATTGCCCAAAGATCGTGGCAAATTTCCGTTGAGCAAATTATTACTCAGATTTGCAGCTTCAATCCTCCACACCATGGAGTTCAGAAAGAGCTGATCAATATGGCCAGAAAACCTGTTTTGCTGAACATAAAGACCAACAAGGTTCACCATCCTTGAAAGAGACGATGGAAGCTCACCATTAAGCTCATTACAGCTCAAATCTAAGTGGGTAAGCCCATTCAAGTTCCCAAAACTAGATGGAATTGGACCGGAAAGCTTATTACCAGTCAAATTCAGCTTTACCAATCTACTCAATTGGCCTAAGCCTTCAGGTATGATGCCTGTGAGCTGGTTATTCCCCAAATACAAGCCTTGTAGCTCAAGAGATTTGCCAAATTCCGTTGGAACACCACCCGAAAGATAATTTCCAGAAAGATCCAAGGTTATGAGATTCATTAACCGCGCAAGTGATGCTGGAATCGTGCCAGATAGCATGTTGTTGCTGATTAGAAGATCGACCAATACCACACATCTTCCCAACTCTTCTGGTATCGAACCGGACAATCTGTTGTACGACAGATCAAAGACTCCATGGTGCTGAACAAAGCTAGAGTCCGGGATATTGATTTGTCGAAAATACTTGGATGGCTTTGAGGGAATCGACCCAGATAGGCTATTGTGAGAAAGAACCAAGCATTGTAACTGTGCAAGATCAGCAAGCTTATCTGGAATCGACCCGTTGAGACTGTTGTTTCCAAGGTCCAATGTGGTTAGTGCAATGCAGTTTCCAAGCTCAAGTGGAATTGTTCCTTCAAAAAAATTGGAATTCAAATTCAGGACAGAGAGAGAGGTTATATTTCCAATCTCCTTGGGGATTTTACCCGTCAACTGATTGTTACTAAGGACAAGCCTCTCTAATGCTACAGCATTGCCAATCTCCACCGGCAGAGTCCCCTCTAAGAGATTGTAAGCAGCCGAAAACTCCATCAAATTCACCGAATTCCATAAACTCACTGGAATCGGACCTGTGAAATTGTTAGAATCAATGTCAAGCACCATCAATGGGAGCTCTGAAAGGTATTCGGGTATAGAACCAGCAATCTGGTTGTCCACCAAAACCAACTGGGTGAGATTACTACACTTCACAAACGCGTCCTCAATCGAGCCCGAAAGGTAATTGCTGTCAAGATCAACCTCCGTGAGTGACACCGCGTTGCAGAGCTCTTTTGGAATCGGACCCGTCAACAGATTATTGCTGAGGCTCATATGATCCAACATAGAACAATTCCCAATCTCAAGTGGTATTTTCCCGGAAAACCGATTGTTAGAAAGCAAAATGGAATCAATCTGGTCCCATTTTCCTAGCCAGGATGGCAATGGCCCCGAAAGCTGGTTCTTTTCTGCGGAGAATGACACCATAGGCAACTCTGCAAGCTCTTCCGGCAAAGACCCAGAAAGCGAATTGAAAGACAGCATCAGAGTCTTCAGATTACGACAGCTTCCGAGCTCGGCCGGTATCGAACCGTTGAGCTCGGCGTAGACCAGGTTCAATATTGTTAAATTCTGCAACTTTCCAATAGATTTTGGGATTGAACACTTCAAAGGGTTGTAGGAAAGATCGAGTTTACTGAGTGATTTGAGGTTTGAAATCGTTTCCGGCAATGGACCTCTGATAGAGCAACTAGGGGAGAAAAAGTTTTGGAGGCTCGAAAGTTCGCCGATTTCCGGCGGCAATACGCCGGAGATTTGGTTTATACCAATGTAAAGATCGGTCAGGTTATTCAAGTTTCCAATTTCCGGCGGAATGTTGCCGGAAAGAGAGTTGTTTGAAACGTCAAATGAAGCTAAGGATTGAAGCTTTGTGAAGAGAGACGGGGAGAGAGAACCTGTCAGTAGATTGTTGCCTAGGCCTAGGAACTGGAGGTGGGTCAGATTTCCAATCTGGGTGGGTATGTTTCCGGTGAGGCCGTTGCCGGTGAGGTCCAATGTCCGCAGTTGTAGCAGATTCCCGAGCTCCGGCGGGATTTTTCCGGTGAAGAAGTTCGGTCCCAGTTGGAGACTTTCCAGCTGCGTCAACTCCCCGAGTTCGCTGGGCAACTCGCCGGAGAACTGATTATCACCCAAATCCAACTCCTTCAACCGTCGGAGTCCAACGATTTTCTGTGAAACTTCGCCGTAGAGAAGGTTTGAAGACAGGTCTAGAGCAATGAGGCTAGAGAGAGAGAACAGGAAGGGAGGGAGAGGCCCTCTGAGTGACAGACTTGATAGAACGAGTGAGTTGACTCGGCCTTCTTCACAGACCACACCGTCCCAGTTACAGTGGGGGATGGTAGGGGTCCATGAAGAGAGGACTTGTGGGTTCTCAAGAGAGTTCTTGAAGGAAAGCAAAAGCTGCCCTTCACCATCTTCTCTTTCCTCTCTAATGGCGTGAGAGACCAAGAAGTAAAATAGTTGAAAAACAACGAGAATGACATACAGAAGCTTAAATGCCATACCCAAACTCACTGTCCTCTTCAAATTGCTGTGAGTTCACCAACCCATTTCATATGAGAGAGAGAGAGAGAGAGAGTTCTGTGAAGTTTGATACTTGTAAGTTGGAAGCATTATTAAGTAGCAGAGAGAGAGAGAGAGAGAGAGAGAGAGAGAGAGTTGGGAACAACAGAACAAGGGACGATGGTACAGAATCCGAAACATTTCTTCGGGTAATGCATCGCTTGAACGCTACAGTTTCTCCCTCGGGAACCCTAAGGAAAACTCTATGAAAAGTCACAAGTGAGCTTTTGATTCGGGTCAAACAAACGACCCACATCCTCATACAAGTAGATTTCGGGTTCGGGGCTTGTTTTTAATTTGATGAAAACACCCTCGAAAATGACAAAGCAGGGAACTTGAATGAGGAGATTTGGTTGTATGTGAGGCTGTTCTTGTCATTTCGATGTCTTCAGCCTGTTCGCAGGTATGTTTGATGGGACAAGAGAGAGAACAACCAGAGCAAGGGGTTCTTGTGGGCACATCTGGACAGGCCCCCCCCCCCCGACGAGGGATGAATGTCTCCGCAGGGGGAAGCAAACAAAAATTGAGAATTCATTTTTGTACATTGCGAGTGTCAAAGTATGGTGTGGGGTCATACTGATTTTGTGTATGCCGTTGGTCCTTTTCCCTCTTTCTGGAGCCCAAGAACTTGGCATTTATTGTCCCAAAATCATCTGATACATCTCTAATCTAATGTGTTTTCGATGTATATATGTATACTTTGCTACTGTTTCCAAGTTTTATGAATCTCATTAAGCTAATTTTCTTTTTTTAATTTTATTGTTGGGCCTAAAAAATATTTATACACGAATTGAGAGAAAAAAACAAATTCGCTAAATAAAAAAAATTGCTTACAAAGGACAAAGAGGAAAGTTTCTTCATTCAACTCAATTCAACTCACCAAAATAAAAAAAACTCTCTCAAACACATCTTATCACACTCCCAACTTGTACTTGTTGGAGTATATCTATCCTACACAACGGTAGTGGCTAAATAGCCACTACCTTAGAGACAAAAATCCTTGGATCCTCATGGGATCCCTTCTTTGATAGGGACACCATCAGTAGTGTCTTAGAGTGTAAGAAAGACTCGTTGATAGAGAAATTGCTTACCAATGGATTCAACGAGGATCTAATGGCATGAATCCAATGAAGAATTCACTGGCATGGGTTCAACAATTCTCCCCTTCCATGCCCATTGCAGAGGACTGTACTCTGCTATTCTTCACTTGTAGTCTACTCCAGCCATGTCTCTATAGAGCTCGAGTTTTTCACGTATGACCACCTTTGTTAACATATCAGCTGGATTCTCTTTTGTGTGGGTGTTCACCAACTTCAACAGCTGTTGCTCCATAACCTCGCGTATTTAATGATAGTGAGTATCAATGTGCTTAGTGCGGGAGTAGTATATTGAGTTCTTGCTAAAGTCCAGAGCACTCTAACCATCATAATGTACTTTATACTCATTCTGCTTGATTTCCAATGCCTGAAGAAACTGCTTCATCTACAACATTTCCTTTTTTATTTTCGTTGCGGTGATATACTCAGCTTTCGTTGTAGATAAAGCTACACACTTATGCAATTTAGATTGCCATGATACAGCTCCCCCTGCAAATGTGTAAAAAAATTCATATGTAGATTTCCTACCATCAAGATCACCGGCCATATCTGAATTTGTATAGCTCCAAGATTGGTTCAGCTCCCCTAAAACACAAGCACAACTTCAATGTACCCTTCAAGTACTTGAGAATTCACTTGACCACTTCCTAATATTCTTTTCCTGAGTTGGAGAGAAATTTGTTCATAAAGCCTATAGCGTGAACAATGTCTAGCCTTGTACACACCATTGCATACATAAGACTCCCAACTATTGAAGAGTATAAGATTGCTTCTATCTCCTCCATCTGTCTTCGAGGAGGGACACGAACTCTTACTTAGCTTGAAGTGATTAGCCAGCGGCATACTAACTAACTTGGCATTTCCCATGTTAAACCTATTAATCACCCAAGTCATTTATGTCAAAAGCCTTGGACAATTCCTTTTTTAGCTTGCATCCTAGCCAACGATCAGCATATTATCAACATAGAGAAGAAGTGTCACAAAACTTTCATCCAGAAATATCTGAATATACAGGCGCTGATCTGCAGTAGTCCTCTTGTACCCATGACGTACCATGAATGAGTCAAACTTCTTTTATCACTTTCTCGAGACTTGCTTAAGGCCTTAAAGACTATTCTTCAACTTGCAGACTAGGTGTTCTTTCTCGGGAACTACAAACCCTTCTGGTTGCTCCATGTAGATCTTTTCATTCAAATCTCCGTACAGAAAAGCTGTCTTGGCATCCACTTGTTCAAGCTCCAAATCCAGGCTGGCTACCAATCCAAGTATAACTCAAATTGAGGTCATCTTCACCATTGGTGAGAATATCTCGTCGAAGTTAATTCCTTGATTTTGTTGGAATCTTTTGACAACCAATCGAGCCTTGTGCCTCACTAGTTTTCCGCTGTCATCTTTTTTTAGCTTGAACACCCATTTGTTCCTTAAGGCTTTTTTGCCTTTAGAAAGCCTCACTAAATCATAGGTCTGATACTTTTGCAAAGAACTCATATCTTTTTGTATGGCTTGCATCTATTTACCTTTGTTTAGATGAGTCTGTGCTTCCTTGAAGTCCTCTGGCTCCCCTTCATCAGTAAGCATGATTTAATCTGATTCTGGATATCTAGTCAACGGAGTCAGAACACGGCCTATTGCAGATCTCCTTGGCTGAGGCTCATCAATTTGAGGAGATGCTTCAACATCTGGTAGAGGGGGTTGTTGTTCCTCCTGCTCAACGCCCTCTTCTTCTTTATTTTTCTGGAATTGGTTCCTGCATTCCAGTATCTGCGGTGAGCTAGACTGGTACTGGATCTAGAATCATGTCTAGAACACGGTGTTGAGTCAATGCCTTGATTTTGATGATAACAAAACATAGTTTAATGATCTAATAATTCTACTTAGTGTGTAGAGTAGTTATGAATTAGATCTTGATTTGACGCTTATCATAATGGAGGATTTGTGATGCAAAGATTTGAATAAAGAATGGAGAGCATGATGAAATGATGTATTCTACAAAGCTGATATTATAAGAAGATAAAGGAATCTCAAGATGATGAAAATCTTAGATTGAATATTGATAAGCTTGATGAGATGACACATTCAACAATGGTGATCTTATAAGAGAATGAAGATAATGGATATCAAGGAAGAAGAATGAAAATGCTAAAAGTCTTGATTGAAAATATTGAAGACTTTGAGGACTTGAAGATATCTTGCAAAAATGGAAGAAGAAGAGACCAACTCAGAAACATAGAAGCTTTCTTGAAAGATTTGAAGAAGTCTTGAAGACATAGAAGAAATCACAAGAGTAGAAAAGCTTTCTAGGAAGAGTTATTGAAGTCCATGGAGAAGCTATATAGTTTGAAGAATTCTAGAAGAAATCTAAAAATGAAGATGTTCAAAGAAGAATAGAAAATCAGTTGAAGAAATGAAGATTCTAAGTTATGGAAGCTCTTTTGAAGATCTTGAAGAAAACTTGAATCAATGGATTAAGCTATGATGGTGGAAGAGCTCTACAAGTGATTAAAATGAAGTTAATTAATCTAGAATGGATTGAAGATGTTCTTGGAGTAATTTAACCTTGAAGAAGTGTTTGCAAGCTTTAAAAAGCTTATTTGAATGATCCTTAAAAAGATTGGAAGCTTTGGAAAAGAATGAAGAAAAGTTACAAAAATATGGTTTTTGGTTAAAAGAGTCGACTCCTCAAGTAAAAAGAGTCGACCCATTCGAACAGAGTCTTGAAAATCTGCTAGAAGCTTAAAAGAGTCGACTCCTACTGTAAAAAGAGTCGACTCATTTGGACAGTGACTTGAAAAATCTGCTGAAATGCAAAAAGAGTCAACTCATTGTAAAAAGAGTCGACCCCCAGACAGTAACGGCTAGTTTTCTGACAGACGGTATGGGCAAATATGCAACAAAAACTTCTCCCGTACTTCTTCAAAGGCTAGAATCGATCTATATCTTTAAATACAAGATACATACAGCTTCTACATTGATGATTAGAGTGATTATACCATTGATATCAAGAGCTTGAAACTAAAAATCTCTTGTACCTCACTGCCACATATTTTTGCTTAGTGTTTAAGGTTATTCATTGAGTTGTATTTGTTCATATACTCACTAGGAGAGTTACCCATTGTATAACCTTTATTCATTACACTTGGGTGGGTTTGTAAACCTGTAAGTTTGAGTGTTCTTGAGTAAAAACACTTGTAAGTTTGAGTGAAGCTTGGATAAAATCACTTGTAAGTTTGAGAGAAGCTTGGACAAAATCTCTTGGGTTTTAAAAGCTTGGGAATAAGCTTTTGTAAGAGTGAGCTGGGCACTTGTGGCAAAACCAGCAGCTGTGTAAGGAGTATTACACAGTGGAGTTCCTTTGAAAGGATCGAAGAAGAGAGGACGTAAGCAAGGTTGGCCGAACCTCTATAAATCTGCTGCTCTTCTCTCTTGCCTCTGTTTTGCTTATTTGCTCTCTATATATGCTTGCATAGATACATACTTTGATATATGCTTTACTTGCTTGATATTCACTTTGATTAATTGTTGTTATACATAAATTGTTTTTAGTTACAATATTTGATATAAATTCTATAAAACCCAATTCACCCCCCCTCTTAAGTTGCCTTCTTGGGCCAACACACGGGAGTTGGAACCACTAGACTGAGTCGGTTCCTTATAAAACTAGTTCTCTTGGAAGACAACACCCCTGTTTTTTATTGTCCTTCTGTTTTCCAGATCCCACAATCTGTATTCGAACTCTTTATCACCGCAGCCAATAAAGATACATGGAGTAGACTTCAAGTCTAGCTTCTGCCTCTATTCCTGGGACACATGTACATTTTTGTACCCAAACACTTTTAGGTGAAAATAAGAGACATCCTTCTTGCCAGACCAAATCATCTTTAGAACTTCGAACTTCAACGACATTACTGGTGATCTTTGGATCAGGTAGTAGGCTGTACGAATAGCTTCACCCCAAAATGGCTTTAGCAGATTAGCCATATTGTGTATATACCGAGTCCTTTCCACAATGGTTCGGTTCATCCTCTCGGTTACTCCATTGTGCTGTGGGGTGTATAGGATCGTCTTCTTTTGGCAGATACCACGTTCAAATAGTATGTCTTGAACTCCTTGGATGTGTACTCGTCTCCATTGTATATTTGGAAGCACTTCAACTTCTTGCCAATCTCCCTTTCCACTAAGGCATGGAACTACTTGAAGTAGTTGAATACTTGGTCATTTGTCTTTAAGAAATACACCCACACATTCTGTGATGCATCATCAATGAAGGTAACAAAATATCTATTACCGCCCAATGACTCTTCTTCAATGGGACCGCAAACATCAGAGTGTACTAGACTCACTAACTCTAATCTTTTTTGTATGGAGGAACTGAACGAGACTCAATGTTACTTACCAAATAGGTAATGCTTGTAGAGGTTTAGTGTCATCTTCTTATTTGCTGGAATGAGAGCTTTCTTCACCAACGCGATCAACCTTTTTTCTCCAATGTGGCTGAGTCTCTTGTGCCACAGATTTGGTGATGCCTCGTCTTTAACTGGATTGAGATTATCTAAACAAACCTTTACATAGGTTCTGTATAGCGTGTTGTAAATATGCCCCTAGGTAACAACCAAAGCACCTTTTGGCAGCTTCTAAGTGTCATTGCTAAAGAGGTTGTCATAACCCTATTAATCAAGGGCTATCCCGAAAATAAGATTAGCCAAAGGCTAGACACGTGTCTAACGTCCTTCAACACCATCGTGCAGCTAACATTGGCCTTGATCCAAACATCACTAATGCCTGCAATCTTTGATGAACTGGTGTTCTCATTCTTACAGTACCAAAGTCTCCAATTTTGTATGTCGTGAAGAACTCGCTGTGGAGAGTGGCGTGGTAAGAGGCTGCTGTGTCTACCACCCATTCAAAATCCTGGCTGGCAACGTGGAGGCACGTCTTTCTTCCACGGAGAGTACTGTGACACCTCCTTTAATGGTGACTAGGGTATTACCATCTTTCTTATTGTGCTGGTGACTATCTTGACCTTGCTCTCTTTTTAATTTTCGGCAGTCCTTCTTCATGTGTCTTCAATGCCACAATGATAGTAGGTAAACCTGCCATTTTTGTCACCAGATCTGCCAAGATCCTGTGACCTTTCTTTACTTTTGCTTTTACCTTTTCATCTACCTCAGTCTTTACCTCGGCCTCTGTTATCTTCCTGAGGCCTTCCCTTACTTTTTGTAGCGAGGGCATATGACTGCTCCACGCTAGCTTCATTTCGTCTGACTTTTTCATTGAATAGGGTATCCTTAACCATTGGTATGGTAAGTTTGTCATTTAGAGCTGAGTTATTGAGAGATACCATCAATGTCTCCCAACTGTCTGGTAGAGAATTGAGAAGTAAGAGGACTTGCTCTTCATCTTCCCAAGGCAGTTTCACGATTGCGTGCTGGTTCATTAGATTTTGAAACTCATTAGTGTGCTCGACAATTGAAGTTCTGCTCTTTAACTTCAAGTTGACAAGTCGTCGCATCAAAAAAGCTTTGTTTAGAACGGTTTTGGCTTGATACATATTCTTCGGTTTCACCTAGAAGGTATATGCATCTAGCTCTTGGGCAACATGATGGAATACGCTGTGGTTGATCTATTGTCTGATCAAATCGATAATCTTCTTATTCTTTCTTTTCCTCTTTACTTTCGTTATTGCCATCAGTTTCACCCTTACTTCATCCAAATGATCAAATGAATCCTGATAATTCAAGTAATCCTCCATTCGAGGCCTTCAAATGGCGGAATTCGAAGAGTTAACATTGTTGGCTCGTCCATGCTTTTGAAAATTTTGGAGTTGAACTATAATTTTTAAAAAAATTTGGGGTCAAATTCTAATTTTTAAAAAGTTTTAAGACCGAACTATAATTTTTGGAGTAGAACTATAAAACGTTCTAGGGCTGAACTGTAATTTTAAAAAGTTTAGGGGCCAAAATGATAATTTTTAAAAATTTCTACTAACATGGCAGCTGATGCTGACTAGGCGTTGACGTGGCATGTGATTGGATGCTGACGTGAAAGGTAACTGGGTGATGATGTCACTGCTAATGGAGTGATAATGTCACTCCTTTTTCTTCAGCGCTGGTGACTTCGCCTTTATTGACTTGCTCGAGACAAACTTTGACCGGCTCATACAGGCTCATTTCGGCTTCGTTTTTTATGTGATTTGCGGTGTTGGACTCATATCGTGGAGACGAACACATTGGTATGGTCGAAACACAATTTTGAGCACTTTGATTTTTGAATAGTGAGAAAAAATTACTTTATTTTTGCTCCGACAGCTCTTACGAGGCTTCGATATCACTTGTTGTGCCCAAAAATTATTCACACACGAACTGAGAGAAAAAAACAACTTCACTAAATGAAGAAAACGGCTTACAAAGGAGGAGAAGCAAAACTTCTTCACTCAACTCACCAAAACAAAAAAATTCCCTCAAACACACCTCACCACACTCTCAACTTTCACTTGTTGAAGTATATCTATCCTACACAATAGTCGTGGCTATTTACTTTGGAAGCAAGAACCCTTGGATCCTCATGGGATCCCTTCTTTGATGTAGACACCATCAATGATGTCTTGGAATGTAGGAAAGACTCATTGATGGATAAATTGCTTGCCAATGGATCTAATGAGGATTTAATGAAGAATCCAATAGCATGGGTTCAACATTTATTTTAAATGTATAAGACGTAATGAAAATATTACAACAAGAAAAATAACTAAATACTCTCTTGTTCCTTGTCTTCAAGCAGTTGGATTGAAACTTTTCCTAACAAATTTAATCAAAGCATCGTATGCAAGCTCAACCAGGAACGATCTATTTTCATAAAAAGTCAATAACAAATGGGATTGATAATTTGTTTAAAGTAAGTCTATTATCAGAATGATATTGTAGATTTTTTTACTTTTTGCAGCCACTCGTTTGATTTGCTTTCGAAGTTTCTAGTATTGGTCTCCTTTTGATTCACATTCAAGATTTTATGTAAATACAACACTAGCAATTTCTTTCTTTCCCTAAGGTGATTTCAATATTGATTAAAAAAATCAAAAGATTAAAGAGGCTTAATAGGTGAAACAAGATTAATAAAAAATTCTAGACACATCAACCAAATGGTCCACATCAAATAAGATTATTGTTAGTTTTTATTTTGTGGATATATTATAGAGTAAAAAATTCTTGTGGAGGGAGAAGGGAGAAGGGCGAGTGCAATCCATGATCTCATATTGAAGCGTGCCACTACGACTGAGTTGACCCCTTTCTACATAATTATTTTATTTTATTTTGGTACATTAGAGGGCTAGAGCTATGGGGAAGTGGAGGCGAGTCGAACCCATGACTTTAACTATGAGTGGAGGTACCATCACAACGTGGGCTAACCCTTCTCCTCTCCTCGTGATTAAATTGGTAAAATAAGAATAGTGTTAATCTTTGATTGATATGAATCTAATTTGTAGGTATAATCAAACTTACAAAATTTTCACTGCTCAAAGCACTTATAATTTTTGGATAATACTATATAATATATACATAAACTAATTTCTTAATTCAGTATTTCAAACACAAAATATAATGCAATAGTACTCACATTAATAAATGTATATAAAATCCACTCACTTTGTGTTTTATGAATAAGAAAGTAGATTATGCATAGTATTTTTTTTTCAACACAAAGAGTGAAAGAATATCTTTTGCCATTTCCTTTTAACATAGGGGCATATATGCAATTTCAAACAACCTAGACCATTAATTAGAAAGTATTGGAAAAGAATAATTAAAATTATTTTTAAAAAAGAAAAAGCTGTCATTCCACATTCCTTTCATTTTTCAATTCTTTACCCACGATTTCAGCGCGTGTACAACCATCATACACGGTTTTTCAAAGTGCTAACGTGCGCGTGGCTATGGAAATCAACTATCCTCAGTGAACCATAGGCTCTGCTGCCAGGTATTTATGATGAAAACAAATTAACGGCAGAGATCTCGTTATAATTTTCAGTGTATATATATTGCCAGGTTGTCAGTAAGAAGTCATATGAGCCCTTCGATGGTAATGAGAGTTGTGAAATCAGGACCGCCTGATCAAAGCTCAGCTCATTGACGGCAAAAATTCATATTTAGAGTTACGGGACCCACAAAGGGAAACTGTCAATGTAATCATTCAATGCAAGAAAATTACGTACCCTCTCGTAAAAGAAGAAGCTGTGCATGCGTCAGCTCCTCTCTTTTACGTGCACGCTTTGATGGTTTAAAACTGGAAATTTTTTACCCCCAGTGGGAATTTAAAGCTGAACAGATACCAAGGTCTTTGAATGATGGTTGAGAAAATACCAAAAACTGAAGATTGAGAAAGATTGTGGGATATGACTT
Source organism: Euryodendron excelsum (assembly GCA_033060915.1). NCBI lineage: Eukaryota > Viridiplantae > Streptophyta > Magnoliopsida > Ericales > Pentaphylacaceae > Euryodendron > Euryodendron excelsum. The sequence continues at coordinate 3,976,539 of CM065390.1, forward strand.
TGCGTAAGAAAAGCAAAGTGAAGCCACGCCATTCCGCCACGCAGAGACACCCTCCTGCTGATTTACCAGCTCTCTTTCCGTCTGCATTTTCTCTCTCTACTATTGAATTCTCTCTCTCTCTCTCTCTCTATCACTGTTTTTAACAGTGAAATGGAAATGGGTAACAAGTGGACAAGTGATGACTGAGAGAACTGGTTGCTATTTCTTTACCCTGGCACAGGTCTTTTAAAGAAATGGTTTCAGTGAGGCTGACTGGTAAGGCAGAGAGAGAGAGAGAGATTCTCGTTCTCCCTTTGGGTAGTTTGATTTATGATGGATGGATGGGGTTATTGAGACGTCTTTACAAATGCACATGCAAATATGCCTCGGGTCTAGAGTAGTTTTGTTCGTTTATCGCTATGTATTGGGTACTTTGAACCGCTGGTTAGCTTATTCAGTTGGTTTTTGCCCACTGGTTCGCATAACCGGAAACAAATTATGTGTTGAAGCGTTACTAGTTCTTCACTCCTTGTGGGGAAACAACTTTGACAACTTGTGATGCGCTCGTCTTACTTTCTATTATCAAAATAAGAAGCGAAAGAGGAGATTTTAAGAGAAACCGCAATGCGGTAAAATTATATAATAAAATAAAAAGTAAAAAACGATGGGAATGTGATTATAAAATATAAGAGAAAATAAAAAATATGAAAAAACTTAATATAAATCTTATTACAAAATTCTTGTGAAACTTGAAGGGCCCTTTAAGAAACTTAGTGAAAAGTTACATAAATAATTTTATAGATACTTAGTTAGAACTTAAGAGAAAAAATAAATAAAAATTAATATTCTAAGTTTCTGAAACGTTTCTTTTAAGTTTCTCAAAGTGTTAGATATTTTAAAATTTTTCTTTTGTGTTTTCTAAACATTTTTTTAAAATTTTTAAACGAGTTTCGTACCAGTATTCAAAATGCGTTTTCTCCTTTAAAATAAATTTCTCAACTGCTATGGTCCTACTTCACCAATATTTTCTTTTTGTTTTTTGAAAACTAAATTTTTTGGTACTAAAAAGGGACGCAGTTAGGCTATACCTTTTGTTTTTTGAAGAAACAAATTTTCAAGTCACAATTAAAAATATGTTTTTTGAGTTTTTAAATTTAACTATTTTAAGGCCCATTTGAGAAGAGCTTTTCTATCTGAATAAGCTGCTTAAAACGGGCTAAAAAAAGGTTTAAAAAAAAGCTTAATTGGACTTCATGCTTTTTTTAAGATAAGCTGAAAAAATTATTTTTTTTTTTTTTTAAAGCTTTATTTGCAACACATTATTAAGAAATAGTTTAAATTTGACTTTTTTTTTTTTGTAAAAATTTCAATCAATAGAGATCCTATAAAGAAAATTGGTGGTGGTGATGGGTGGTGACGACGTTTGGTTTAGGTTACGGCAAAGGTGGTTGAAAACTGAAAAGGGTCAATAATGAGGTGACGACTCTGGTGGTGGATGGAAGTGGTGGCATGTGTGGTTGTGGATGGAGTGGTGGCGATGGTGGTGGGTGGGCTGGCAGCAATTTAATGATGGCGGCGATAGTGGTGGGGCTTGGGTGGCGGCGATGGTGATGGTGGTGGTGGGTCTCCTCGAACCCAAGACCAATTGTGGTTAGTAGGGCGGCAATAGTGGTGGAGGGTGGGTTATAGTGGCGATGGTGATGGTGATTGGTGGTGGCAAGGTGGGGTGGTGGGTGACAGTGGCGGTTGACTAAATTGAGCCTATGTAGGAAATGTGCCCAATAAAAACTTGATAAATTTTATTACTTTTTACTATAGTGATTTAAACACAAAAAAAATTCATATTTTTAGTTTTTTTGCTTATAAGCTTATTAGGCTAAAAAAGATTTAAAAAAATTAGCGGCTAAAAAAGCACGCAATCAAAGACTTCATGCTTTTTTTAAGCAAAAAATCGAATAAGCTCGAACAAAAAGTTTTTTTCAAATGGCCTTAAGGCAACCCATTATTAAGAAATAGTTTAAATATGTTTTCGGAGTTTTTAAAAATTTCAATCTAAGAGAATATAAAGAAAATTGGGTTTGTTTTAAAATTTTCGTTCTTTTTATTTATGCAAACATGAAAATCGAAAACTCAAAAGGAAAATGTCAATAATGCAGGTTAGTATCTTGGAATGAACTTGTCATGTGAACCTGTGAACATAAGAAAGCGAAATATCCCATTTAATGATTCAATTACCCCATTAAAGGAAAGCTTTGGTCAAACATTGGAGAAATTTCTCCTCGAACCCAAGACCGATTATAATTACTAGGACATATAAATGGATGAAGAGAAGGTTATAGATCTCGTAGAGAAGCAATTTTGGTGCAAAATTGTGCCTGATTCTATTTACTGATACTAACAGTGAGCCTATGTTTGTAATGTGCCCAATGAAAATCAATGATTTTTTCTTCTGTTAATTTTTGCTATTAAGCAATGACAAATTTGCAGCAATGAACTCAGCGCTCTCTCAATGAAAATCAATGATTTTTTCTTCTGTTAATTTTTACTATTAAGCAATGACAAATTTGGAGCAATGAACTCAGCTCTCTCTCTCTCTCTCTCTCTCTCTCTCTGTGGGGGGTCAGGAAATTCAACCTAGCCCAGTAATGGGAAAAAAAGCACCAAGCTGTTGTTTGAATGGTACTTCCATCCAGAATCCGGCTGGCCAATATGCTGCTAAGGCTTAAAGGCGGGCATGGGTAACCAACCTAGCTAGCCCGGTAAACCAAGTCCACAATAGTATTGACATGTAAGTATCTAAAGTTGGGGTTGACAGGCGCCATCGAGCCTACATTAAAACAATTCTCAACCGGCCTAAAACTAAATTTCAAACTAGCTCAAAATAAAAATTATGATTTCTAAACTTGTTCAGTAATTTAAAAGTATTTTTTATTCAAAGATAAAGTTAAATAATTTAAATTTAAATATATTGTTATAATAATTATATAAAAATATATTAGTTTACCTATATTTCCGGCTAGGCCAAGTCGAGCTTAATTAATTTTTAAGTTAACTCATTAAATTTGTCGGGTTTAAAAAAAATTTCAAACCTTATCCATTATGGGCAGGCCAAGTAGGCAATCGGGCCTAACCCAAAGTCACCTGGCTAAATTCGCAGGCCTACTCAATTTTTGTTCGGCTGGACTCTGATTTCTTATCCAAGCCTGCTTAAAATTTGCCCCCTAATCATCTGTGATAATCTGAAGTCTATCTTAATTCAAGAAAGACAATCGCCAATATCTAATGCCCCAAAAAGGGCCATTATATCATAAACCGCATGGTAATGTCAATAATGTTTAATGTTCAATATAGTGCTAGATATGTGAGGATATATATAGATATATATTTACACATTGACATAATGATCTGAATTGGTCGTCCTTGGAATTAATTGTTGATCATTGGCACGCACAAAATGAATAACCAGTATTATAGATTCTAGTCTCAATTTCACATAAATTCTTTGATTGAGGATAACCTACCTCCCCTGGTTTCATTGAAAAAAAATTTAATTGACTTGGAGATTCACTAAACTGATATAAGAATCATAAAGACAAAATGAATAGTTTTTTAATTGAATTGGAAGCGATAACATTACAAAATTTTAATTTACTCTCTAAGCGTATTGTTGGGATTTAATTGATCCAATTGCTCAATTTAATAATCATCTTTGTATATGCCCACATGTTCACTAAACTAATATTTTGCGAGTCATTTTCAACGATAAATTTTAAATTAATATCTTGTTTTATTATTGAAAAGCATAAGGAAGAAAAGAGACCAGCTTTTCTTATCAGGCTAAAAGTGTTTAGAACTTTTCTATAGATTTCTTAGTTATCAAAAGTGCATTTGGCTTTTTTTTTTAAGATTGTTTTGGATTTTATTATAACATTTTGGAGTAATAGGTACCCATATAGGTATTCATTTATTGGGGTAAAAAGTCAATTTTACCCCATGATCATGAGAGAAAATAACAAGTTTGAAAATAAGTATCCATTTATTGGGGTAAAAAGCCAATTTTAGCAAACTATAATGATTTTCTAACAAAATATTTTTTTTAGAGATGATGTCAAAATGTTAATTTGGAAAATATTTTTAAGAGAATGTTAGATAGGGGATTACTTTTAAAAAGAATGTTATTTTGACAAAAAACTCCATTCATTGATCAAAAGCAACACAACCTAATTGGATTAATTACACTTTGCACTCTTTCACTGTCACTTTAGGACATTCATTTTAATTTATAATAATTAAATTCTTACACTTATAGTTTGTTACAATGTCAACTTTTTGTTCACTTTTATTTTAAAAAATAGAAAAAAAAATTCAAAGTAATTACATAACCTTTTTTTTTAAGAGGCAAAAATATAAAATCTACACCTATCTCGCTCAAATACTCATGTGAATCACACGTGATTCGAATTGAAGCATTTACACGAGGCTTAATTATATTTTGCATTTATGATTTTGGAGGCTTATCAAATGCAAATTTTTCATCAAATTTTCAAATGAAAGTTATCAAAATGGTGATATTGCAACATATTAGCAGTGTAAGAATTTATTTATTACAAATCAAAATGAAAAAATGCGATTTGGTGTAATGTGCAAGGGTGTAAAGTGTAATTAACATTTATCAATTCACAGAAGGTGAACCGGTACATTTGATGAAAAATCAGCTAGTGGTGTAGAATTACTCTTAAAATAAATAGTGTTTAAATCATCAATAGGTTAATGAAGGGGCTTTCCTAAAAGAAATCATCAATTTTGATAATAAAAAGAAAAACCAGTTTATTAGTGTGGTGAATATCAGCTTCTTCACATCAGATATTGGCTTCAATTTGGTAATTCAGAAATAAATTATATAGGCAAGACCACTAATTGCCCAGAATAAAGCATAAAAAGGGATTTAGAAAATTAAAAGCACTCAAAGGAATATAAGAATGCGCAAGCAAATAAAATTAATTATGATATTAAAATTGTATTCTTGTCAGAGTTGGAACATGAAAGAGGATACATATTTATGACAGAATATAAGAACTGAAAAGCATTTTAGAAAATAGATCGTAGATTTATAATCATAATAATAAATTAGCAAATCAAAATTTTATTGTATTAATAGTAAATTAATTATGCTTTCAAGCTCCCATATATAAGTCTGAGGTTATCTCTTGTTTCCATATATTATTTGCTATTGTGAACCTCTCCCAATCTATTTTCGATAGTTTACGCAGTAGATTCCATGGAACCTTGGGCAGTAAAGATGAAACTCAACGAAAAGACCATTAAAAGCACATCAAACTCTCTACCTTTGGATGGTGAAGCAGTTGAAGAACACATTGTTAGCAAACTAACAATAGAGCAGCAAAACAAATTGAAACAATATTGCTCCACAATGGTAAGTGTTTTTGATGAAGACAATTCGACCTTCCATCCGATGAACCTGTTTATGCATGAAAAGAAATGCCTACTAACGGGTTGGAGCGCTATTACAAAACGAAGGAAGCTCAGAAAGGAAATGGAAATAGGATTCCGTTGTGTTGATGGAAATTTGCATTTTTCAGTCCTCAAATGATGATCATGGTTTCGTAAGTTAGTTAGTGCTCGCGTAGTAAAAACTGTTGGTTCACAATTTTTTTACGAATTGTTTGAACTAGTAAATAATTGATTATTGAAAAGGACTAGAATCCTCAAAACAAACACTTCACTTTGCAATTACTCTCTTCCTCACAATTCTCTTCTTCAAGAACTGAAGGAGAGGAAGGGAAAGGGGAGTGAGATGGGTTGTTAGGGGAAAAAAAAAAGTTGTTGATTCCACAGGGGCGAAATAACACATTTACTAATTTAAATTATGATCAAATAGTGATTTCATTGCTTCCTGTTCAAATCCCGAATGATGTGTGATGGTTAGAGCAATTTGATATCATCTAAATTCTTTTCTTTTATTTGTTCATTGGAAATGATTACAAGAAGAGCTAAAGTCGGAAAGAAAATTTGGAGAGGAGGTTTGAACTCCTAACTGCATAAAGGGAGGCCAGGAACTAGGGATGGACCTACGGTTCAACTGTGGGGGCCACAGCCCTTCTTAAATTTTGACAAAATTCTATTTAGGCTATTTGAATTTTGAATATTTATGATAAGAAATAAATATTGAGCTCCTTTAAATTTCAAAAAATTTTCTCTGACATTCCAAAATTTAACAGTTTTTAGCTTAACTTCTTAACCCCCCAACAAAATTCAAAAAATTTATCTTAACCTTCCAAAATTCAAGAGAATTTTTTTATTAACCCCTCAACAAAATTTAAAAAATTTTATCTTAGTCTTCCATGACCCCCCTTGACATAATTTTTAGTTCAGTCTCAGGAGTTCTAGCCAACTAGGCTAGCTCCAATTGGTTTCATCTAAATTCTTTTCACATCTAACACATGAAACCACATAAAATAAGGTCTAGACTGTACAAGTATAAAATGTAATTTACCTAAACAACTATTACTACCAAATTATAATACAATTATAGAACACCAGGATTGAAACTGTAATAGGACTTTGTAAGGATTGACAAAACAAACGTTGCATTGTTTTTCCGTTGAAGAAAGGTAATGAGTAAAGTTCTCTTGACTTGACATTACACAATTTGTCAACTAAATGGACAAGATTTCTTGATGCATTTGCAAACAGTGTATTAATATGCGGGCACCAGTTTACCATTTATTAAAGGGTTAATAAATGATCCTTTAAACCATTAACTTAGTAAGAAAAACCAGAAAAAATAAATAAATAGAGGAGCAAATATATGAAGCATAGAATTAGCATTTTTTTTTTCAAATACTAACTTATGTCCTATATATATACTAACGGATAATATATTACGAAGTTCAAAGTCTTTGGCCAATATTTTCTGACTAGAAATTGATATATGCCCACAAAATTTAGAGGGGTAGAAATAAAAGAAACGATTATTTGTCATTTTATTAGGGATAGCAGTGGATCGGAGCGGGGCTAGGATTGACACTTCCATTCCTGCACTCATCTAAAAAATTTACCTCCATACCCATACGGGAATGTTGTTGGAGGTCCATCCTTGTCTCGAGAGTACAAACCTCCATCCACACCCGCCCCACACCTGCCAAGCCTAATATTACTAAAAAAAATTCCAAAAAAATACAAATAAATAAAAGAGTAAAAAAATACGGTTAGCAAATTTTAGATTTTAAAATTTTATTATTTATAGCTGAGCCCTTATTTTTTGTTTTAAAATTTATAGTTAAACCCTTTTTTTTAGTCTTAATATTTATAATTGACCTCTAGGTAATTACTAATTACACTAATACCTAACGAGTATGACGGGACAGAGCGGGGGAGAACCTAAGTCCATCCCCACTTTCATTCCCGTTTTGAATCCTCCATACCCTCTCCATATGGGGCGAGTTCGGTCGGATCTCCACATTTGTCCAGTCCACTACCATTCCTACATTTTATCCCTACAATTTTGTCTCAAATTTTAATGTCATTTTTTTACTTTTATTTTTTATATTTAAACCCTTAAACTTTTAAAAGTAACTCAATGTGGTTCAACCGTCTAACATTTTAAACTAATCATAATTAGGAGCTTATTTAGTCAAAATGCTATATTAATCTCTGAAGTAAAGAGAGAAAAATGATTTATGAAATGTTATAAATGTTCCCAGAATGCCAAAAAAAAACCCAAAATTATACATAAAATCTTACCTTTGTTGATCATTAATTATTAACCCAACCAGTATCAAGAATATTTTTTGAAATTATACATTTGTTAACTAAAAAAAAACACTTAGATTTTATCAAATAAAAAATGTTACAAGTATTAAATTATTTCTTTTATTGACAGTGTCAGCACATACTGAAATTTTAATAGTTTAGGATGAAAAATTGAATCCTAATTAAGAAGGTTCAATTATAATTAATCTTTAATTTTTAAAAAAATTAAAGTACTTAAATGCAAGAAATCAAAGTTAAGAAATGTCAATAAATTTTAAATAAAAGTTTGAGATGAACAAAATCATTGTTCACCCAATAAGAAATGCCTATTACGGCAGAAGGAAAAAAAAGAAAAAAAAAATGGAGAATTGCGAGAACTTTCGAGGCTGAGATTTAGTCGTGCTACGTTTTTGTCCAGGAGGAGGACACATGGCTGAATTGACTAGTAACTTTTGAGGTTCCACTATCTAGAGATGCAAGACGTGTCAACTGTCAAAACGTACGCAAAGCAGGTTTTACCTTAATTTATGCTGATGATTGAGGAAGGAAAGGAGAAAGACAGTCATGGAATATAGGAAAAAGCTTTTGTTGTATGTATTATTCTTACTTTTGAACCCAGAAAACGTGTCATCCCATGGGAGGTTTATTCCATGTATCTTTCATTCTGACCATCAGACTAATGGCTACACCCACTCATACTCTTTCGGTTATTGTCTTTCTTTTTTCTCAAATAGTTGTGCCTTAGAATCTGACATTCGTGGGCAGTTGAAAACTGGATTAGACATATATAGTCTTATACGACTAGAAGCTACTATATATCTATATGAGAGAGAGAGAGAGAGAGAGAGAGAGGGCCCCAACCATCACAGCTGCTCCAAATTCTAAGGGCACAGATTCTGTTTTATGATGCGCGAGAAAATGATTTCCTCTCAATTTCCCATCCAATGCAAGATGACAATACCTTGTTATAAGTTTGATATGAAACGTCTTCTTTTTTGTACCCTCTAGCTAGGCCAAAAGAAAATAAGGTTTTCAATCGATCTATCGGGGGAATGGCATGATCATGATGCCCTTAATTTGAAGTGATTATTGATTAAAAAACAAAAAAACCTTCATAAACCCAAATGTCTTTCAGGAAAATGAACGGAAGCGAGATAGACTGAAACATCATGTAAAACAAATAAAAGTTATACAGGTCATGGACACAGTCAGTTGAGAATCCATGATGAGGATATGTAGGTCTCTAAACTCTTAAAATTTTAGCCCTTCCACTAAAGATCATCTTTGCAAGGCAGCTCAGAGAGAGAGAGAGAGAGAGAGAGAGAGAGAGAGAGAGAGAGAGAGAGAGAGAGAGAGAGAGAGAGAGAGAGAGAGAGAGAGAGAGAGAGAGAGAATTTTTTACTGGCCAAACAGATTAGTGGATTGTTTGATGGCATGTCCCCTTTGCTTTGATGATTAGTTCAAATTTCAAGCATATAAATTTTGGAGTTTCCAAGTTTCATATTACGAAGTCAACTTTCTGGACCGTAACGACATGGTCAACAATAAAATATGTCCAAAATTTCTATTTTAGGCTTCATGAAGCCATAGTAAGTCAAGCATCCTGAATAAGATAACACAGCTGTAGTCTCTTTTGTCTCCCTTGATTGAATTAAGTACACGTTCCCAAGCTTGTTGAAGATATCTTTTTTTTTTTTTTTCTATTTCGTGTGGGGTAAAAAAGCACGGGTGTTGAGAATTGAGTGAAGCACCTTAAAAGCTGAATCCCCATTTGCCCAGAGATATTGTATTGAAGTGGGAAAAGTTATATTCTTCATTCTCATTAAGCCAATGGGCCAAAGACGCATGGATTCACCAATGAAAGATATCTATCATATGAAAGCTTGAAAACTTTAGAAGGGACGTCTTTTAAGCTTCATTTGGAAATTGATTTTTTTGATAAAAATTCTTCGCATTTTTTTTTTCACCAAAAATTTGAGTTTCAAGTGGAGTCTTTAAGGAATTTCAGTAATGAAAAATTCCATTTTTACATAATTTTTTCACAAAAACTCAAACTTAATAATAATAATAGTGTTATTTTTTAAAATTATGAGCTAAAATAAAATAAAAGTACCACTAATAGCTACATAATTCTTAATGATTTTTATTTTATTTTATAGTATTACCTCTTAGCAATTCATCTCTCTCTAGACTTCTCTATCAATTTTGAAGAAGATATATTAGTTTCAAAGCTTTTCAAACACGATCTTTTCCTTAGACAACCATTTATTAGATTATCGCATGTTGAAGTGTTTCCGAATCTCTTTAAGCTTTTAAGCCAAAAACCCTCAACGTCCCATTTTTTCTTCCCTCTATAAAAGCTCTAATATTCTAACACCCCATTACACCAAAACGACTTCCAAGCATCTCTCTCTCTCTCTCTCCAATTTTTGTCGACATGTCAAGGCTCGTAGAAACACTTACAATGGGGAGAGTGGTAGGAGAGGTAGTGGACACTTTCACCCCAAGTGTGAGAATGAATGTAACTTACAACTCCAACAAGCAAGTTTTGAATGGCCATGAGCTCATGCCTTCTGTCATTACTGCTAGACCTCGTGTAGAGATCGGTGGTGAAGACATGAGGGCTGCTTATACACTGGTAATTTTTAATTAAATTGCAATATTTCTCTCTCTCTCTCTCTCTCTCTCTCTCTCTCTCTCTCTCTCTCTCAGTTTTGGTTTTTGTTTTTCCGGATGCATCCTTGAAGATTATGACAGACCCAGATGCTCCAAGCCCTAGCGATCCCTACCTGAGGGAACATCTGCACTGGTTTGTTTCATCTACCCAACTTAAGTATATATATGTATTCCATTTATGATGGTACATTTTGTCAAAGGGGAATCTGAATCTCTGAAATATAAACTGGGAAAAACCCTTTTGTCTTTCAGGATTGTCACGGACATTCCTGGCACCACTGACGCTTCCTTCGGTGAGTTCCTCAAGTCTCTCTCTTCATATTGGAGTCATTTTTGGCTTGAAATGATAATCTCCTAAAAATGGGTTTTAATCCAAACAGGAAGAGAAATTGTGAGCTACGACAGTCCGAAGCCAGTCATCGGTATCCACCGATACGTATTCATCTTGTTCAAGCAGAGAGCAAGACAAACAGTGAGGCCACCAGCTTCAAGAGACTACTTCAACACAAGAAACTTCTCGGAAGAGAATGGCTTGGGACTACCTGTTGCTGCAGTGTATTTCAATGCACAGAGAGAAACTGCTGCCAGAAGAAGATGAGAGAGAGGGAGAGAGATGGGTTTCATCTTCCCCGAGGAGAATGAGATTTCATCTTTCGGTATAATCTGAGACACTGATTAAAGATTCAACCTTTTGTTGTGTGGGGCTAGGTAGGTAACTGTTTTTTCTCTCTACTAGGTTTCAGGATATGCGTGTCCCACCTTAAACCTATAGGTGGCTTTAAGGATCTGATAGATAGATAGATAGATAGACAGGGATCTCAGGGCTACAACTTTCTGGGTGGTACGTGTCGTGTAATGAATCTTCTGGTTCTGATATTTGTTAATGTGGTCCCCAGAACTCTCTGCCAGCCCAAAAAAAAAAAATATATATATATATATAACAGAATTGTTGGTTCCACTCCTCTAGTGCTATCCTATCGGTTGATCTATAGTATTTCTTAGGATTCGATCTGGGCCGTCCGTGACACCTATCCGCTCACATTTATGATGGACCTTCAGCAAAGCACATATTTGACACATGAACATCAACGAACCATATGCATGTTACTCAAAACGCGGTTTCATTTTCCCTCCAATTGTGAAAAACAGAAGTAACCAGTTTGAAAATCATATATAAGAGAACTCGATATAAAAAATACCCACCCCCATTGAGCACATTAAGTTACAACCACTCTATAACCCCAACGTATATATTTTACAAGCCCTTACCTAAATATCTTAACCAAGCAAAAATCCCAGAACTGGATCCCTCACCATGGCACCAAACCAACAGAAGCAGAATCGAATTTGAAAACACCAGCGGCCGAAAATGGGGAGACTAAAACCATCACACCAGTGGTATGCGAAGGGAATCATCATCCGCCAAACTAATTTCAGGCGTTTATTTCTGAATTGCACTGGTGCTCTCTGGTGCAGCTTCTTTTGCCCCAAAACAACCTTGAACAACTTGTTTTCTCCAGCCTCGCCACTTCCATTCTGTCTTGGTCTATTGATGTTGGTTGGGAGCGATGAGGAGATTCTTCTCGGGTTTCAACCTCACGGGGTTCACAGGAGGGGCATGGTCCATCACTACAAGTGCACAAAGGAATGGCTACAGAAGGAAATGGACTGCACGTGACTGGGCAGAAAAGATCCGAGGACACAGAAGCTACACGATTCTTCCGAATATTTGTCGTGGAGGCTGGTTTTGGTTGATCTGCTTCACGGGGGTGAAGCATGCAAGGTGTACAGAGGCTAAGGGACATATGAATTTGGATTTCTTTTGCTGGAGATCCAGCCAGTTTTACAAAAGAGACAATTCCATGTCGGCAAAGAGGGCAAGGAATGGACCCGGGTGGCCCCAGTAACTCAGAAGGGATGTTGCTTGTTGAGCAAAGGTAGAGTGCACATCTTACACAAAGCTCATGGCCACATCCTGAGAACATAAATAAATGAAAATCATCAATAAAACTATGTATAATGAGATATAATAACAGGGGACCACAAGAAGTGTTTAGCTACAGCTTCAATAAAATGGTGGACAAAACAAAACCATTTGCTCTACCAATGAACTATCTAAAAGGATGTACCCAGAAAAAGGAGAAGACAAACAAAAAACTAAAAGGGCATAACCACCCAAAAAAAAGAAAGAATGTATCACACATGAAACGACATTGTAAGAAGAAAATAATTAAACTCCTTATGAGAAAATGAAAGAAAACATGTAACCTGAGTATTTGATATTGAGATTGCAGTGCCTAATCATCTTGGTATTTCTCTACCTTTTTTTTGAAAAATTTCCCATTTTTATGACCAGGAACCAACTGAACCAACTAAGCCCTTTCGACCTGTGGCCGGGCATAAACCTGGGGGCTTTGTAGCACCCCCTGCCCAAAGCAACTATCCTTTATTACTTTTTTTGATGACCAGGAACTAACCTGACCAACCGAGCCCTTTTGACCTATGGCCAGGATGGCGCTCGAGGAGTATGATCTTGGTGGAGATTCCCTTATCTTCTTTGTCAAAGAAATATACCATAAGTGAAAGTTGCCAGATTCTTTATTCCAACTAATTCACTTTGGTTTCATGTGAGGGATACCAATGGCTGAAGCAAAATTTTCCTCACAGGACAACCGAAAAAATTTATATACCCATGCCTTAGCAGACACATATAGTAGCATCCGAAAAAGATAGATGCAGGGATTTAGAAAGGAGACAAGTATTTCCCATTAACTTGATCAAGACATCTACAGCATCAGGACAACAGGGGCAAGAGAAGTAGATCTCCAACAATAAGCTAGAAATGTGAGCTCTGAAGTTTGAGCCATCAAATTATAGCCGGTTATGGATGAACTAATTGGCATTAAAGAAGTTTATAGTCTATTATATTTGCAGACAACAGTGAACAGCGTCATAGTTGAAGATACTGGACTAGGGAAAGATGCCAAATCAGAAAACTCCAAACAAAGGGGAGATGCCTTGTAGTTGATTATAAACAGGTTTAAGATAAATGTAATTAAATAAAACAAGGAGAACCAAAATTGACTGAAAATAGATGTCAAATGGGGTACTTGAGGGGAAAAATACTTTTTCCTATCATTTCGTATCCATTAACCATCAGGAAGAGAGATTGAAGGGGACAGTGTCCAAAGATTTAACTTGGAATTAAATTTCAAAAAAAGAAATGGCAAAAAAAAGGTAAAGTTCTGGTGCTATGTGGATAGAAAATAACAGTATATATTGGACAAAATTATAATCTGATGGCTGGCGATTATGTTCATGGTAGTGATGCTATGTAATCAAAATACCACAAACCCATAAGACAAGAGCAACTTAAATGAGAATGTTGAGATGCATAAATGGCAAGTCATGAAAAGTCACCTGTAAGTGAATGCTTTCACAATATGTTGATGGTACTCCTTATAGGATGGTTCGCCATATATGACAAAACCAATGAAGCACGAGTGAGTGGTTTGGTTTAGAGTAGATGATGCTAAGGAATGACCCTTGATAGAATAAAATGGCCAACAATTACTCAAGGAGAGGACAGTTGGAATGGAGCTTTTATAGGTTGCTTGCCTGCCAAGACTCAAGGTATTAGATACTCTATTCAGATTATGATGTCAACGTTATTTGAGCAGATGATGCACCCTCTTCGCCTTCCTATCATGATCCTTCTTGTAATAGTAAATTACATTTCATTAGAGAAGTATAATGAGGAAGACTGCTTCAAGGAAACATCAATATTAAAAGCAAAAACAAAAACAAAAACTATAAAAGTGACCCCTCGATTCTCCCTAGCAGGATCCCCCATTTGCACCCCCCAAAAAAGAAGAAAATAAAATAAAAAAGGAGAAAAAAGTCACTAGACAATTACCCATACAGGAATCAACAAAAAATACAGCCCTCTTGAAATTAGATTTCTAGTATTTCTGAAAGCAAACAGAAACATCTCCAAGAAACTAAAGACCTCCAAGTAGCCCAAAAACAGGGGAAGAATACATTTCTACATGAGGATGACAAAGCCAACCCTCCCAGCTATCCCATGACCAAAAACAGAGCCAGAACACAGACCCCAATGCCCATTAGGCAATGAGATTGCTCGCTATTGTCCTAAAGTTTCATGTTATTCCAAATAAAACCAGATAAGAAAAAATAACCATCACAGTTTGCATTAAACACGTTGGCAAAAGGGGAAGAGGGAGAGAAGAACCATCAAGGAATGGATGATATCTGTCAAATCCTCAGAACAATAGTTTGAATACTGCAATTAGTTGTCTACAAGTTTGTCACTTTACAGACAGCTGATATATACTAAATCAGATCATGCACAGATAAGAGTACGCTACGCACAACTTAAAATGCAACAGAAAGTCTACAGACAGGAAGAAAAAGCTGACCTTCAGCAGCTACTGTACATGCTCTCTCCAGGCAAACAGCACAGATCTCAGCATCATCAGAGCAAGTTGTTGAAGAATGCAACCCACACTCTCTGCAGAAAGTGAATGATTACAAGATATCATTTCCAGCATTTCTCATTATTAGCATCACTTCTTATGAGAAAAAAATTATCATCATGCAGATCAACCAGAGTTTATAAGATACATCAAGAAGCATAGCTGTAGTTTGAACTTCAATGAATTTCACAGTGGAAATTATTGCAATTCCATTTTTGAGTGAGAAAATTTGGGAAAAACAACTTGATAACGTTTGCAAACTTTGCTTAACTCAAAAGACAAAACAGCAAGGTGTAACCAAAGGCAAGAAAAAATCATTCTTATAACTTGATTGATAACTTGTTATAAACTTTGACAAAAATTCGAAAATATTTATTCGTTGTTGTATCGCTGCCTTGTTGTTTCCTTATTTAAAAAAAAAAAAGTATTATTGTGTTACCGTGTTTGTATCGTGTCATATCCGTGTCCCTTGACCTAATATATACTTTTTAGGAGACCGATAATACTCATTGAGAGCAAGCATCTATGTATGCTCTAAAAACCAACCATTTTGTGCAGACCACAAAGTTCAATAAATTTCAATGGAGTTCTAAAAACTCAAAGCATTTTACATAATAAAACGTTAGGTGGTATAATGAACATAGTAGGAAGATTTATTTATGTTCTCTGCTCAAATGCAATAAACAGCAGACTACCAATTGTAGGTCCAAACGTTTCACAACAGCAATATGCACAAGCGCCATAGAATTAGAATTCACGTCTAAAATTTGTCTTCCAAAATTGAGACCATACTTTCCAAAATTTGTCTTCCATTGGTAGCAAAACTTTTGAACCAAATCACAGGCACGGATATAGTTAGTTGCAATTTACCTGGCTATGTTAAGCACACTCTTGTGAGGCAATGATAAATAATTAGAAGAAGGAAACATTGGTATCACTGAGTCAGAATTGGGTGCCAGAAATGGCTCTAGCGAATGACGCCCCCACATCCTGGCAACATCAAGAGGAAGCCACCTGCAAGAATGTAGAAATTTCAATTAGACATACGAAGAGCCAACAATAATCACATGAAGCAGCCAAACACACCAGAGACAGTATTCTCAATAAATTACCCATTGCAGTTTAAAGTCAACCGACTAGCACCTCTTGCAAGAAGGATCTGTAGATACAAGGGAATTATCATTTCAAACTAGCAGAAATTGCAAATGTCAAAAATCATTGAGTAGAACAAGAACTAGCCTGACAGCATTTCAAATTCCCCCCACAAGCAGCATAGTGCAAAGGGGTGCTTCTAGCTCCTACAAAGCAACACATTTATGTTCTATTAGTCAGGAGCACCACCAATAAAACAAGCTTGTTGGGTCTCAAAGAAATGACATACCTATCAAATCCATTGATGTCCCATAATGAAATGTCACTGCAGAGACATTCGCATGAAGATCAAGTAGAAGCTGTAGACAATCAAAATAACCATTCAATGCAGCCATATGAAGAGCAGTGATACCACCATCAGCAGCCTTATTTACAAACTTGGACAATGCACTGCATTTGAATAAAAATAATTAATAAATGAAAAGAACAATACAATGCTTCACGTCATATAACTTTGTACCATCTAGCTGCTTTTAGAAATCACTCCTTACAAATATCTAACACAAGATTCTACTGGAAAAAAATTAAAGAAGGCGAGTTTTATTATCATGGGAAAAGAATGCAGTCACTCGAATAGTTCAAATACATATTAGTTCAACCAGAAAAGTCTCTCTACAAGCGTGTTTGATTTTTCATTCTATTTAGGGCCATATTTCACAAATGCCATATTTACTCCAAGTTATCTTTTCTCACCATGTTAGGTCATGTCCTTTGAAGTCTTCCCCTCATCCTTACAACACAATCAACTTCTATCATTCCATTCCTTTCAAGGGGACCACTATTTGTCTTTGTTGTAATTGGAGAAACTTCTTAACACATTCTATCCCATCACCATATCCATGTATGTCTTACTATTGACCACATCAACATATACTAAAAATTGAATATGATGGAAAAAGTACTAAATGAAATAAATCAGATACCTTTGGTCATATTTGCTCTTGATATTCGAAGCATCACCTCTGTCGCCAGTGGATTGAGCATTTACAGAATCAAAAGGAGCACTTGGAACAAAGTCGGCCACAACAAGTCTTATACATCTAACATGCCCATTCACTGCTGCAAAATGGAGAGCTGTCCTTCCGCTCAGATAGTCCACCCTTGTAACCTGAAAGGAGTAAGTAAAACATGGGATACACAGAAAATTTGAATTAACTCACTCTTGAAAAAGGCTTCAGAGTGCAACAAGAATAAGAATATTACAAACAAACCACTGGCCTTGTGAAGCAGTGGTAGCAAACCATCTCTTCATTAGAAGAGATCAAAGGATCAATGAAGCCCCTTTACGGTTTGATAACGAATACTCTGTAAAATGAAAAGGAGAATAAAATATTAAAAGACAAACTCACATTGCAATTGAAGAGCAGGAGAGTCTGCACAACTTCCCAGTGACCGTACCGACATGCTTGCATCAGTGCCGTCTTCAAATTCACAACAAAAAAATTCAACACAGATCCACCTATTTTTTTTATCATTCTTAGTTTCCAAATTTAATTTCTTTGAACAAATTAAACTGAAGAACCAAACACATAACCGGGTTGATCTACGAAAATTATCAAATCACATTTCAAATCGACGATCAGCTTCAAAGCCACAAACAATCAAATAGAAAGAAAAGAACCCAAAAGAGAAACATATCAAGATCTCATACCTGACCACAGTAATTTCTGGAATTGACGTCAGCTCCGTTCTCAAGCAACAAAGCAGCAATCTACAATCGCCAAAGAAATAACACAGACATGAATAATTGCATAACAATCTTAACAAGAAAATGATAATTACACAAATACAAATACATACACATATATGCATACAGATATACATAAATGTATGACAAATAAAAATGGGTCAGGAAGAGCAAGTGAAAATGGGGGACCTCGTTGTGGCCTTTGGCGGCGGCAAAATGAAGAGGGGAGTTGAGGCCTCCGAAGGTGGAGTACTTGGCGAGGCAAGGGTTGCAGTCAAGCAACATCTTTGCCTCCACCAAATCGCCGTCTCTCGCCGCCGAGACCAACCTCTCGCCCGACGCCGAGCACCCAAACGAATTCCCCATCTCTCTCTCTCTCTCTCTCTCTCTCTCTCTCTCTCTCTGTCTAGTCTCTTCTACAGCTCTCTTTCTCTCTCTGTATCTATGTGTACTTTTGTGTACGAGTTATTAGTAAAGGCGGGCCTGAAGTAGGTCAACTGTCCGTTTTAAACAAAAGTTAAAAAAACAGGGGAACAAATCCAAGACGAGATTAGAACAAATGAGAAAGATGGTGGAGCTGCAAAGATATGGGGTGACGTCGCTGGTTTTTATCTCACTATATGTATTGCAGAGATAGAATTCATAGAGATTTTCTCTTTCTAAAGTCTGGGTTTTTGGTTGGTAGCCGGATGGATGTTTCCTTTGCTTTCGGTATGTTTTGCTTTTGAGAAACAAAATCATGATGGAGAAGCAAGGGCGACAGTGGGCAACCAATGTCCTAAGCCAACTTTACTCTCTCTTTCTCTCCCCGCTAATTTATTTATAAAATATTATATATATAAAATATTTCAAAACAAAGTATAGTGATTAGTTTTTAAAAATTAATAAATATTTATTATATTAATTCTTCTAAAACAATTAAGAGTTAATTTTTAAGACCATCTAAAATTTTATTGATATTACAGAATTAAATAAAATACAATATAATTTTTGAGAATTTATCTATATTTTTCTTCCTTCTATTTTTTGTCTGCTTTTTTCTTTCTATTATTTCTCAATTTTTAGTTGTGCATAAAAATATCTCCCGAGCTCCCACATTTATATTGAATAATGTCAGCAATCGAAGTCAATTGTGAGAGATCAAGAGAGGCAACAACATTTATTTCTTTAATTTCCGTACTCGAAAATTGCGATGATATCCTTGGTTAAAGGTTATCCACATATACATTACATAATACTTTTTTTTTATGACCGTAAAATAGTACAATATTTATTTTGTTGAGTATATTAAAAACTACCTCATTACAACTTTACTAGAAAAATTTTGTAAGAAAAATCTTAACGAAAAAAAAAATAGTACAGTAATTAACTTCCCCTGTTCAATAAGAGTTTTATTTATTTCATGAAAGATTTCTAAGACATCGCATACTAATGTTATGCACAAGTTTCTTAAATATTTCAATTGATAATGCTTTAGTAAATAAGTATGTCAAATTATCACTTCAACAGATTTGCTAGACATCAATATTATCACTTTTCTGAAGCTCATTTGTATAAAAGAATTTTGGAGAAATATACTTCGTTCTATCACCTTTAATGTAGCCTCCCTTAATATGTCATCGTCGAAGTATTTTTTATCAAAGATAGTCAACAACTTTTGGAATATGTTAGATCATAAAACTCAGCTAATTGTTCTCTCAACTTGCTTTATGAGTATTTCAAATAAGTGATTTGAAGAGGTTGTCATTAATATTTACTTCACAGGTCGTTATGATATAGCAGTATTACCATAAGTAAACATATACCCAGTTTGAAACCGTGTTTTATATGGATCAGAAAGGTAGCCGATGTCTACATGACCAATTAATTCAAGTTGTGACTCATTTGAATAGAAAAATTCATATCAGTTGTCCTTTGTAGATAATACAATATATGCTTAATTCCTTTCCAATGTCTTTGCATTGGTGCAAAACTATATCTTGCCAATAAGTTGATAGAGAATGCTATATCAGATTTTATACAATTTACAATATACATAAGAGCACCAATTGCATTAAGATATGGTACTTCATGATCGATATGTTCTTCACCATCTTCTTGAGGACAAAAAGAATCTTTCTGTACATTTAGTGATTAGAGAACTCAGTGGATGAGACTTATCAATATAAAACTTTTTTCTATATACGTTAACTTATGAATGAGAATCCTTTCTAATAATGCTCAATTTACAAGATAATATTTTATTCTGCCATGATTTTTCATTTCAACGTTATTTATAAAACAACTAGTAGCATTTGTAATATCTTTAAAAGTGTTAATAATATTCAAAAACATCAACATCAATTGCAATATTAGTAATTTTATATTCGGACAAAAATGTATAGACAAATACTGATGAGAATGTATCATATATATTTATTGGGACAATAGTACAATCTGCGTACAGATTGTTTTAACCCATACAAATACCTTTGAAAGTTAATAGAATATAACATTTGAGGTTTTAAATCATTTACTTCAAGCATTTTTTAAATCCTTCATAAATTTTCTTATGTATACATAATCCACCATATAAACATGTTGTAATACATTCATTACATACATATCTAGTTTTTCTAAGATTGATAAACTAATCAAGTATATGAATGTAATTGCATACTTGTATGATAATATTTTTCATTGTAGTCAATATCAAGTCTTTGCGATAAATCTTATAGTACGAGGTGTGCTTTATATAGCACTATTTCATTTTTCTCATTACGCAAATACTCATTTGTTTTCAACATGTTTTACATCTTCAGGTATTTGGACTATTGGTTCGAATACTTTACATCTTCTGGTGTTTAGATTACAAGTGTGACATCTTACGTTAATGAGTTTAATTTCTTTCCATTCTGATCGATCGTATCAACATCGACATTTGTCGATTGTCTGCGGTTCAATTTCTTCATTACTTCTAGTAATTGCAAGAGAAATTTTAAATAAAAATAAGTTATCGACAACATTATCATTCCTGTTCCATCATTCTCCTACATTCACAATATTGTTCATTGAAATCTTCTTATTTTCAGGTACTATTTTCTCTACAGGGAACATCTCTTTAAAAGATTTCTCTTCTAGGATTCTGTTACAGGAGTTTTTTAAAAAAGTTTAGATGATAGAGATTCATCTTCTGAAGATTCATTTTTTTTTAAAAAATTTATAGAAGTTATTATAATTTCGTATCTCTTCAAGAGATTACTCCTCAAGAGTTCATTTTTTAGGAAGTTTAGATATTACAATTTTTTCAGCAACACCAATTAGCTCATTTTGTTGTATCTTTATCTTTCTGAGACTTTTAGATTTTGCACTGACAAATCTCTCACGCTTCAAGTGCTTTAAAATGATGTGTCACTATATTAACAATTGTCCTACAAAAACATCAATATGTGCTAGAGTATTAACAACTAATATTAATATTATTTGATTATCTTCTTTGTGTCGGTGAATGCTTCAGACAATGTATTTCCAATCGCATACAAGTAAATAATTTTGTGAATTTCAAATTCGCATCAACTTGTTCGAGAATCAAGATAAAATATTTTCACAGCATCCAAACTGATCTTACGTTACATCTTATCTCTCCCTAATAGTGAGAAAATTGACTCATCAAAATGATTATCTGTATATATTAGTTTCACTAAGCAAACAAATAATTGTTTGGTAAAAATAATCTTCTAATTCTTGAGCGGATGGCCATGAAATTTTTTAATTATTGAATGTATCATTGTTGATTCCAGATAACTAAGATGATCATGTCAAAATATAAAATTCTTTTTAGGATCAAATCACTTATGGTGTATCACTTCAAATGTTTTCATTGCAGGTAATCCGTAATATAAAGGCGTATTTGGTTAAAAACACTTCGTTATATCACTTCAGGTGAATCCATAATTTTTTATATTATATATAATATAATTCAAAAGAAAAACAGCAAGTTTCTCTATTATATGCTTCTAGCATGAAAAAGAGAAATGTAAAGAAATATATTTTTCATTCCCTTAATTTCTATATTATTTTTTAGCATATGCTCTTAGCATGAAAATAATAGAAATAAAGAAAAAATATTTGTAAGATTTGAACAAATTTCTTGTACTTCTAATAGAATAGAATTCATTATCAATATAAAGTTTTGTTCCTCTTAGTCACATTATGTTAGCTCTTCTATAGCATAACTCTTCTGGAACCTTTAATCAATTTTGCAATGCCTGATATTATCTTGACATTAATTTAAGTTAATATTAAGTTATCAACATTATTTTCTTCTAAAAAATTGTGTGTGTTTTGTACTGCCTACTAAGTATATATTTTTCATTCATCTTTGAAATAATTAAGCCATTGGTACGATCCATATCTTCATATACAAAATATATATGAAGTTTGATTGTAAAAATAATTTCTCCCATAGAAATCTATTTAATATTTAATCATCGTATTACAGATACGTGATCAATGAAACATCTTCATAATTCTTGGGAGGTTTATTGAGTAAATATTTTTTTATTTTATTTTGCTCACATTATTCTACTTCTGGTGGCATTTACAAGCTTCAGGATATCTCTATAATTTTAAAAATTATTACATTGCAATTACATCTACGTCAATATTCATAACTATCAAATAAAATTACATTCACTTCAGAAAATAATATAAAATTAGTCAAACGAATCGACTAATCATAACACTTGATTCATTGAGTTGCACTACGCTGAATTCCATCTAATCATGAATTAATATATATATATATATATATATATTATACTGTTATATTATTCTTTGAAATATATAAAACCAATCAAGCTACCATACATCAACAGGTCAGGTCAAATCGCCTGATATTTTTAGTAAAAACTCATTATTTTATTTGACAATATAAAACATTATTGGTGAATATTTTTTGAATTAATGGTCGCAATATTGTTACTGCCGGAGTATATTTGGGGTGTCAAATATATGTTTTAACATATCTTCATCAGGAAGATTTCTTCCACATAATTTTTATTATGGGCTGATTTACATAGTACAATTATATGTAATGCTATTTATAAAATATTACAACTTGAGATGTATTAAATCATAACATTACAACTTTATGTGGATAAGTTTTTGAAAAGACTACGGTCTTCTAGCACATCGTTTATTTTCTAATAACAATATTATGCTAAATCAAAATAAGTAGCATTCATAATAAGATTTTTCAACAGAAATTAAAGTTACAAAAAATTTTAAGTAATACAAATTAAAATAAAACTTAAAGCAGGAACAGGTGTTACAATCATCTTTATAAACTTTAAATTAAAGCAAAAAATAGAACAATTAAAATGAACAAGCTGTAAGGCTTAATAAGCATTTTTTAGGAACACTTGATATCTTTTCTTTAATGTTCATAACTTCTGGATGAATCTCAACAGAAAATAAACTATATTGTAAACTTTTAACTCCGAAGGTGGAAGGTAGCATGTGAAGAGAAATTCAGGAAAGAAAAATAGAATAGTAATATTCATACAATTAGTATATACTATTCACTAAATACTCGTCTGTATACTAAAATATATTATATATCTTTCTCATAAAATATGTACTAAGATTTTAAGTTGGTATATATTTTTCGAGAAAAAAAAAATCTTACGTGTGGAACAAGACATCTGAATATTAAAGAAAAATACAAAATGAAGTACTTTCTTGAAAAACATAGATATAGTATTTATCTCAATTGGTTAGAATCTCGTACTGATGACATGTTACAATACAAAAAGAATATAAAGTAGATAAAATAACTCAAGACAAAGTATAGTGAATAGAACTACTAAATATTTATCATTTTAATTTTTCTGAAATAATTACGAGTTGATTTTCGGAACCATCCAAAACTTTATTAATAGTACAAAATTAAATAAAATACAACATAATATTTGAAAATTTATCTATATTTTTTTTCTTTTTATTTTTTTTGCTTATTTCTTTTTTTTATTTTTTTTATTTTTAATTGTGTATAGAATCATTTTCTAAGCTCTAATATTTATATTAAATAATGTCGGCAATCGAAGTCGCTGTGAGAGATCCAGCGAGGCAAATTATGATAATATCCTTGACTAAAGGTCATATACATTACATAATATCTACTCTGTTTTTTTCCGTAGTCCATCATATCGAGAAAGACAAAATAAAATCTTGTCTTTACTAGCCCTTTTAAAGCAACTTGGGATCCAACACCAGCGAGGTTGCTTAAGCTCGATTTTATCAGTTTGTCAAGTAAATATAAATTTAAGTTATTTGAGCTCACTTATTTTTATTTATTTTTAATTAATTTAAAAAATAAATAAAATTTTTTTAACCCATTTTGAGATTTATTAAGTTTGCAATTTAAGCTTAAACAAATTCATTATGCAACTCCTCATTATGCTGAGAATTTTACCATTCTGAGCTATAAAATATTTTAATTATGTAACCATCTATCTAACCATTTAAAAATGAGTAGGACAATGAGTAGCAAATAGTTGTACAAAATTTTTACAATTGATTCATTAAAGAGCAAAAGATGGATCCATACTTTATATCCTAGCTGAGGTTATGTGCTAAACTTTTCCTTAGATATAAATTTTAGCAAATAGACTTTTAGCCAATAGAAAATTTATACTTCCCACCTTTGAGACCCCTATAATAATTTATGATTGTTGTGAGGTGGGTGGAATAAATTCATGTTCTGTCATTGCACATGTTGTAAATTATATGAAATTACGAACATCTTAAAGTTGAGTCTACGGTGTCCTCCTACCTCATGTAATTTCTTCCACTTAAAAAATATTGAAATAATAGTAATACAGTTAAAGTAGATATAAATTTAGTAATTTTTACAAATACAAAATTCATACATAATTTCATTTGGGGCAGTGGTGGGTGATGGTGGAGGCAGGCGGCGATGGTTGTTGGTGATGGTGATAGTGGTGATGGTGGCAGTGGGGGGCATTCGTGTGTGGATAGCGGGCAAAGCGACAGTGCTGGATGACAGTGTTTTATGTCCTCATTCCATAAAAAAATAACTATTCTTATTCTTGAAAAGGAGAATGATTATTTTAACAAAATATAAAAATAAACATTTTAATTTTAAATAATAGTACCAAATAAAAGAATGAGAATAAAAGTAAGAATGATCCTTTCCTTATCAGTCACAAAACATTGCTTCATGCAGAATACTTTACTTAAAGGTTTGTTTGGATTTGTGAAAAAAAAAATGAGAGAGAAATTTTAAGAGAAGTAATTATTGTTTCCCGTATGATTTTGTGAGGAAACGGAAGCGAAAAAAATTCGCCTTAAGAGAAGAAAAATATAGTTAGGTAACTAAAGAAATGACACTCTTGTTACATGGGCCATGGCTCCGAGTCAAAATACAAATGACCCATTTCAGGGAATAAAAAAATAAAAAAACTGAAACCAGGCCACGCAGGATACCGGATTCATTTTTCCTTTACTTTCTTTTTTCTTTTTTTTTTTGGGACTGGATGGCTCGTTAAGAAAAAGGAAAAAGTTACTATAAGCTCGAGATTCTATAGTTATCTACTAATAATTATCTTCTAATCAAAAGCCACTAAGATCTTACGAAAACAACCTGTCGGATTCCAAGAAAAATTCGTCTGAAAATGAAAGACCCCATATTAAATTTCCACCTAAGCAGTTCCTAAACTATATATAATTTGCAACTGGTGCAGTAAGATCAACTCATGTCTTCTTCTTTTCTTTGTCATCCCCCAACCCCCTCTTCCATTTCTCTAAAATAGACATAGATTGTTGAGATTTTGCCTGATATTGTTGTCCTTTGCTCCCAAATTATGAGATGTGAACCGAGGAAAATAATTCCAAGTACATTGGTGGGGTCCATAACAATATATATACGCACATATACAGACTAGATTAGTACATATTCTTTGAAACATTCCATTTGAGCATCACCATAAACAATATAATTAAGTCAATTAAGTATGCATCTGCTTCAACTAATCCATGACCATTGACCTGAATATGAAAGCAATTTGCAAAACCATTCACTACAAAGTTTACCAACTTAGGAAGAAGACAAGAGCTATTGAGATGATCAAAACAGAAATTTTAATTTCCGACGGATCCAAACACCCTTGGGATATTGGCCTTTCGATCAATTTAAGTTTGCAATTTTCAATCAAACCCAATCCAAGGAGGAGCAACTTGTGATGTCACTATTCAGCTCATAACATGTTGCTTCAAATGGACAGCTTATGGAAAACTATTTTTTCAAGTTGAATTAAATAGTTGGCCTTCTCATAATCATCACGGTTTTGTACTAACATTCAACGTATTGGTCTTACGAAGAAAGAAGGATTGCCATTAAATATAGGAACATATTCAAGCCTACACAGCCAAAATTCGGCAAAACACAGACCTGTTTTTGACACCGTATACTAAATTGCACCAGTCTGTGAAGCACAAAGTAAGCATGGTACTTTGGTTTCAACAAGGAATACAAAAGATGGGAATAGACAGATTAATTTTCATTTCAGTGATTAACAGAATAGAGTATATAAAACAATGGTGACAAATATTTACTTATAACATAATTTCCAAGAACTATTTGAACACCAAAAAGTAAATAAAAAGCATAAAACAAAGTATGCCCAAATTTAATGGAAGGCCCCTATAAGGCTATAACCCTGTTTTTTCTGTATTATTACTGATAAGTATTTCCATTTATTCTGTCCATAGACCCAATCTACACATTGTCAAACCAATGCTCCTCCACTTTATTTTGTCCAAAAATTTTGTATGACAAACAAAATGACCGGAGTTAACTTACATGAATGCACAGGCAGCCTCCAAAAGCAAGAAACCTTCACATTCTGGTACTTTATGCAAAAACTTCAGCTGTCTCGTATCAGTAACTGCTTCTGTCTTCTTGCTCTGGAGTGATAATGACCGGGTGAATAATTCTCTCTACTCCCACAATATAAGCAACTTCAGGCCATCAAGAATAAAATTAGATCAATTTGAATTATCAACCTTCTCCTCCAATGACAATATCATCTCTTGTAAGAACCAAACTCACATACCAGGTTGCTTCTCCAACATAAGTGAGAGCAACTTGCAAGTTCTTTACAAGAATGCAATCTTGCTCACATGCCAGCCTTATATCATTAGCCAATCTGTATCCATTGACAAACTTCCTAAGTTAGAAGACGAACAGAATGCAAGGTCCCCACCAAGGTCCTTTTAACACTTCTAGAATTGAAAGACAGTGACACTTTGAAGCAGAAAGGATAGCAAATAACTTGAGCTGCAAAGATTTCATGATGACCCTCTAAGCGCAAGCTTGATCTCACTCACTCAATAGACGCGAAGCCCCTGGATTCACCCCTTCATCACTACCATTATCCTCATCAGTATAATCAAAGTCAGCATTGCAATCCAAATCTGACTGCAAATCATCTTCTCCCTCCCCATCTTGTCTAACCTTGCCTTCACTCGCAAAATCATGGAAGGCATTCTTAGCATAGTGTCTTTTGACGCTCCCCATTTTATCATCTTCTCTATCCCTCCTATAACTGACCAGTTCTCTACCCACATTAGCCTTCCTAGGACTCACCAAAATCAACTCAGCAAGCTTTCTCCTTGCCAAATACAAACCATTCGGTTCTATCAACTCCCCCTTTCTATAAGCCTCCCTAAGAAAAACTGTATGAAGCCTCCCATGATTTCCCCTGGTTGATATATAAAACATTCCCTGATGTTGAAGAAGGAAATCCTTGAGCTTCTTGGGCAAATTCATTGCGAACCGTAAATGTGCGATCTTCTCCAAAGTAATCTTCTTTTCCACAGTCAATGACAACAATTCATGAATCATCGCAACGGCCCTCTTCTCCATCCGCTTCTGCGCCTCAAGTGACCTCAAGTCATAACCCGAAATATCATCATAAGGCGACCAGTATGGAAGCCGTTGCCATTTCCATACAGCAATTTTATAATACTTGCCAATCTTAAACCCAGGTGGGAAATTCACTATAAATGAAAACCGAATATTTTCAGCATCAATTCCCTTCTCTCTATACTCTTTCTCCCTAAGTCTCTCTATAGCACATACGGTCAGTTTTGGATCTCTCTCTACAATCTCAATGTACTTATTCCTAGTTTCCTTAGCATCAAACAATCGAAAGAATTGGGGGTACTTGAGAATTACCGAGAATTCGAAGTCATCCGGAAGCCCAAAGTCTTTGCGGGCGATTCGGACGTGTTCGAGCTGAAGACGGCCGGTGTTCGACAACAAGAGGAGTTTCCGGAGACGGGTCACCGCATCGGGGACTTGGGCAAGAAGGGCTTCGTTCTCCTGATCAATTTGGAGCTGAGCTTTTCGCGTTAGTCTGCAATAGAGAATTCTCTGAACTGGGTGTTCGAAAATCTCGAAGACGTGAGGGATTTTGAGGATGAAACGGCCGGCTTCAAATTGCTTTAAGCCGAGACGGCCTGCGAGGTTGTCGAGGCGAGAGATCGAGATAATGGAACTGGGTTGGGAGAGAATGAGGTCTTGAAACTTGAGGACTTTACGCATTTTCTTCTCCACCTCCATGTAGTTGTCGTAGCCATGATCTCGCACCCTCTGAAGCTTCTTGGGTATGGAGGTGGACTGTGACATGGGTCTTGCTTGTGTGAACGCGTTGGTGGGTGTGATTTCAAGCATTGCCTGAATCAGTGAACTGGTTTTGAAGTTTATGCTATTCAGTTTCCATATTTTGGTCGAATAAGCAAAGAATATGTGCATTTTGTCTGATGGGTTGATAGGGCTTAGGGCTTTTGAAGAGAGTTGATGATCTTGGTAAAAGCCTCGAATTCTGCAGGAAAACATGGGAATGGCGTATTTCTTCTTCTTGAATATTGTGTAGGTTATTAAAATTTTATAAAAATAGGGGGGCGGGTTGTGGAATTTAAAACTTTGTACAGAATAAGCTTGGGCCTGTTCGGGTCCAGTCCAGGCCCATTTTTAAGCTGGGATTGTAGGAACTAGGGTCTTGGCTTGCCAATGGAATGGACTGGTAATGGACTTGAACATTTGCTATTCCTTAATGTTGTGTTTTGTATCTTACATTTGTTAAGTTAAAAAATGAAAAGAAAATGGAATTACTTATATATATTTATTTTTTTATGAATAACTAAATAAAAAAATTAATTTTTTAACCAATACATATAATTTTCTTGTCATTTTTCTAACCCCACCAAATAAAAAATAAACAGCTTTCATTTTATGTTCTTCAAAGCTATTTTTTTGACAAGAATTTTTTTTTCCATAAAAAGCAAAGGTGTCTCTATTAAGTTCAAACTTTAAACACTAACTTCTAAGCTAGTACAACTGAAAGGAAAGGAAAAGAATGTAAATTGCAAGAAATTAAAGTCTTTTTTATTAGATTATGAAAATGAGAAAAAAATAAAAAAGTATTTATTTAAAACAAACTTTTTTTTTTGGTTGGGTTACCATAAAAAATGACTATGTAAAAATAACTTACTGCATGTTCGAAACTTGAGGAAAAGATAGAGAAATGAAAAGAAAATTTATTTTCTCCAGTTTGGTTTTTAGCATGGGAGGGAAGAGAGAATTTACACTTTCCTTTCATTTTCTTTCCTCTTTTCTTTTCAATAGTTATTCTTTTTTTTTTTTTTTCTTATTTCCTTTGGATTTCAAACAAAGAAAAATAAATTTTCTTTCTATTTTCTTTGCAAAACCAAACAAAAGAAAAAAACCACTTTCCTTACAATTTCTCTCTCACTTCCTCTCCCTTTCTCTTCCCCTTCCACAAGTTTCAAGCAGACTCGACATATTCAGCCACCATTGCTCGACATATGGCTTCTGCAAAAATTCGACACCCCCGGACATCGAGTTACATGATTTACCATGTCTCTTCTCGTGTCTTAAAAGGTAGCTCAAGGAATCGGACTGACATCGAGTTACATGATTTACTTTGTCTCTTCCTATGTCTTAAAAGGTACCTCAAGGAATCGGACTGGTAGTGACGTTTGTTCGATCCTCTGATCGGGCCCAACCTAAACCCACGAAATTGTTGTGACGTTTTTTCGATCCTCTGATTGGGCCCAACCTAAACCCACGAAATTGTTGTATCATCAGGGGCCCAACCTAAAATCACAAAATTGTTGTATCATCACAGACAATAATCTACTAATTTACCTGATCAGACCCACGAAATTACTGGGCCCAACGTAAACCCACGAAACGATAATCTACTAATTTACCTGATCAGACCCACGAAATTACTGGTCCAACCTAAACCCACAAAATTGCTGTATCATCACACACAATAATCTACTAATTTACCTGATCAGACCCACGAAATTACTGCATCATCACGAACAACATTCTACTAATTTATCCGATAGATAAACATTTTATCTAAAGAAAGAGCATTCATAGAGCCACAATAGGCATTGCCAAACTGCATTCAATGCATGCAATTCGCAAGAGCCTCAAAGAAATTAAACTGGCAACAAGGCACAAGAAGCATTATGTTCGAATTGCAGGAAAGGGAAAAAGCATGCATAGCGTTCAGTCTAAATTCATAACAAAACACTTAAAAACAAGACAAACCAGTTGAGGCAGAAGACTGGTATACCATTCAATACAAAGAAAAAATATATATAACACAAAAAAATACTGGAGCCGAAACAGGAAATCCCTCCCTCGCGCCCAGCATAATTTGCTTTCCCTACCAGCAAGATAAACTACGAAGACAATTGACTGTTGAGAGAGCTGAGTTCATCTGAAGGGTCGACTGAGTCAATACCCGAACCACCACCCTTTGCCTGGTTTCACCAGGGTTCGTTCTTGACTCAAAACCCATTGTGTGCGAATTTTTATCTCAAGCTCTTCGCCTTCCCCCTCTCCTACATCTTGTTTTGATTTTCCCAAAAGCAATAATTTTGATTAACTAAAAGCCAAGCAGCACAGTTTCCAGTCGGTCACTTCCCACGATTAATTGCAGTGAAGAGCAGCTTTGATCCCCTGAATTGTGCGGGAGATGAGACTGTTTACAGTGTCAACGGATTCCATTGTGAGCTTGGCTGTAGGAGGATTGTTAACCAATATCTGGAACCCCACAGTCAGCAGGGAACCACAGCCACTGCCACCGCCACCTTTGACCAAAGTGCCGTTAAAGTTTTCAGGCCCAGCCGAACCAGGAAAACCATCTGGAACTATTGCAAATCCCGATGGCAGCAGAGCCACAGAGGCAGAATCTTCCCCGTTCATCACCACCTGCATTGCAGGTATGTCCACTGCTGTATACACGATAAGCGAGCCCGATGCATCTGTCTGCGTCTCTTGCAATATCAGCTTGGCGTTCTGATTCATATTCGCAGCCTGCAATGTCGCACGAACAAAAAAATAAATCATTTCAACCCATTATGAACGCCACGCGGCACATTACTCAGTTAAGGAGTAGACTAAAGGGGGAGGCACACGCCATGTGTGTGCAACTCTTCATTTACAGCAGTTATCGAGGTGTGAGGAAAGGAAAAAACTGACATTCAGTTGCAGAAAGAATTTGAATGGTTAAAATTACTCTTAATTGCTTCAACAGATGAAGTAAAATAAATTTTAAAATTCAAAATTTCAGTTAAAAGAGTAGATGACTACTCACAGTAGCACGAAGAAGAGAAACACAGTTGCTGCGATCATGGCCCTTGGCAATATGGACCATCTCTTGCATGGGCCCACCATGAGATAACTCGTCCCACTTGCTCCTCCCTTGCTCATCTCGCAAGAAATCAAACAGCCGTTGCTGTGATACAGGCATCCAAACAGATGTTGTGACACTCAATACAAGCCCAGGCGGCTCACCCGGGTTATCCATGCTATTACGTATCATCAACCTGGCGTCTTCACCCGCATTTCCAACTTGAACCAGTTGCCAAATGTGCATAGTTGCACAAACCCCAGCACAGAAATTGCGAGTCATACGTTGGGCCAGCTTAACCATGCTTCTCCTACCGGTCGGAGTAATTCCTGTTGAACATGGAATGGAATTAGAATCCAATTATACATTTTTGTCAGATAAGTAAAGAAGAATGATTTGATTGAAGGTGTACCTGAGTGATCTTCCATGGAGATGGTCGATGACATGAGGATTGTCAAGCACTCGCATTGCCTTTGTAGGGTAGCAAGCCATCTTTGTGCACCAAAGCCCATGCCAGAGCTGAGTAATGGCCGGTAGAGATTATGGACAACACTCTCATCATATTCTGTATGTTCAATCCACGTAACCTGCAATTTACTTTTAGAATTACTGCTTGTTCTGCATACTATTCATAATAATTATAATCTTTAACATGCTATCAACTTTCTTAATTACTTTGAAAGGACAAAATGGAGAGAGAGAGAGAGAGAGAGAATAAATCCAGGTAAGACTATTTCATAAAGGTAACTGTAAGAACTCCCAGAAAGTTAAGGGGACCCTTCTCCGTAATTGTCTAGTATGTTTGGGTCTATTCTAATATAACAGGTTTGGCAAGACCCACTTCCAGGATTTGCCAAACAGCCCCTTTCACATCATTTCTGTTCAAGGGGAACATCGCCTCATATTTTGCTGAGACGCAATGGTCAGTCGGCTACGGCGACTCGTGTGTTTGCTCGCGCGAGTGTGTGCATGAGAGAGAGATCTAACTCCTTAAATGACACAAATATATTTAAAAAATCCACAAAATCAAGACTAAATGTACATAAAGATGCACGATGAACGGATGAAGGCTCTAGGAAAGACAAATTGTGAAGTCAACCATAAAGAGGTGATGTTACCTAGAAAAATATGGGAACAAAACACTTTTACCATTCAATAATAAAACAGTTGCATTCAGATAACTTGACAACAGCCATTTTCATGACCATTTTTCCAGGTAATACAACCTCGTGGATATTAAACAACAGAGTGAGAGAGAGAGAGAGAGAGTGAGAGCAGAATAGAAGCATCGAAAACATAATCTATCCAACAATAGATGAAAAACCCAAGGCTTCCGCCTTCAAATAAAAATCATAACTATCAATACATTTGAAATGAAGATATATAAATAAAGAGTTCAACAAGATTAAAATGTGGATTCCCTAGGTTTGCTCGTCTCTAAACTAGCAGTAAACCAACAAATGGAAACTAAACAACCCTAGCTTTGAAATTTGAAGACTATACAATAATTTAATCTTTATAAGCATCTCTATCAGTAAAATAATCATATAAGGCTCAAATTCTTAGGATGGTTCCGCTATACATGGTTAAGGGCAACCCCCTCCAAGATATTCTAGTTTGATCACTAGGTAATAATAAAATAGATTTTAGGAAGCACAAGTCAAAGGAGGGTTGCAAGTCCAACTGTCCATGACTTCACCTTGAAGCATGCCCAAGTAACATCAAAATTGAGTTGAAACAACCACTTTATTATAGGTCTAAAATGGGAAATATCCAACACAGGCAACCTCAACTAATGTTAAGAAAACTAGTGAAGATTGCATGCAAAGATGCAGTGAACAAATAATACACTACATTAATAATTATACCTTGGAATAACCGTTTGGCATATCTTGCAAAATGCAACCGGAAGGAAGCCTCCTGCAATTCACAAATACGTGTGCATCTGAAACTTCTCGGATGCCGTCAATGGACACATCAACCACAGCCCACACCCCCTCTGCATGCTGCTTGCAGAACCGGAGAAACTTCATATTACGAACAGGGACCAGAGGCGAAAGAGCTTGGAACTCTGCATGCATCTACAGAGCAAGATCTTTTAAGCTTTGTGGCTAGGGAGAAAATAGCAAAGAAAGTTTTCAAAATAAAAAAGAAAATACCAGTTGCAGAGCACAATTTCTGGATCCAGCCATGCCACCGAAAACCACATCAATAATAGATGTTCTTCCAATCATGCAAGGGAACATTTCTGCCCATTGATTCTACATAGAGGAATATATGCAATAAAGTGAATATCAAATACAATATATCAAGCATTATACCGATTCAGAATGCAATGGTAAATGAAAAAAGAAAATAAGAGAAACACTTGCAGCCAAAAAAAGCAGCTTCTACACTAAGGCAGCACAATGATTCAGCCATGTAATTAAGGCACGCTCTATTTGAAACAGAAATCAGAAAAATAATTAGATAACTTTTTCCATTCCATATAGGGTACAATAAGACAATAATTATCTACGGATAAAAAAAATACTAGTGGAAAAAATTATTTTGGAAGAGAAGAGACAAAAAGAAAAAAAGAATAACTAGATATATGAGGATTGAATAGCTTACTGCATCCATCAATGTCTCCACGAGAGCCAAGCTATTTGCAATCACCATACCAGTTGCCCTTGAAGCCTCAGTTACAAAACCACTGGGTTTCATTCCAATACAAGGAGGACATATCCTCATATATTCCTCATGGTGCAATGCTTCCCTCCCTCCCTCTAAGCTTCGGATCCAGAGAGGATCATCAATCTGAGCCAACTTAACTAACTCATCCATTGCACGCAATGCAAGCTCTAGAAAGATAGATTTCTCAAATGGTATATCAACACCAGCCATGCCAGCGGTTGGCATCCCGGGTAAAGCATTCAAAACCCCAACTTTAGAATCAAGTCCTATGGGAAATGTGGTGTCTACTGAACTTAAACCACCAAACCCATTTCTTCCTACCGCAAGTTCCAAGCCAGAGTTTGACATTGTAGGAGGAATGGAACCAGCTAATGATGATATTGGCCTGCCCAAGAATTTGTTTGCTACTACGGAGATTCGATTTAGTTCATCCTTTAATCGAGCATTCTCAACCCTGAGATGGTGTTCCTCAATAGATACATCTCCAAGAATTGCTGGGCCACCACAATTGGTGCAAATTGGGTTCCTCATGGCCTCCTTCATTCTAATATTCTCAATTAGGAGTTCCTCATTTTGTCGTTTAAGATAACTGTTCTCCTGACGTTCCACTTGCGTCTGAATAAATTAGACTCGTTTTAGTTCCAGAACTTACAGAAAGTAAATTGCAAGTAAAAAATAAAGGGAATCAACAGTGCGAACCAAAAAATATATACCAAAAATTACCTTCATTTGGGTTCGACGATTCTGAAACCAAAACTTGACCTGCTTGCTCTCCAGGGACAGTCTCTTACCAAGTTCCAACCTTTCTTTCTCATCAGGATGATTATTCATCTTGAAGTAACTAATAAAAAATAAAAAACAGAAACCAATTCTCAATACAGGAGTGATTAATGAAGAGAAAGCAATAACAATATGCGTGAAAGTAGCAATTTCTACGCTTCAAGCTCTTGAATTTGATAGGGAGTGTGTCGATGGTATTTCTTCCTCCTGGCCTTTTTATCGCCTGGGGCATCCTGATCATCGCCTGATGCGCCTTCCAAGTTATCACTCCCAGACCTACTCTCATGTCCGTCTTCTTTGATCCTTCCCATTAGACTAGGGTCAAAATTTTCCCCCATCAGAACCATCTCACCCTGTCCCTCCATATTGGGTTTCTGCACAAAAAAATTTAACAGAACGAAAACAAAACCAACTAAATAAAGCAAGAAAACAAGAAAAATCTTCCAAACATAAAATGCATGTGTGGAGAGAGAGAGAGAGAGAGAGAGAGAGGAGGAGGGCAAGAGACAAGGCTGGAGAGTTGAAGACAGGCCGGGCAATTACCGGTGGATTGATCTGGGGTGCCTGCCCCATTGCAGTAGCGGAGATGGCGTTGTAGGGACTATCAACCACCAATCTTGCATCGCCACTACCATCGCCGCAGCCGACACTACCACCAATGAAACCCCCAAGACTCATCACTCATCAAGTAGGAAAAATAAACCCTTTCTCTTGTTCCCCCTCTAACCCCTTCTTTACTTGGAAAAGTTCTAGAGTGATCACTATCACTCTCAAAATAGGTATCTTTAGATTTTCTTTCTCATCTTTCCCTTTGACATCACCAGCATTTTTTCAGATTGATATACCATATATTGCCACCACAGCATTCAACGATTCAAGTCCTTGAACCAAGTCACAACTGGGTCAAGGTATGAAATAGAATAACCTTTCAACTCACCAACCAAAACCCACAAAATTTAAGAACAACCAGAAGGGTTGGTGCAAGACAACCAAAACCCTTATTGCTGCTTAATACTTCTCTCTCTAGTTTCTCTCTCTTAAAAAAAAAAGGTGAAAAACCCTAGTTTTTTAATCAGCAATAAGGTTTGACCCTTTAGCTGTCATCAGCAGTAAGAAAACGGAAGAGTTCAAACGCTGACACGGAAAAGAGAAGAAAAAGAAACGCACAAAGAAAGTGAAAGCCAAACAACTGCATAACACAGAACCACATACATATACGAACAGACCAAACTGTGGACTTTTCAATAGCTTACAAAACACATACTGCCAAAGCAGATGATAAAAAGACTCAGTTGACTCTCTCTCTCTCTCTCTCTCTCTCTCTTCTGATATAATCTATCGAACCAACCCCAGTACGGATAGAAAGGTAACCTTTTCAATTTGACAGTAACAAAGTAAAGAACAGTGGGTGAGAGAGAAGATAGATACAAAATCTCAGATTTGTGGACCTTTGTTTATCTCCACTCTCGCTCACTCTCTCTCTCTCTCTCTCGTGTTGTTGGGATCTGATGCACAAAGAGACTTTTATATGGCGTTTAAAATAAAAAATTGGTGCTTTGCAGGTTTAGAGCTGACTTACAGTGACTCCAATGGCGCACGCTAGTCAATGGGCTTTGGTTGATTTTTCAAACCCTTTTCAAGTCTCAATTCGTTGGAGAAATCGAACTCTAAAAACAGAGTGCTCTTGAGAATCACAGACAGGGTTCTATGGCTTCCATGCAATTTCCTTCTCAATCTGTGTGTTTAGAATGGAGAAAGAGAAGAGAGAAAATTGAGAGAGAGAGAGAGAGAGAGAGAGAGAGAGCGAAGAGGGTAGGGTGAGTTTCGGGCAAAAGAATAGTGGATGAGGGGTCCCGCTCACTCCTAAAACCGTGTTCGAAATGTCCGCCCACGCTGATTCTCTGACTCGTGCGCTCTCGTGCGTGTGAGGACTTCAATTGTGTCGACTTGTTCGCTACTACTCGCTCGGGAATTATCTAGTACATCATCACAAAGCACGCAATGGTTACAATTCACTAAATTTCAACCTTGATGTGAAGTAATCAAATCTTGACAAATGAAAAGTACTAGCTACAGTGACGACTGATTGATGATCAGCCATCGGCTGTTGATTATTACCTCAGTTTAATCTAACTCAATTGTGTGGATTCAGTCATCGGCTGTTGACTAAGGTCGTCGCCATCCATGGGAGACTTTCAGTTTGAATAGTGAGCCTCGTGACAAATCATCAAAAGAGAATATGATAACATAACATCATAGGTTGACTAGTACCTCAGTTTAATCTAACTCAATTGTGTAGATCGCAACTGAGGTCGTGGCCATCCATGAGAGCCTTTCAGTTTGAATAGCGAGCCTCATGACAAATCATCAAAAGAGAATATGATAACATAACATCATATGAAAGAAAGGAGACCTTTTATGGGATAATTCTTAGCCCAAAAGAGTATAAGCATGAGCAGCAAACTGTTGCACAATTACAATCGATTAATATTAGTATTTCTTTTCTTACCCCATCACTTACTTGATGCTTTTCTGCTCATGAGTTTTACTTACTCATCCTTTCTTCTTTCGCTATTCTATAAAAGAGATTTTTTTTTTTTGCGTACGGATATATAATTATTAGAGTATCATACGAACATTAGTTAAAAAATTAAGACAAAAAATATTGTAATATTTATAAGTAATTTTTTCTTACATATGTTAGTAGATAGTATTTTTGTTTCGTATATATCAAAATTTTAAATCTTATTTTTAAGAAATAGCTAAATTATAGTGGTAGATAAATAAATTTTATTTTTTTATTATTTCAATACTTGATGTAAGAATGAGTTAATTTATTAATTGTTATTTTTATTTAATATTTTGAGTATTAATAAGAAGTTATAGAAAAGTATATTTAATAATTTAAATATAGTATTAGAAAAATATTCAATATATATATGACATGATAGTAGTAAAGATATGCAAATCATGAGCAATATAATTTTTTTTTTTTATAATTGATAAAGTCGAATGAGTTTAATGGTCAATAATTGTACTATTATAATTATATAACAAGGATAGAATTAATAATATGTTAAAATTATAGTAGATTATATCTAATTTTTAATTGAATTTTAAAAAAAAAATAATACGTAAAATGTTTAATGCGTGTACTATAAGCTCTAACTAAAAAAAATGAGTATTTTTCATTAGGTTTCAGATCTGAACAAAAAAAAGAAAGTTTTTTTTTCATCTATGTGTATAAGGGTATTATATGTTAATAGTATGAATATTTACTTACTAAGCCGATACAAAATTAAGCCATTGAATCAATAAAATGAAATAAAAAAAGTTGATCATTGGATGAGAGGTGAATTTGGCAGAAAAATAATTACCAAAAAAGTGACTCAATACCAAACATGTGAAGCCACAATTATTATAAATGTGACTTGTAATTATCAAAATATGACCCAAAATTTTCGAACACCATACCAAGGGTTGAGATTTTTGGATACCGGCACATGAAAGCAGCTCAAGGTACCGGGTACCGGAGTCATTTCCTTAAAAAATTTGAACTTTCTATTGTAAAGAAAATGTGAATTGCTTCGGTGGGTCATAGTTACGTGACTAGTATCTGGCGGTGCCTAATAGTGATACTAGCCGACCTTAAAGAAAATTGAATGCCTTATTGTTAAATTAATCTCGACTTTTGTCCGAACACACCAGGAAACAAAAAGGACACCAATGGATCTTGTGAGATAATTTGTCATCTCACATCTTGTTTGAAACTAAATGTTAGAACTGCCTTGGCAATTAGACTACTCAAATAAATTTTGTGAGACCTTTCAGTGAGAGTTCCATATGCTACAAGGATTTCTTCTTTCTTCCCTTAGTTTTCTTTCTGCTCTTTATTTTATTTTCTTTTACTAATAAGAGTATCTCCAATGGACTATTTAAAGTGGCTCTCTTAAATATTTTAAAGAGCCAAACCTCAAAAATGGCTCTCTAATTGGTTTTTTATATGGCTCTCTATTTTAGAGAGGCTTATCTTCCTCTGTTAAGTCTCTGTTGCATCCATTTCCAGTTGAATTCCAATGGAATTTGGATAGCGATATGCCTTAGTTTTTTTTCTCTGTTGGCTGTCATGCCCCTTACACAAAAAAAAAATATATAGAGAGCTAAAAGTGGCTTTCTAAATTTTAATCCACACATCTCTCTCACTCTTTCTTCTTTTTTTCTCTCTTTTATTAGTGTGAATGTTAAAAAAAGAATAATTCATGAGGTGGCTAATTAAAATAGAGAGTATTGTTGGAGCAAGTTTTAAAAAATGGCTAGCTAAAATAAATAATGAAATTTTTAAGTATATTTTAACTAATTATTTTATAAAGTAGTCTTAGAGATGCTCTAAGAAGCACTATCAAATGCAATCTAGCTTCTTGTGTTCATGGAAATGACAAAGATGAAATGAGTCACATAGTGCAATCAAGACAAAATTCAAGTACTGAACCAGCTTGACAAGCTGTGGAAGAGGAGTTCTTGGCTACAATAGGGATAAAATGCTAATACAATTAGAAGGATATGGGGAGTAAAAGAGAGCACTCACATCGTTTAATTAATTTGTTTTTAATAAAAGAAAAGGAAGAAAAGAAAAAGGTGGGAGTCAAGCATTGGACCTATTACCTCTCTTATCGTATTCATGTAATTGTTGCTCGCTTCTTTCGCAACACATCAACATAATAAGGTGATACCCAATATTTACTCCATAGGTAGCTACCATTTATGGATCATTCTTTCTAAATAAGCATAGACGAAGAGGATAAATTGAGGACAAGCTTTAAAATGTAAGAATATCTTATGTCATGCCGGTTTTATTACTCTAGATTACATTTCCTGATCAATTTATTTAAACTAAATGCAAGATATTGTGCTTTAAATTAGATTATATCTTTGCTAACACAAAGCCATTATAAACCCTGTTCTTTTCCCTATATATATATATATATATTTGACATTTGAAATGAGCACACTTAAACCACTATACATTATCCTCTGAATAAAGGAAATTTATCATCCATTGCTAATGGCATCGTGAAAGTACAGCATTTGTTATCCCGTTAATAGGATAGGAAATGATTGTGCACATGCCTTTTTTTAGCAATGCATGCACTTGTGGTTGAAATGTAATGCATCAATGGCAAAGATGTCACTTTTGTTTGATGTGAAAGCAAAAAACACATACCCTCTAAAATTTTAGGTTTCACATAACCTACCTGTATTAAAAGCATCTTGAAATCACACTTTACTATTTATTCATGGAAAATCCTATAATCTTATTTCTGAATTCCATTTCTAACTCCCGGTGGCGTAAGTAGGGGTCGGGTTGTGGTCACGGGCTCCCAAAACTTTTAAATTTCTTACAACTCTTATAAATTAATTTTGAGTATTTATAAAAATTATAGTGTATTGACTCCTCAAAATACAAGAAATTTTACCTTGGTGGCTATAAAACTTAAAATTTGTATCTTGGCCCCCTGAACACAAATCTTGGTCCGCCATTGCCTTACAATTGAATCAGTCTCATGTGAACTCATTAATGTCGATCCCATAGTCTTAGGTTTAGGAGTGAAAGAAAAAATTGAGAAATGAGATTATGTGTGACATTAATCTTTTTTTATACTTTATATCACGTAGATATTATGGGCAAAGTGTCATTAATCACAAATAATAACTTTGGGGAATTTTGTGCCCATTTAGTCCAACTTGGCAATGGTTGTGCATGCTCCATAAGGGGGTAATCATTCATGTAGCTAAATAAAGTTTTTAGAAATCACAAGTTACATTGCTAATAACTCTCCTCAAATGGACTCAAAATAATTGGAAACATATGCATAATAGGGCAGTTTCTTGGTTGTCATTTAGGCATCCCTTCCACATTTATTCAAGAAGCTAACTTGTGTTTGCATTGCATTGTGTGAAAGGGCTTGGCACCTTTTATGGTAAGTCATTAAACTCAACAATATGATACTCTCGTACGAAAATTTATGGAGACAGGTACCTACACATTAATTCTATTTGCATGATATTGTATGATAGTGGGCATATAAAGATTATTGCCTGAATTAGGAAAATGAAAGATCCAACTTTACTACAGATTCATTTCTTCTCTTCACTTTTGTGTTCTTTTCAATGTCATTTTAGACTTTCTTTGTCATGAAGTTTTCTTGGAGAAACATATGAAGGTGTCTTGAGAGGGAGCATAACAAAATAGGAATTAAATTCTGTTACACTGTCTTAACCTACAACAAATATCAAAAATGTATCTTGAATTAATATCGTTTAGGCTTTTATTATAAGCTTCTCCTATTACACTCATCTAGGGTTGGCTCAAGACAATTTGAGGCCTTAAGTGACAATTTTAAAAGTGACTTTATATTTTTTATTTAAAATATTTTTTTTGGTAAATCTAAATTGTTGGTTTTTTTCCTTTTGAAGTTAACTAGTATTTTGATTTTAGGCCTCCCCTTTGTTTTTGATATTTAGACTAGGACTTACTTTTCAAAAAACAAAGAGGTAGAAACTATAAAAGGCCTTAAAGTATTTAAAGTCTAAATTTTTTTTAGTTGTACTAGATTTTTATTTGTTGTTAAAACAAAGTTCTTTTTATTATTTTTTTTAAGTTAAGTAGTGTAATTGATTTTAGGTTTTATCTTTCTGAAGGGTTTTTTTTTAACTCACTGAGGCCTTTTATTTTTTCAAAAATGGATATAAAAATTATATAGGGCTTTTTTTTTTTGGTACATACAATGGATATACAGATAGGTTACTCCACGTATCCACCAAAGAGTATTGTCTCTTAGCACCACAGAGTCATCTGAGGGAGATCCCATCGCACTTTCGTCGGAGTAGAAGTTTGGATCCCATCGCATACTCTCGGCTTTAACCATCACATGTAAGGTTTTTAAAGATTTGGGGCCTTTCAAATTTTTTTTGTTTCTACAATTTACTAGTTTTCATTAACCTTTTTTTTATTTATAAATTCACTGGTGTAGTTGATTTTGATTTTCTTTTTGTAATGGGGTTTTTTCTTTTCCTCTAGATTGAGCATTTTTTTTTAAAGAAAAATGTAAAAACTAGATAGAGTCTTTACCATAGCATGGTAAGTTTTAAAAGATTTGGAGCCTTCAAATATTTTTTATTGGATTTATTTATATTTTTGCTTAATTGATATATTTTTTTAAGTTTACTAGTGTAATTGATTTTGGACCTCCTTTTTTAAGAGTTTTTTTTTTCTCATTTGGGTCAAGGCATTTTTTTTTTTTATAAACAAACATCTATACTATTATAAAGAGTCAACGCTTTGGTCAGACTCTGTCACGCTATTTGACATTCCCAAACTGTTCTAAGATGTTTACAAGATTACTAGGTAATTCATGTTCCCACC
Organism: Euryodendron excelsum; assembly: GCA_033060915.1. NCBI lineage: Eukaryota > Viridiplantae > Streptophyta > Magnoliopsida > Ericales > Pentaphylacaceae > Euryodendron > Euryodendron excelsum. The sequence goes on from CM065390.1 coordinate 4,018,920, forward strand.
TTCTGTACAGTTAACAACTAGATAATTTAAATAAATAATTAGGTGTATCATGTTCTCATCACTTATACGTTACACGCACATAATGCTTGCCACATTTTTAATAATAATTATTTAAGGTCCTTTTTTTATTTTGAAGAAATTAAATCTAACACAACCTGTTAAAAACTGATAGTGGTTTGTTAAGAATTTTAAACAAACATACATACCCAAATTGTCCTGTGAGAGAGTCAGCCCAACCCTAAAGCCCCCATACATAAGCGGAGCCATCACAAAGGCTCACCTAGGCTGTAGCCCAGGGTATATTAGCCCAATTTTTTTTTGTTCTTGAACTTTTAGCCCAATAAATTTTTAGCCCACTCTAGCCCAACTTAAGCCCAGTCGAAACAATTCCCGAAATTTTAAGTCTCGCTGTAAAAGAGCCCGAAAAAGTAATGAAAGGGTTGTCGTCCTCGCAGTCCACAGCCGGAGAAAAGATTGCTGATTCAACTTTCTCCTCAAATTAAAAATAATATAAAAATTAGTACTTTTTGAATTATTACTATAAAGAAAATTTAAGACCAATTTTATTTTTCATTTTCTTGTCTCTACTTTTTCTCGTTTTTACTTCTTTTTTTTTTTTTTATTCTTACTAGCTGTCCACTCAATGGTGTTGTATTTTTATTAATCCAATTTGTTTTCTCCATTGACTTAAAAATAGAGGAGTTTGTGGCTCATTCGAGAGTGTGAAACCTAACCATTGGTGGACATTACATATTATTTTTATTTCTTCAACAAGAAAGTTAGGTATTTTAATAAATTTATTTATTAGTTTATTAACTCTAGAAAAGTTATGTTTTTTAATTTGAGAATTTTTATTTGTTTATTCGTGAGTTGGGCTTATTTTTAGGGTTTGAAAAGAATCATACTTTTTTGGGTTATAAGTTATAAGGAAAATGCTATTCTTTTAGAAATTAAATCTCACCAGAATGATGTGATTATGACATTATTATAATTAAAAGTTATTAAAATAAGTGTCTTATTTTAAAAAGAATGACTCTTATCCAACCACATCATTTTGATAATAAATTTTATATGAATTTTCTTGTTTGTATAATATTACTCAAGTTATAATAACACATAGTGACCAAAGGAGAAAAACCATTATTTTGTTTCTTAAACCAAAAGTTGATATATCAAAGGATGATATATTGTTATTTGATTGAAAGGTTGATTCGTCTTGTTCTAACTCTTTCTATTACCACGACAACTAGCATTTTTAGTTATGAAGCATATTGAAAATGTCCTTTGAAATCAGATGGAGAATGATTTGTTACGGATTATATGATTGTCTATAGTAAAAGAGAATTTTGTGAAAACATTGATTCAAATTTGATAATAAATAATTTATGTTCTCTAAAAAAATGTTGGGCACAACTTTAATAGTATACTTTTTTTTTTGGTACTTCTCTTTGTTTATTTTTGAACAATTACATATGTTATGCACAATTTTACAAAAATTAATTATAAAATTATTTAACTTATATAATTTCTTTTTATATTGTTTATTACATCTTAACTTATAGCCTAAAGTGAATTAAATTTCTGACTTTGCCCTTTCCCCATGTGGTCTCGGGAGAATGAGCCACGCTTGCATACGGCAGGCCAAAGCCTATATAAGGTTTTTACTGTAACATGTAGGTAGAGTCATTGCCTTTCTAGCTTTATGGTAAAGCCCTACGGTCATCAACGCCTTGAATGTGTTTTTTTGCTCTTGTTACTCTCACAATAATTTAGTAGATTTTAAAGAATAACAAGTATGCAGTGTTCTCCATCATCGTAGAAATACACTCTCGTTCATACCACCGCCGAAAATTGAAGGAAAAAAAAAAGATAAAAGACAAGAAAGAAAAAAACGTTAAAGAGATAAATTATAACTCATGATTAACAATATTAAAAGAAAAAGGGTAACATGTGCTGTTAGCGTGTTAGGTTACATTTTAAACATATTTCGTCTCATTGTACAAAAGATTAAAAATTGTGTATTTAGAGTTTGAAATTATAAAAATATAATTTTTAATATTTAAGTATAACCAGACAAAATTTAGTTAAAATGTTCCTTTAAAACACATGTTAATAAGAACAATATTAATAATAGTGTCTTTTTTGGAATAAAGTACGTACAAGTTTTTGAAGCATTAGAAGTCGTAGTTAGCTCTGCCTTATAAGCATTGTGCTCTTTCAGTAGGGCTGATCAGACCCAAAGGTTATATAGGATTAATGTAACTGAAAGTTGGAGAATCTATTGTTATTCGAGAAAATATAGGGGCATAAGAGATATTTTCAAAAACTTAGGGTGAATCTTGTAATAATTTATACCCTAGTTGGTACACACACGACTATATATATAGATCAAAACTTTCCGATTAGGGTTTTATTCTACAAGGAGAGTAGCAGCTGCCGCCATGGTTCTCAAGTACGTTCTTCGCCTTTCTCTTTTCACTTGCATTTTCTCTTGAATCTTAAATTTTCTGGAGCGTCTGTAGTTAGTCGTCTAATCTATTAGTCATATTTCTTGGGTTTTGTGAATCGTGAACTTGAATCCTCTGTTTGGTTGCTGTGAAAATGGATGAATTGGAGATGGAATTTTCCATCACAGGGTTCTTCTGTCTTTGGCTTACTAGTGACCACACCTAAAGAAGAATCTAAGACTCGAAACCGTAGCTATTTATTCATTTCCCTCCATTGTTACTTTAGCAAGCGAATTGATTTGGTACTATTTATTCATAAATTAATTTATCTGTCACATTGATTTAATGTCAATAAATTTTGGGTATATCTCTGTTTATTCCATTGTTCATTGACCTGATTGCTTTGGAACGAGAGTTGCTGTGTGAAAATATCAGAAAAATCAGGACAATTTAAATTTTGATTGCTCCACTATGACCTAGTTAACATTTTTTGGGTTTAATTTGATACAGACATATAGGAGAATTGCTGAAAACCTGTCCAATATTCCTAAATCCTAATGATGGGAAGACACTATGTTATTGTTCTGAACAAGTATATAGATCCCCTTGCATAGGTTGTGGTCACTGGCCGTATTTTCTCTGATGTGGTTAATCTCATTATCAATGCTTTTGAAATTCATGAGCAACACTTGTTTGAGCTTGTGCATAAGGATTGTGGCCTGTCGATTCACGAATGAAAGCCACCACAAAACATGTCTTCATGGTTCTTGATGTTCAATGAATTGTTTGTTAACAATTTGTTTACTGATAGAATGGTTCTATTTAAATCTCAATTATGGTGAATGTGACTAACGAACTAGGTTAGGTGTAATTGTTTGGAAATTTATAGCATGCCTTAGTGGCTGCAACTGAAAAATTTTATATTTTCTTATGTTTCGCTTGATATCTCTTATTTCATCTGCGTAAGTCGCGAAATCATGTCATGTTTGAGCTGGCTTCAAATTAATATATGTTAGGTTCCAATATATAGTTAACCTCTGTCACAAAATATTGTATTTGTTACTTATGATATGGTAATTCAGGACTGAACTCTGCCGCTTCAGTGGGGCCAAGATATACCCTGGAAGGGGTATTAGATTTGTTCGTTCAGACTCTCAGGTAAGACAAATGGTGATGCCAAGTTGTTTATATTTGAAGAGGCCGTGTCATTAAGGACCATGTGATTCAGTTCTGTGTTCTTCTCTAACCTTTTTAGGGTTTTTCTAACTATTCCATATCTTGAAAATGTTTAACTTCTGGTTGATCAATGAAGGTCTTCCTCTTTGTCAATTCCAAATGCAAGAGGTACTTCCACAACCGGCTCAAGCCCTCAAAGCTCACCTGGACAGCCATGTACAGGAAGCAGCATAAGAAGGTAGTTAAAAATTGCAATGTGTTTCTTCTCCTGCAATCTTTATATTAGAATTTAATCCTTTTGTTTTGCATTTGGACTATTTTATTTGTTGGGAACCAACTAATATGATATATGCTTTTTTGTTTCCCTTCCCCTCCAAACACCCATAGGATGCTGCTCAAGAAGCTGTTAAGAAGAGGCGTCGCACTACTAAGAAACCTTACTCAAGGTCTATTGTAGGTGCTACTTTGGAGGTCATACAAAAGAAAAGGACTGAGAAAGCTGAAGTTCGTGATGCTGCCAGGGAGGCAGCCCTCCGGTAATTTCTGTCCTTGGAGAGATACTGTGGGTTTGTTTTTGCAACTATTGTCGGTGGTCTAATTGTGTCATTATGTAAATTTCAGTGTAGTTAAAGAGAGGAATAAGAAAACCAAGGATGAAAAGAAGGCAAAGAAAGCTGAGGTGATGGCCAAGACACAGAAACAAGGAAAAGGTAGCATTCCTAAGGGTTCAGCACCAAAGGGACCCAAGCTTGGAGGTGGTGGTGGAAAGCGTTGAAAGGCCATTCTCTCCTGCTTTCTTATTGGAGTATTTACAAGCTAGAAAATTTTCTTGATGAGTTTCTAAGGGCTGATGTTAGGATTTGGTTTTATTCACACTTCATGGGGTTTGCTTATTTTTAGTTTATTTTCCATGCGTGACTCAATTTTCATATACATTTTCTCCAGTGGGTTTTAATTTATGGTTTATTTGGAGGAATGGCTAAAATGATATACAAGAAAGCCATTTTTTGGTTTAATTTTTAAGTAAAGCTGTGTGTCCGTTATATCGTTACCTGGATCTCTCTTTGTGCATCTTTATAAAGAATGTAAAATATGTAAACAACTTGAATGAAGTCAAAAGAGAGGATAAAACAAGCCATGTTTATTTAAAGCATTAATATATATATATATGCTAACCAGTTTAGTTTACCGCTAATTTGAATATTTGTTAGATAATAAACACATTCTTCGTTTTCCACTATACTGACTTAAAACTAGTATCAGAAATTCAAATTAAGAGTGAGTTTCATTTTCACCTACTAGCGAGAAATAAAATACAATTAAAAAGCACCAATGTGTCACATTTTGATGTTCTACCGGCGTAAATTACAAGCTATCAATTTGTCAGTTAAAAGTTAGATAACGTAGCAATGCGTAAATTACAAGCCATCAATTTGTCAGTTAAAAATTAGATAACGTAGCAATAATAAAGATCCAAGTCACGATTTTTTAGTCACAATGTTCAAGTATCTAAGTGCGGGTAAGATGGCAAAAAAGGATACCAATAACCTAATAGAAGAGGACTTTAACATTTTGGTGGAAGTGGCCTGTAAAAGTGAGTTGTCTGACCATCTTATTTGTTAGCTTTAACATTGGACCGACAAATGTTGGCTTGACTTGCAGATATGACATTCTTAGTACTTTGTTCTAATTAGCCACTTACGTCACTTGCACGAAAAAAAATCAAATGAAAAAGACATCGCTATTATTTTTAGATAAATACTAAATATTCTTTTAATGGAGTGTTGTGTCGGGTGAAAACGTATGAGTTCCATGCTTTGTAGAACCCCATACCCAACTTGTCCCACGCCCATTACCAAGTTTTGATGATGGGAGTGAATGTGACAGGTTACAAATGAGTTCAAAGTCAAAGACTTGTAATGAATAAATGTGCTAACGTGCAAGCATTACCATTTTAGGTTACTGCCGGTTTAGTTTCCTTTTTTAAACCGGATCTGGAACTTGATTCGTCACATTAACTTAAGGCAATGTTTTAAAATTCGAACCGTTAAGCGAACCAGAAAAAGGACCGAGTCACAGGTTATCGGTTCAACCATTGGGTCAACCGTTATCGAACCGTTATCGAACCGTGACGTAATAAATATGATATAAATATATATAAATAAGTAATAAATTACAAACAATTGCCTAAAAAATGTGAAGTATTTTTTAAATATTTCTTCTAAGGATTTACTTAATTTATAAAATAATAGAATATCATGAATTCATAAAAACACAATTTAATAATATAACTTAGATTATATAGTTAAAAGAATCATAGAAGGACATATAACACTTCCAAGCAAATGATAGAATTTATGAAAATCTAAAATTATGAAGGTATTCTAGTGAAAACATACCTTGCTTCTTGAAGATATCATCCCAAATTTGATGAATAACACTTTGTCCAAGCATAAGTTACCTCCAAGCTAAGCGTAGATTAAATAAAAAATTAGAACAACAATCACAAAAATAAAAAAATAATCCTAAAAGCAATTCATATGCTTTGTCTGATAGAACCTCATCACCACATCTGACCATTATAAGAACAATTTCAATAGAGAAATTTGCAGCTTCGCATGACCAACAAGGTAAAGATTAAATATAATCACCTCAAATGGAACCTCATCACCATTTTCCACACAAGCGTATCTACAGCGAACTTTAGACAGAACAAGGACCTTGCCATGTTGATATGTCAGTTATAAGATCTCGTAGCTGATCTATGAGCTGCTTGAGATACTTTTTTTTGTTTACAAGCTCCTACAATATAATAAACAAATGTCACGCTATAAGTGAGAAAGATCTTTCAAAAGGCCAACTTTTCTAAAAAAAAATCCTCCTCTCCATAAGGATATGTTGCTTTTTTTTTTTTTTTTTCTTTTTCTTTTCTTGAAAACAAATGAAATAAAACCACTATAGGGTGCTAAACAACCCATGTACACACAATGCAAAATGCAGACATCCACAAATAGAAGAGCTATATATCCCTATTGTATATGCAAGTGTGCGTGTGGCCACATACATATTATCTTGTGGTTGGAAACACAGTCCAGATAATAGCACTGTGACTGCCCAAATGCACAAAGCACAAACCATACATTACCACCTTATCGAACCTTGCTCCTCATAAGAGAATGCCTTCCCAACATGCCAAACAGAGAACACAATGCAAATCCAAGAAACTGTAGGTTCACGATCTGAATCTATGATTGCAGGAATACCAACTTTAACACAGAAGCTCTCTCCTCCAACTTCTCAATTTCAGCTGGGCCTGCAAGGGATACTGAACTGCTTGTTGTGGAATTTACATCGTATGCTTTTGCCTATGATAATACCAAAATTAGAAAGTGTTAGCTTAATCAATGAGTTATGGAAAACATAGTTCTAGAATTGTGGGCAAAAAATCTGTAAAGGTGGCAAAATTTTCTTTGATTTTAGCAGAGTCAACCATTACACATGAATGTCCAGTCTTCAAAATAAATGCATTAAATGGGAGCAGCAGTATTTTCATTCATCAGGTATAAATATTACTCAAATCTTAAAATTTGCACAGAATTTGTGTGAATTACAAAGAACAAATATTTAGATAAACTGCACTAAAAAAACAAAGACATAGAAATCAACAATTATGGGGATTCTTACAAAATAAAAAACTAACTCATAACACAATGAAAGAGTTACCAATATTCTATAGTCCACACTATCCTCCCCATCAACAACCAGCTAAGAAATAATCTCATCCTCTTGGCCTGCACATCCAAAAGATAGGAAGAACACCTCATTAAAATGACATATGTCTGTATCATCGAAGTAACATTTGTGCTATCAAAGAAATTAAAAAAAAAAGGGGATATCCAAATCCTTACATCTTCAAAATTTTTCAGAAGAAAAGCTCTCTATCAATTTCAAATTCCAATTTGGCAGTTGACCAACTCCCCATACCAAAGAATTGGCAGTCATGACACATGTTTATTATATAAAAAGGCACAAAGAAATCCAACTCCAAGTTTAAAGAAAATAAACCATAAATCAAATACAAAATGATTTGTTCCCAACATCAACACTTAAAACTTCAAAGAGTCAAAAGCTCAAAGTCTCAAACACAAATATGACCAACCATAAACAATGTCCAAATTAAAAATCAGTCAATGACATCACATCATTACTAAACTAAAAGATGAATAAAACATCCCATCATAAAAGCATTGTTCTCTTTTGCCTAAGTCCGTAGGGGATAACGCAGCCAATCCTCCTCATCCTCATTGTTATTATTACTATTTTCATCTCTTCCATCACGAGCATTTGATTCATAATTCACATTAGCACCACCAAAAGATTGAAAGTTTATATCATCTCCAATCTCTACCATCGCATCATCCTCATCATTATCTACAAGATTGTAACAAAATTTAATAATTATATCACTAATATTTATAAACATTAACTTTTTACAATGACAACTTTATTTACTAACCCTCTTGTGCACGTTGACATTGCCTTTTATTTTGTGGAGTCAAATTATCTTCATAAAGCATTTTCTCTAACTCATCATAATCAAGAAGTGGAGGCTCTTCTTCTTCTTCAACAATCCAAAACTTGGTTTTATCAATACTTTCAATGTCTACTGGATCATAATTCTTCTTTATTTTGGAATAATGCCTACAAATTATATTTAAGAGTAAGACTAGATAAATAAATAATCATGTAATAAATGTGATAATATATTACTAAAAAATGCTTACCTATTCTTCAACCTCAAGTTGTAATGAACAAACACAAGATCATTAAGTCTTTGATGTTCTAATCTATTCCTCTTCTTCGTATGTATACGTTCAAAAACACTCCAATTCCTTTCACAACCAGAAGAGCTGCTCGTTTGACTAAGAATTCGAATTGCCAATTTCTGCAAGTTTGGAGCACTATGCCCAAATAACCTCCACCATTCATCTTATTAGCAAGGAAGAATAAAAACAAACACAAAATAAATAAATTAGATCTAGTAATATTTCACGAAAAAGAATTACAAACAATTATAAAACACCTTAAAGTAATAAATTTACCAGGTTGTGTTGTCTTGGATGTAGTAATAGCAAGCTCTCTTCCAAAGCTTTCTAATCGGTCTCAAAACAATCTAGTTTCTTCTAAGAGCTTTGTCTTACTACATGTGGTTTTTGTATCAATCGCATCAAGAAAACTTGACATAACTTCTGGTTTCTTACAAAATGATGCTTGATCATATTGAAAGGCCGGATTCAACCAATAAGCTGCTGCATGAATATTTTTGCGTAGTTGCCTATCCCAACGCCCTTTAATAATGGTTGTATAAGGCTTATACAATCTCTTTTTATTCATGAAAACATTCTTAATTGCTGTGCGTGCCTTAAACATCCCTTCATAAACATATCCTATGGAAGGCTTTTCATCTCCATCAACAATACGCAATAAACGCATGAGTGGCTCAACAATCTTAACAATAATCAAGCAATCATTCCAAAACTTGTTATCTAGAATGATAGTCATAACATCTTTTGCTTTCCTCTCTTTTGCATACCTTGAATCCACAAAATCCTTACTTATTACCAATGCTTTCAAATCATGCATATGCTTATGAATACTATGCAAGGCAATGAAAGTAGTGGCAAAGCGAGTTGCTCCTGGACGTACAATTTCAGTCCAACCCTTCCTTTTTCTCAATGAAGCTAACAAGAATGGACGATTATAAACATACCTTGTCACACTTGATGCTTTAGTGGCAATCTCATGCACATGCTCCATCTTGGAAATGTCACTTAAGATTAAATTCAAACAATGTGCAGCACAAGGAGACCAATTTATACTGTTGTAAGCTTCATTTACCAATCTACCAACAGCAACATAATTTGCTCCATTGTCTGTCACCATGTGAACGATATTACTCACTCTCACCCACTCAATGATTTCTTGAAACAATTTAAAAAGCATAAAAGCATCTTTAACAGCATCAGAAGCATCAACAGATTTCACAAAAACAACTCCTCTAGGGCAATAGACAAGAAAATTAATTAAACTCCTTTGCCTACCATCACTCCAACCATCACCCATAATAGTACATCCAGTGTCAACCCAAGTGCTTTTTAAATTGTCAACAAACAACTGAAGTTCTTTCTTTGAATCTCTCAACAAATGAACTCGAATTTCATGGTACGTTGGAATCTTAAATCCCGAACCAATAGTAATTGCAGCATCAAACATAGGCTGAAAGTAAATTGAATTCACAACATTCATTGGCACACAAGTATCATACATAAATCTAGCCACAGCCATATGTGCCTGATGTACAGTTTCTTTACCTGCAAGAGCACTTTTGATGCTTGGTTGAGAGCCTGGAGTGGTTCTTGGAGTAAAATAATTACCAATTTGAACATGTGTCTTTCCCTTCCCTTTTTGTTCTGATGCCTTACTCTTATTGCCACTGCCACCACCTTCATTGATTGAAATGCCTCGATTTTTTGTTGGAATGATTTCCTCAATATCAAAACTATCGGTATCACCCTCAAATTGGGACATACTTGCACCATAAGGATTCAATTGTTCATAATTTTCTACACTTTGCTTTTTCTTCTCACTAATCGCTTTTAAAGACTCTTCCATTTGAAACCTAGCATTGGCGGACACTTTTTTACATGGTCCAACCTCACCAGACTAGCCTGCAAGATGTTGCTTCATTCTGTTAATTCCTCCACCTTTGAGAATTTTCCCACAATACAGACATGTGAAAGTCTTCTTCCCATCAGGGGCTCGCCCTTGAGTCACATGTTCCCATGCAGGATCAGTTTTTCCCCTTGTGGATTGTGTAGAACGTGCTGTTGAATTTTGGCCAGATGAATCCATTTACACAAGAATCAAATGTTCTTGCAATTGAAGAAAGAAAAGAATTCCTAACCCTTTTAACTAGAAAACAGGCAAGCACACACAAGGGAAAAAAACAAAGGGAAGCTTCCATGATTCCATCCATGTCTCTGGTTTCAGGAAAACACAGAGGGAAAAAAAACAAAGGGAAAGAATAAGGCTAACCAAAATTTTCCACTAATTTAGAAATCTTTCAAGGTTTATGATTTATCTTCCAAGATCCATCAATTAGCTGAAAATTTTCAGCATTCATACCATGCCTAAACAGTTTTTTGGTCTGTTTACAGCTCCATTGTCAATCTAAAAATTTCACTTGGATGAAAAAAAATGAAAATGAAAAGATTTAGGCATATCAGAATAGGATAATTACATTAGGTAGAGTTTTTTTTACTAAGTCAGTCCAGAATCCAGAATTCCAGATTACCCATCTTTACATTTGCATTGTGAATTGTTATCAGATCTATATAATCATATAGACAAACCTTCAATGGCATTTTCCCATTTTCATTTTTCATGACATTGCCAGAAAAGGCCAAAAGTATAGACAATTTTTCTTAAGAAGCTGTAAAAATTAAAATTTCAAACTTCACAGATTATGTTTATGGAACTATGGAGAATGAAATAGATAGGAATATATTAAAAGGAAGGGGTTGACTTAAACTGTTGAACAGTTGAACGTGAATGTAGAAAAAAAAAAAAAAAAAAAACAAAGAAAGAAGGAAGGAAAGCAGATTAAAAGGGATTCAGGGACATGGATTCAACATTCAAGTTGACATGAATATGATAATTGGAAGGAAAAAAATAACAAGAAAGAAAGACACAAACAGATTCAAAACTGTTGCACAGAGAAAGAGAGAAAGAGAGAGGGCAAGAAGGAGATGACTAACCTGCTGGAGTGCTAGTTACCACTGCCGAAGTCGAGATTGGAGGGCTGGATTTGGACTGATGAAGATTAACGATGTAGCGACTCTTCAAAATCATGAGTTGCCTGACCCTTGCGGCAATGCGTATGTAATTGCAATTTGCGAACCCTAACAAAGGGGGATTTTTTATACTAGTTGAAACCCGGCCGGTTATACTAACTCGTGCCCGGGTCGTCCGGTTCACCGGTTAAACCGCTGGATCGAACGGTTTTTGCAAAATAAAGCGATTTTTTTGCTAAAACAATTTTAAGGGTTAATTTGGACCGTTTAAAGGCTCGAGTTTCGGTTCAACCGCCCGGTCCGGTCCGAATTTTAAAACATTAACTTAAGGCAGTTAACATCCCGCCCCACAGATTATCGGTTTTCTCAGTAACCGCGAATGGAAACTTCCCGTACGGATTGGCTTCCATCCAGTATCAAAAGCCCCACAATCATCATGCAACTCTAACCAATCAAATATCACCACACCTGCAAATTAGCAAAGAAAAACTGCATTTAGCCGCATACTTAGTGATGTGGCGAGCCGATATTGGACAATTTCTGTCGAAAGCCTGGTAATTTCCACACGAGATCCACACGCACTTTTGTTCCTCCGCACATTTTAACTGCAACTCTCTCCCTCCCTCTCTCTATATATGCCTTCAGTTTCTCTCTCATCCACCGTCGTCTCCATTAAACCATCTCGCCAACTCCATCCACCCTTCTCAACCATTATTTGACACGTTTGCTTAGAGAGAAAGAAGAGAGTGAGAGAGACATGCCCGGGGAAGATTTGGAGAGCGGGGGCGCGAAGAACAGAGGGGACAGCAGTTCCGCTGCTTCGGATGTGATTGAGGACAGAGACGGCCAATGGACGTCATGGTTGATCCCTATGTTCGTGGTGGCCAACGTTGCTATGTTTGTTGTCACTATGTACATCAACAATTGTCCAAAACACAATTCGGGCGCCGAAGGCAAGTGCGTGGCAAGGTTTCTCGGCCGGTTCTCCTTCCAGCCCCTGAAGGAAAATCCTCTGTTTAGTCCTTCTGGTTCGACGTAATGATTCGTTTTCTTCAATACCCATATCTCAATTTTCGCTTTTTGTTACGCTTCTATTGTGAAATTGTGAACTGGAATTGTTGTTCACGTATTGGATTCATTGATTGTTTTTGGGGTCAAAATTTGGTCGAAAATTGAATCATTCCATCACTGATCTCTCTGTTTCTGCTTTTCTTCTTCTTGTTCTCAAAAATTCTGAATTGCAAATCTTTGGCATAAATATATAAATACATGAACGTCCGACTTCTGCGGGTGTGACTTCTAGGGTTTTTTCAATGAATTTTTTTTATATCATAGATTAAACTTAATTTTATTGTTGTTTGTCGCTTTCAGGGTGAAAACCATTTACTACTGTTGCGTCTACTTTCATCTTGTGCTTTTTTCAGTTTGTTATGCTAATTGCCTTTGTGATTCGATTAGATGTTTTGTGTTGGGAGTGGTGCTGGAATATTGATTTAGATAACTTGGATATTAGATCCTTGTAATACTTGTAATCCAATTGTTTATAATAATAGTTTAATCAAACGTTAGAATGATGGTTGTACTCAAATTTAGCTTTTCTTATGCTTGAAGACTGGAGAAGCTGGGAGCTCTTGAGTGGGACAAAGTGGTGCACAAGCACCAAGGATGGAGGCTAATTACTTGTGTCTGGTTACATGCTGGTGTTATCCATCTGCTTGCAAACATGTTGAGCCTGGTCCTTATTGGCATTCGCCTCGAACAGCAGTTTGGCTTTGGTATGTCATGCTTTTTCCTGTTATTGAAGTTATTGTTGAACCTTTTGTCTTGGAATAAGTTGAGTGAAATATTATTTCATTAATTATATCAGTCCTGTAGGATTTGAAGAATTTTCATGCAGTATAAAACGTTAATATGTCACTTGTTTATGTTATTGAAAATTATAAAGCAAGTGTTTATGTTTTAATGTAATGTATATATTGGTTTATTTAAGAAGAATATTCCTGTTTTCAGCTTCTTTTCCCTTATTGGATTTCCTGCATGTATTGGCCACCCATATCTGTGACTGTGTTAGACACTTCAGAATTAGATGTGTTGCAATAAATGGGCCATATACTCTCTTAATCACTTGGTTTATACCCATTTTTGTGCATTTGTTTTTTTATTTTGATTAGAAAGTAATATTCATCTTCTGACCTTTTCTGCTCCTCCTTAAAATTTGCAGTTCGTATTGGAATCATCTATCTGTTATCAGGATTTGGTGGGAGTTTACTTTCCTCGCTATTCATCCAAAATAGCATTTCTGTTGGTGCTTCTGGTGCTCTTTTTGGCCTTCTTGGAGCAATGCTTGCAGAGCTTATCTCCAACTGGACCATTTATACCAACAAGGTCAGTGGTGGTCCTAAGCCATGGTGCAGATTTTGAGTGCTTCTCATATTTCAGTTTATGCTATAATCTTTATAATGGCCTTACAGTTCTAACATCATACGCTGTCCGCAACTATGCCATTCATGACCTGGCTGTTTACCTTTGTTATTATGAGATAATAATGTTTTTCTTGATTGTTGCACTTAAATAGTTCTATTGACAGGCTCTAACAGCATGCTAAGTTCTCTCCTTTCTCCTTTCAGGCTGCGGCGCTCTTAACACTTATTGTCATTGTAGTTATCAACCTAGCTGTTGGAATTCTGCCACATGTTAATAATTTTGCCCATATTGGTGGGTTCTTAACGGGTTTCCTCATTGGCTTTGTTTTGCTGCCCCGTCCTCAGTTTGGATGGGTAGAGCGTCAGAATATTCCAGCTGATATTCGTGTCAAATCCAAATACAAGGTGTATCAGTACGCGTTGATGTTGGTTTCTCTGATTCTGCATGTTGCTGGGTAAGTTTAAGCAAAAAAATACAACCTTGTTTATTGATGTGAGCTTTTTTGCAAAGTGCGTACAAGAATGAAAATTCCAGTGTATTTTTTCGTGTTGTTTTTGTAATACATTTGCGGTTATTTTTAAGTCTTGTGACACTGATCCGTTGTTTCCTTTGGGCTGCATTGGGAACCAAATGGTAATTGATATTCTCTCTCTAGATTTTATCAGTGCGACTAATTGCATGAAAAATGATGTATGTCATTATTCTGTCAGTTTATTTGTTGTTATGAGCTTTATTTGGGACAAAGAATATTTTGCGGTTTTGAATTGTAATAAAAAGGTAAAAAGATCTTTGTCTGCATTGCGGTGATGAATTTGTGTTCTTTAAAGCTAATGTGATGATCAAACACTGACTTTGCATTGTGTTATGTCCGCAAAAATGCAGATTTACCGTAGCATTGGTGATGCTATTCCGAGGAGTCAATGCGAATGATCATTGCCACTGGTGTCACTACCTGAGCTGTGTCCCAACCAGCAGATGGAAGTGTAATGAAACTTAGGATGATCTTCTCCCTCCCTCCCTCCCTCCCTCTCGATTGGATTCACCCGTCTTCTGATTTCCGAATTTTATCCTGAGGTTTCTGTCGTCATATGTAAATGGTTAGTTTTAGGTTAGAGTTTTGATTGCTTTCAACACTTTTTGAATTGTTATTTGGGGATAAAAAGTATTGCAGTTGCTTACATGGTACTTGGATAGTCTTGTATACCAGACAGATATGTAATACATAGTTCATTACCCATCTTCTGTTCCTCCCTGCCGTTAGCTTTGATTTGATGAATTGAGCCAATTTTGTATCAATTAATGGTGCATTCCTTATCCACTGCAGCAAGAAAACATATATATATACATATAAGGACTGGCGTCGCCCGTACTCAAACCGGAGACCTTTAGAATGTTAGACTGACATGACAACCAACTACACCACAACACCTTGGTGTGACAGTTACTGTGGTTTCTCTAGCAATGGCATTGTGAAAGGTCACACAGGCCAGAAGAATCACCTGCATGGGTAGAAAAACTCATACAAGCTTCATGAATAACACACACGTTCCTCTTTCCACACCAACTCAACTTCATCAGCATTATAACAGATGAATTTTTTGTATAGAGCAGTGGATTGGTAAAGGTGGTACGTTGTTTATCTAAGGGGATTTGATGCAATGGGTAGGCAAAAAGTGGTGACGATGATAGGAATGGTGGTGATGTTGCTATTGCGGGCTGTATCGCTTATGGCGGCGATTGATTGCACCACCGTGACGGCACTCATCTCCGCCTGCTCCACCTTTGTCACTTATGGTTCGCCGGACCCAATTCCCGGCTCCCCATGCTGTGATGCTGTGGTGAGCCTGGATAGCCTCGCTGATTCCACCGGCAACAGGCAGTCCATGTGCAGATGCTTAATGGGCTTCATTACTACGTACAACCCTACTGCTACTGCTATAGCTACCTTGCCTGGTTTATGTGGAGTCTCTCTTGGCTTCACCATTGGTCCCAACACTGATTGCAACTAGTAACTCTCTCTCTCTCTCTCTCTCTCTCTCTCGGCACGATTTTATTAGTAAATGCTGTGATTTCACCATAGCCAATGCTGTTCTAGCCGATATAGAGCCTTATTTTTTTTGTTATTTCATTTCATTTTATTATTATGATTTTTATTTTGGTTTCAAGGAGGACCTTAGTCTAATTGTGTTTTATATTATGGTGCAGCATCACATGAGCTGAAGGCTTAAGAGTAGGGACTTTTTCATACAAGATATCAGGAATAAGAGGCTTGTCCTCAGTTTGCAGTGCGGAGCAGAGCAGAGGAGATAATTATTTTAGCTTTCCGGTAATCGAAACAGAAGGATGAATAAAAACTTGTAGTCTTAAAAAAAACAAATTGTGTTTTTTGTTTTCTTTTTTTTGGAGAATGTCCAAATGCCCATTATGCCCCCAACAATATTCTATCCCAATATTGCATTTTACGTGATGCAACTTTAGCTTCAAAGTCTCCATTATAGTGGGGGTTGGGGTCAATTTTTGAGGTAAGAAGTGACAGAAAGAGAAGATCATGTCTTGGTTTTGGCAAGTGCATCCAGAGTTCTACTACTGTATTTCAATGGTCTTTTGTGAGCATCCAAGGTTGAATTTTGTTTGATCTGGGTGCTACAAATTCTTCACTCTCTTCTTTTTTTTGACTAACCGCATTTAGCTTATTCTGTCAGCACTGTAATACCCATTACAAACAAACCATTGAGTGGACATAAAGGCCAGCAAAAGTGAAGCACACGAGAGAAGTGTCTCTCCGTGAATGCACAGTTCGATTTGTTTGAATGCAAATTGGACTTTATGTATATATATATACACATATATATTTATCTATATCTATAATATAAATCTGGAACGTAGAATTATCGACGTGCTATCAATACATGTATAATGAGGCACTTGGTCTAGGGTAGGGTTGGTTGTGCTAAGAGGCAGTAATCTGGCTCTTCTTTCAGAACATTTTGACCTTTCACAAAATGATTTGCTTAAGATGGAACAGAAATAAAACAAAACCAATTGTACATCCCAGAATGAAATGGCAAACCCACTATGAAGAAAAAAGAGAGGAAAACACAATCATGGTGGTGCTTGCATTGCTTGATGCAATCAATCAACTGCTTTGCAGTGAAGAAGACGGGAAAAACAAAAAAGAAAAGAAAACCACAAATTCACGGAGAAGCAGAGGATTAACCTCATGTCTCTGTTGAACAGAATACATAAAGTCATATACAGGTAGTTTCCTATGATCTGAACACATTAATTGCCATTTCTACAAGCAAACAATTACAAGCCAATTCACAAAAGGAAATGAGCACAATTACAGCTTTGTCTCCTAATCCATGGAAACAAATCCGGTCCAATCATGATCTTTTGCCAACAGGATCCACTCATGGTTAGACCTCATCAAAACCACCAAAGAACAATGGACAAGTATGGCTCCATCATCTACCGCCATAACTGGAATTATAACTGGTGGTGCTGTTGCCTCGAACTGGGATCCCAGGTCTCTCCATGCGACCCGAGCCCGGATATGCTTTGGTCCTGAAGTTTGCTTGTAAAGGAGAACCCCTCTCCGAAATAGTATCTGCATCCCAAAACCCACGAACGAACCCCTTTGTTGGACCAAATTTCTCAACTTCCATTCTCGGCCTGGGAGCACTCTGGGACCTGATCTTTGCCCTATATGATTCTGTGTTAGCCATGTAGTTTGGGTATCCCAGGTAGTTGCTAAATAAGCTTCTTGAACACTCACTCCTTGCAGGTGTGGAGGGACCTCTTCTGCCACTACTTCCAGGTCTAGACGATGCAGAATTCACTTGTGGGCTGTTCTCACTAGTCCATACAGCTGCCTGATCTCCTTGTCTTGGGAATTTTAAGGATCTTAAAGACAAGACTTCACCAGAAGATATACTTGGATTTTGCTTCTGAGCTCTTGTCGAGTGTCTTGACAGAGAGTCGAATATTGTGAGACCCTGATCATTGTAATTGCATACTGTAACAGGCTGTGGTGTCCTAAAGTTTTTATCACTTCGTTGGGAGTTCAGGTGAGGCTTCCAAGTATCCACTTCGAGGATCTTGTCACTCCTCTCATCGTCAGCATGTCCAGTTTTTAGTGAGGTGTCTCCTTGGCAGTTCCATGAACATTCTTCCATCCATCGGTTCAACCAATTCGAACCTAAATCAGTCCTTTCTGGGTCAATATTGCCCTTGGTCTTTATATTTGATTGAGAACTCTGCATTCATGGGGAAAAAAAGGAAGCATTTAACATTAACCACTTTGTTACACACAGGATCAAGATTTGTTTCCGGAAGCAAATTCAAGGATTTCCAATTGAATTTGTCAAGATCATGTTCCAAAGCTCATATTCACTACCTTTGACACAAAATCACTGCCATATCCGGTGGTTGCAAGAGATCTATTTGTTAATATATTGATTTTTTAGTCCTTAACAGAAGTCCAATTTACAGAATCAAATATTTGACAAGGATGCCATTTTTTGGCCTTAAAATTGCTTCCAAAGTTGCATATCAATTTAATACTCCAGCCATTATAAGGACATTTATTTAAGGGGGCAAAAAAACTGAAAATGGAAACCAAGTCAGTACCTTCAGGATCAGGGACTGATCAGATTTTGTACCAAATGCACGAAGTTGGTTGTCATATTTTTTGGGAGTCGCAAGGCCCTGCAGGCAGATGATATAACAATTAAACTAGTTAGCTGCCTATCTACATATCCATTTAAACGAACCAAAAAGGGAAAAAACAATAGTTAGCCATATAAACCAATAAACACAAGACACAGAGAAACATACAATTCTTTCATTGAGAATATTGCTATGGAGTGACTATAATAAGAAAAAAAATTCACTGCTATCAGAAAGAAGAAAAGCTATACTATGTCTATGTATGTAGAGGATGGTCAAAGTCCAAAGTTCAATTTTCCTGCCCTATGCGAGTTTTCTTATCTTGCCTTTTCACTTGATTTATGCTATGCAATTGATAAACATGTTTCTACATCATCAAAAAAAAAAAGTGATTCATTTGTTCTTCGGTAATTTTATGAGAAATGAAACGATATACTTACAGGGTTGCGGGATTGGAATGACTTGCTGCTAGAAAGTGAGGACTCTGACGTGTGAGCCCGATTTGTACAGGCTCGGGCCTGGATTCGAGCCATTGCTTGCATGCGTCGGAGCATGTCAGCACTTTGCTTCCTCACAATGTGGCCTCTCACCAATGCTTGAAGCCTCACCAATCCTTTAAGCGCCCTCAGTGCTCTCCTAGCCTTCAAAAATGTCCCCAAACGATTGAATAATCATATACTAACAAATAAAATCCTGTACTATCTTATATATGTTAGGGACTAGCTAGGGACCCATTTCGTATACTGATTCACAGATATGAAAAATGTAATTTTGGAAAATCAGAAGTCCAAAAATACAAAGATTGGCATGGAATTTTGAAAAGGTAATGGAGGGTGTACAAAATAATGTCTTCCAACTTTAAAAAGCTATCAAAGCTGATTGGGGAGTAGGTGAGAGGAAGTTCTTTTCCAAATGACGAATCTGCCCTCCCATAGACACAGTTGAACATGGTGAGAAAGAAAAACAGTGGTAAATGGTTCGGTATTAGTTGACTTGCTGTCTATGGTTGTACAGAGGAGGATGATAAGGTTGAATTTGGTCAAATAAAGCTTTTAGTCTGGTCGTCTAGAGGCATCCCATTCTGCAAAAAGCTTTTTTTCTTTTCCTATATTACCCTGACCTTATTCTCAAAGGTCATCTAAAAGGTTTCTCCATATGTTCATCTTTGCAGTCTTGAATTTGTCAAGCAGGAGAATGGAAGGAAATTTTTTTTTTACTTATGCAACTATTTTTAATGAGCAAATAAAAATAAAAATATTTGTTTTGATAAGTACATATCTACTTTCCTCTCATATTCATAATCCAACCAAATAAAAAGGAAAATAAGAAATTAACTTGTTGCCCCTTTTCCTTTATTTTTATTTTATTTTTTGAAAAATATATTTACGAAAATACGGTTTTCTGAAAACTAGAGAGAAGGGGGCGCTTTGTTCGAGCTGTTAGGAGGGAGAAGCAGGGTTATGCCAAGATTTCATACGGAGGTTTGGGACCATGGAGGACCTGAGAGATAAGTTAAGCTTTTCATGTATTTATTAATGGAAACAAACGCTAGATTTTTGTTTCCCAAAAACATTTTGGGAAAACAAGAAAATCGTCCCAAAATCCGAAGAACAGCATGTTCATGACTTCCATGTTAAAAAAAAAAACGACTAATATTTTTTCTTTGGTATAGTCTATAACCAGAGACCCCAACCACCAGAATTGTAAGGTAAGCGAAACAGAGTCGTGAAATTCCGAAGAAACAGAGGGGTTAATTTAGAAAATAAAATGTGGCTAAAAAGTTATAACCAGATAAGCTCGGAACGCTGACTGAATCTTCACAGCCGCCAATTCCCGCCGCCGGTCAGTCCCGCCAACGTACGCCCTGGTGGGCCTACTCCCACCGCCACTCGTCAGCCTCACAACCTCCGCTGCGGCCTGCGCCGCTGCAAGAGCAGCCTCAGCCACAGCCGCGGTTGCCGCCGCCACCGCTATCGCGTGCTTGTTGGCGTCAATTGCTTCCACATACGCACCCGACGAAGCCTCTGCATAGGACCCTTTGCGCTCACCAAGGTTCCGGTCATTGCCATTGAATGATCTCACGAAACCCCACTTCTTCTCCTTCGTCGGCCGCGAAAGTTTAGACCCACTCGGCGCTGGCGGCGAATCCGACGACTTTTTGGCGCCGAAAAGCGCCCGAAACCATCTCGATGTCTTACCCATCTCTCATCACCGGTATATCGCCGGAGCCGTTCATTGGCAGTGTCGGCTTTGTGTCAGCATTTGCAAAACTGAGGGGAGAGAGAGAGAGTAATAAGAGGTGTATATCAAATGTGAATGAAAAGAGTGGAAACTAGAAAGACGCGATTATAAAGAAGGGTAGGGGAACGCGCCCGGCCAGTGGTGGTGGTTGGGACTTCGCCATGGAGGTGGGGATCCATCCTTGACGTAGGCCATAGCCAATATTAAAGAGAAGACATTGACGACATTCTTCTGTTGTTTTTTTCTTAATTTCTTGTTTTAATGTTTTTACTTTTTAGGTAAATTTACAGCCTGTTTAGAATAGGAGGGAGGGAAAGAAAGGAAAATGAAAAAAAAAATGAAGTAAAATCTTTTCTCTTTAGTTTTGTAAGAAAAATTAAGAAAAAGAAGATAGAAAGAGAGAGAATAATTTTAAATTTTTTGTCCTTTTTTTCTCCTCCAGTTCCAAACAAACTCTTAGGATATATTGGTTGAGTCAAGTCTAAAATCATATCTCAAGATTGTCTTTTTAATCTAAAAAAATTTTAATAGATATTTTTGATATTTAAAATATATTAAATGATATAAAATCTAAATATATAAAAATATAATATTTTATATATTTAGTATTAAGTTGGGTTTTAAACACAATTTTCAAGTTCATTCATTAATCTAATTGAGTCTAAATTTTTTTTAATTCCTATGAAAGATGAATGAGTTTGGATGAATCAAGCGAGCCACATTTATGAATGAGTTTTGATGACCCATGACCATCCTAGATCAATTAGAACTCTCTTATCACAACTAATTGGACTAAGCAATCATTACGATTGATACTTAGACATCCTCTTAGAATCAAAAACAACTTTTAATGTATAGCTTTATACATGATAATGTTAGTGTTAATTTATGAACCAATAATGCTTTGAATGAACATATTTCGGTGTAAGTCAACATTTCTTTAGTTATAGTGTGCTGCCCCTCGAAGGAATCCAACTCAAAATCTGAATAGTAAACACTTCGATTACCACATTTCTTCTGAGTTTTTGTTATCTTTCTTGACGAAATTTTAGATTCACAGATGTGATCTTTTTCAATTACCAAACAAAATATCCCACATTTGCCTTTTTCTTCTTCGTGTGTAATAATTAATAGTGCATTTTTGGCAATGTAAAAGCAATTTTTTCATCCCAGTAAAGCAAAAAAGGGAGTGTTGTATACAATTCAGTTTGCTTTTTGGGGCAATTATAATCACATTATGCCATTAGCAAAGAAAGGAAAAGTTTTATCAGCGCATGATGTCTCTGCATGTGTGCTTTGTACCTGCAAAAAGACAATTCAGGCCACCAAAACTGTTTGCTTTTTCAAATTTTATTAGGGAAACAAAATTATAGGATTCTCGTAGATGTCTGGTACTCTACAACTCTGGTCCAAAGTCCTTCATTAGCACAGCATTCTTACCCTCGAGTAACATTGTTGTAGGACCTCCACCTTAAGGGGAGAGAGAGAGAGAGAGAGAGAGAGAGAGAGAGAGTCACCTTGGCTGAAGTGTATTCTAAAAATGGTTAGAGCATGATATGTATGTACTACAATAAGCTTCAGAATGGAGAAAACTAATGTCGTACTTATTTCACTGGAAACAAGATTCAGAAGTCACATTGAAGCTATTAGATGAAGTACTCAATACAATTTGATGAATTTGAGAGTACAGTTAATAGGGACTGCATAAGCCCTATATAACCACACTGCACTTCAGAAAACAATTCCCACCAAAATCAGTCATTTTCCCCAATACAGTAAATTTATTGAGACATGCCTCAGTGAATTATTCATGGCAAAAGCAAGAGAATTATAGGAAAAAAAAAACTTGTAAGTAGGAACAAGGTGAGCAAAACTTGCAGTGTATTAATTACCTTTTATCCTTTTTTGTTAACTATGCATCTGCATGGGACACACCCGCATGATGGAAAGTGAAAACTCATAACATGTATTTGAAGATATGTACAGTACAAATTTTACATTGATGAAATGTGAAAAATCAAGCCATTTTCTTCATTTCTATTTGGACCCAAAATATTCTGTATTTGATGTTCTGTATCTGTGATCATAATGAACGAAAGAAGTGGAATGTGGATGTTGGGCATCGAGATCCATTGCCTGCAAGTCCAAAATCAGAATGCAATTTCATTAATCATGCGAGTGATTCCCATCCTAAAAACAATTTTATTGGCAAATTTATTGCCATTATTTGAGTAATCAATGTATTACCTGCCTCAATTGATTTCTCATGGACTCCTGGAAAGGACTACGAATTAAAGGTTCCTGCACAGTAGTAGCATACACTTCAAATCTTGATGCATAACAAACTTCAAAACATCAACACAGTTTAAATGTGGATGTATATACCTGAAGCAACTGAGCTTGGCCGGGAGAATCATCTGGGTTAGAGAAGAGGTTTGGTGGTTGATATATGTCAGAATTGGGTTGTTGGTCCAGGGCTATATTAGGTGGTTGGAATAGACATTGAACCACCTGATTTGCTTCAAAATTGTAGAAACCCTGTGTTTCAATGGGAGACAAAAGCATGCTTTTTATATGACAGAAGCTAATCACCGAAAACTTAATCATTTTACGTGAACTCTATCAAAAGTAACCAAAAGCTATACCTGTGTAACAGGATTTAGAGATGGTGGAGGACATGAAAGGGGGGTGACAGTATCCAGTGGGAGTGGATTTACATTCTGAGATCTTTTGACCTTGGAGATCTTTTCCATGAGATTGTTTAGTGGGCCTTCATCAGGGACAGTGATCTCCCTTTCATTTGTTCCCCTAAATGTGCTGCAGTCATCCTGATCCTCAATTGCATTTTTATCCAGAAAAATCTCTGCTTGTTCGCTTTCAGAAGTGAATGCCCCTGTGCTACTGGAGGTGACAACTTGAGTTTCCTCGGAAGGTTTTAATGTCAATATCTTTTCCACCCCTTGGATCACTTCATTGAGTTTTCTCGCAGCAAATTCAAATGCTTGGTCAGATTTGGCAGCACTGGCAGATATTTTAAGTATGCTTTGGCACAATTCTCTGTAACGCCTAGCTGTAATTATCTTGGGTTTTTCTTTGATGGAGATCCCACAACTCTCTCTAAGACTATCAACCCTTGCATCTTTTGTCCATCTCTTCAAAATGTAACAGGCAGGGACCACCTTTATATTCCGATGATCAAGAACTTTTAAGGCATGGCAACAGAGAATCCCAACATACTCGAACTTCATACAGCTGCAAGTGACCATGTCATCCGAAGAGTTAAATGTAACTGTATACTCTTTAGGTTGCCCAAATGTGTTAGCTTTGTACTCGAACAATGACCCATTCTCACTGTACAGGTTAACAACAACATTTAAACACTTCTCGTATTCTCGCTGAAATACTTCAAATGCCTTTGGTGTATAAAGATCACTGGCATAATTTAACAAAACCACATTAGCCATCAATCTTGGTTTACATCTGCCCATATCATAATTAGCTTCGAGTTCTTTGTAGCGCTGCTCATTTACCACACTTTCGAAATGCTTGAAGAACTGAAGCACTTCTAAGTCAGAGTTTAGGTAATCTTTCAAGCTATTTGACAAATACTCCCCTAGATCTGTGGTTTTCATGCCAATAAAAAATGTATTTTTCCCATATACCACAGCCCATTTATCTTTTTCTCTGAACATCCATCGCAACCACTCATTCTGCCGAAGACTAAATTTGTCTATCATTGCATCCCAGGCATGGATCAAATCCTCCTCATCCTCGTGATCAAAAATGCAATTCCTCAAATCTTTGGCAAAGGAATCTGCATCCTTTGTAACATGGCTAAGGTGTTTAAGAGCATTTCGGTACATCTGCCATACACAAATATGGTGGTTCGTTTCTGGTAATACTGATTCAATTGCTTGAATTATTGTTGCATCTTGATCTGTGAGAATGGATTTTGGCTTCTTTCCAGACATTGCCTCGATGAAAGTTTGGAATAGCCACTTAAGAGAATCAACGGTTTCATCATACATAAGTGCAGCACCAAATATCACCACTTGTCTATGATGATTCAGTCCTAAGAACTGCACAAATGGCCGGAAATCATTGTTCGTTCTGTATGTAGTGTCCAAACAAACCACGTCCCCAAAATGATCATAGTCCACAACCATATTATCATCAGCCCAAAATATGTTGCTTATCTTGTCATCAACATCAAGCTGTATGGCATAGAAGAATGTAGGATTTTCAAAGTGTTGCCTTTGAAAATAATACAACAAACTTCCTGCCTCTCCCTCCTTCATATCTCTTACCCGTCCCGATTTTAGATAATTGTCAAAATCTATTGCTGGGTAATCGAGATTTTCTAGAGCACCAAATTGTCTACCCAAAAATTGAAATGCTAATTTTGATTGCTTTTCGAGATTACTTGCAGAGTCAGCTTCAGTTACTCCAGTAACATCTATTGTCCCCGGTGATTGTACTTCCTGTAATTTCTGAGCATTACTAGGATTTACATTCTCATGATTGTGGTTTCCTTCGAAATGCGTGACCTGATATTTTCCATCAGGTTGACGAGTAATTATCATGTGTGCCAAGCAACCAGTTCTTGTTTCCCTCCTGTGTTTCTTGACATTAGCATCTCGTTTGTCTTTCCGCCGGTAACCTTCTTTGGAACACGTGAACTTTCTGGATACCACCAGACCATGTACCTTACTCCGATTCACCCAGTCCTTTCGAACACTGAAACCTACCAATCTAGCATATTTGCTGTAAAATCTGTATGCCTGCTCATCTGATTCAAACTCCATACCAATTTTAAGTAGCCGATCTGAATTGGCTTCATCTTTTGAGGAAAGACTGGACTGCACTGAGCTGACATGGGCAACTTTTGGGCTGCGACAATCCTGCTCAATATTCAAGTCCAAGTTGTTTGATGTTCGGAGTCCTATATCCATATCATCTTCATGAGGACTAGCTACATCATCATCATTCCTATCCATATTGCCCTTCAATTGAAGAGGAAGAAATGAGTGAAACATTATACATACATAAATATGTGTGGACAATTTAAACATATATTCTGTTGATCACAGTCATACACTTGACAATCAGCTGAACAAGAACAAGAATGGTGATTGAATTTGGGGTTTGACAGAAAAGTCATAAAAATATACAAAAAAAAAAAAAAAAAACCAAAATAGAATCCCTGATTAGAGCATTTGCTCCAACATTCATAA
Source organism: Euryodendron excelsum (assembly GCA_033060915.1). Lineage (NCBI taxonomy): Eukaryota > Viridiplantae > Streptophyta > Magnoliopsida > Ericales > Pentaphylacaceae > Euryodendron > Euryodendron excelsum. Next base: position 4,044,966 of record CM065390.1, read on the forward strand.
ATATCCACATACCACAAGCTACTAATATCAATCCATGCAGATGTAACAAAAGCTTATTCATTTATGCACAGTGTTGTTCTTTTTCCTCTTTTTTTTTTTGGAGGGATTATTTTTTTTCCTTTTCTTTTTTTTGGGGGGGGGGGGGGGGGGGGGGGGGTGGGTGGTTGGAGTTCTTAAACTTAGAATCTTTCATAATGATCTTATGTTCAAATTTCAAAGAATGTTTCCTGTTCTATTTTTATTTCCCTACTCTACTCTATGAAGCTCAAATCCATGAGATAAGACAGAAAAGTGAATGGAGCAAATAATGATTTTTGTTTTCTTTTGGAGCATTTACAAAATAAAAGTCATTCTGAACCACCAATCATATAAGTTGGCTTCAAAAAACTTTGCACCTGTTTGGTTACATAATTGCACACCCGTTTATCAATTTGTTCCCAAAATTGTAAATCACCAACTTATGTAAAACAGATCACCAAAAAAGCTCTATTTCTGAAATAATGATTACAATCTCTCAGCTTCCTATGTTCCTGATTAATTATTCATTGTTGATCTACAGGACAATTATCTTAACAAAACTAAAAAGAAAAAAAACTGATACAAAAATAATTCTTAATAATAATTCCACAATGGATTTTGTTTCTGCAGTTTTGATAAATACATAAACCTAAATCTTTGAGCATGTCAGAAATCAGAGTACATAGAGCAATTATAATATGCAAAAAAGTACAAGCAGGCTGTTTGATTTACTTGGTACAATTGACCTAACAACGGTCCTTCTAAGAGACTTTTATTTGTTTCTACTATGTGCTTCCATAATAAAAACAGAACAATGATGACACAAGAATAGAAATTCCTTGGATCATTTCTTAGTATTACTTTCTAAGTTTGCCAAAACTTGTTATAAAATTTCAAAATAGAATAAGCTCTTTATAAATTGACATTCAGAATTCATATGGATTTAGCATGCTACTTTCCAGGAATCCTTCCACATTTGCCACAGCGTTAACTGTGTTATATATGTATTTGCACAAATAATGATGATTCTCACTCTTGGGCTTATTTGGGTCTTCTTTTTGTTTTCCTCTTCTATTAGTGACACTGTAATACAGGTGTATTCTTAACAACATTTTTTAATTTCACAAAATGCTGAAAAGTTACATTCTTTTTCTGTTTTTCTATTTTTTTTATTCAGCTCCAGCAATTTAACTAGCCTACTGTTATTCAAAAAATATAGCTTAATAACATTACAATCCTAGCGATTCCATGATTTTCATTTTCCATTGACACAAATGGACCTTCAGTTTTCAAACTTTCAATATGCATGCTCAATGTGTACAATCCTGAGCTGTTGTTCTTCATCCCCTTATTTCCTTAGTTATATACTACACTAACAAAAAAGACAAGAACTTCCACAAAATCCAACCATTTGTGACAAGCAGTTTAATTCAGTATGTAAAATATTCGAATTTATAAAATTTCTAAGACCCATTTCAAATTACAGCCTTAAATCTCTTTATATCGCAGAACACAATGTCGCGTAGGAATTTACATTTGTACAAACCATGGCTTGTTCAATTGCAGGAATGGAAACTTATTCGTCTCTAAACAAAAACATTTCACTTAAATTTTCAAAGCACTACACATTAAATAACCCTAATTCAAGCCACTACGCAACCAGAGAAGCCGAGAGTGAGAGAACCTGAGACAAATTCGTTAACAGCGACTGAGAATTAGGGTTTCAGCTAAGATTCTGAGAAGTCGCCGAGAATACGGATTCAATACCAATTGACTCTTCCTATGTCCTTCGAGCAGCGTGAGAGAGAGAGAGAGAGAAAGAAAGAGAGAGAGCGAGAGAGAGGTTGAAGTTTCAATTCCAGCACTCTTTTTTGGCAGAAATAGTTCCAATTCCAGTCCAGCTTGGAATACCACTCCAAATTCGGAAAAGGGTGTTAGTGCAATTCAGGAAAGATTATGGGAATATCAGGGTAATTTGGTGAAGATCAGTGGAGCATTTTGTGTTAAAAGACTTCTCGCCCTGCAATCAGTGACGTAAATTTGGCATGACAAGCCCAAACAGTCGGACCTATGCCCGGCCCAAATCTCAATGACAGGCCCTTTATTTTCTAAGCCCGACCCAGCCTGACGACTCAATTTTTTAGCCCGGACCTGCACTTCAACATTCACATTCATGTTTGAATTTTCTTTTATTATTCCTACAAAGGTCAAATGGGTTCCGATAGACGGACTCAGGAATTTTTTTGAGGGGGAGTCAAGGTAAAAAATTTTAAAACTTCGAGGATTAAAATTTTTTTTTTTGGATTTTAGGGGACTAATGCTCAAATTTTTATCCTAAAAATTAAAAATATTGTGGGATATAAATAGAAATTTCAAAACCTAAGGAGGATCAAAACACTAATCTTTATAATAAATATGCAAAAAAATAGAGCCTAAGTATAATTTCAAAAATTCAGAGGCTGCTGCCCCCTTGTTTCCGCATAGGTCTGCGGGTGTAATAAAGTTAATAAATAAAATTACGAAGTCACATAATTATGTTAGTGAATTATATGTTATATTGTGTAACAAATTATTAAATATATTATTAAGAAGTGAAGAAATAAAACAAGTCAGAAGCTAGGGACCAAGACTGGGGCTAGACCTAAGGTACGGAAATTTGACCTGGACCAGCAGTATATCTCAATAGGAGTCCAAGCTTTTAAATTTATATCATTAAAAACAGTGTGGTTCTCCTATATTGAAAATTCATTGCAAATAGTTTCAATGAAGATCAAAGATTGGTTGCTTCTACTTGATATCCATGCGCAAGAGGCGCTACTATAGAAGTTAAAACTCATGAATATACGGTTCTATTTCAGATTAAGAAAATGCTATTTTTATAAAAAAATTCATATACAGAGTAATATAATGGTAATAATTTTATAATTAAAAATTATTATAATTATATTTATTTTAGAGTAAAAAACTCTGTTTAAAACACATTATCTTTTATAAAACTTTTGTATAGCATCACCCTTTAAATTATTTTGACTTTTATATATGGCAGGATCTTTTAGTTGAAGTTCATAGAATTGGGCTGTAAGCATATTAAGTCCACAACTTACATAGTTCAGGGTAGTTGTTTTTGTCAGCAGAGCATGCGGATGCCCCATGAAACTATAATTAGATCTCTCTCTCTCTCTCTCTCTCTCTCATCAATGATGATCTATTCTCGTAATGTTAAACAAATCTTAGGGTCAAACTGTTAGGTAACTGTCATGAAAAGTGCTCAATTATTTGTATTTGTATATAAAGTTTTACTGCTCCCTACATCACAATTCACAACCATGTGCAAACACTAGTTGTCCTGGTTAGTCCACGTCCTTAATACACTATGATTCGTTATTTTATTTTTCTGAGCAAAAGGTGAGAATGGACCACCACTATAATTAGATTTGAATTATAACTATTAAGAGGAGTGCTAAAACACTCGCAATTATTCATTAATTGTGTTTAGCAGTCACAAGTATGTTTAGTGTTTTTGTAGCTACTAATCGAGAAAAATAAATTCATAACCGCAATATCATCAAAATATAAGTGGATATCAAGTTCTTACTCAACAGTGTATAGAATTATAATTCACGCAAACCATATGAACATAATATATTATATAAATAATGGCTATTAAATTGCTATTTTTATATGCCTATACAAGCAGCTTTTTTACCCAAATAATATAATTTTTAAAATTTATTCTCCAAATATAAATTTAGAAAAAGTTATTCTCAATTTACCATATAACGCAGTTTGAAAGTATGTTTTTTTAAGGATATTCAATTTAATATTGGGTTACCGCAATTCAGACATGCGCAATTTTGAATTGCGCTTTTTCATAGAAGAGAGAGTGAGAGAGGAGAGAGAGAAAAGAGGGGGGAGAGAAGAATTGAGGACAGAGAGTGAGCGAGAGATGAGAGAGAGGGGTGGAGGGGTTTTAGAGAGAAAAAGAATTGCGTCTCTCTCTCTCTCTCTCTCTCTCTTCTCTTTCATTATTTTTATCTTTAAAAAATCAAAAGAATAAAAACAAATATTTTAAAATCATTACCAAATAAGATAAAAAAAATATAATACAAAATATAAATAAATTAAATTAAAATTTTCACAAATAATTATATTTAATTTTTTGAAACAAAATAATTATATTTAATTATTATTGTGTTTACAAATATAAATATAAATGATATGTAGCTTATAGTGCTTTTGAAATTATAAGAAAAATGATATAGTATTTTAAATTTTCAAAAATAAAAATAATGAGAATTTCAATTTGGAGGTTACATTTCAAAAGTACTATAGGTTTAAATTTTAAAAAAAAAAATAATGAGAATTTCAAGTTGGAGGTTACATTTCAAACGTACTATAGGTTTAAATTTTTAAAAATAAAAATAATGAGAATTTCAATTTGGAGGTTACATTTCAAACGTACTATAGGTTTAAATTTTTAAAAATAAAAATAATGAGAATTTCAATTTGGATGTATAATTTCAAAAGTACTATAGGTTACATATCATTTATATTTATATTTGTAAACACAATAATAATTAAATATAATTATTTTATTTTAACAAATTAAATATAATTATTTGTGAAAATTTTAATTTAATTTATTTGTATTTTGTATTATATTTTTTGTCTTATTTGGTAATGATTTTAAAATATTTGTTTTTATTTTTTTAATTTTTTGAAAATAAAAATAATGAAAGAGAAGAGAGAGAAAGTGAGAGAGACAGTGAGCGCAATTTTGAATTGCGCTTTTCTTGTCAAGTCTGTTACGCAATATTAAATTGAATCTTTTTCAAAAAAAAAAAAATACTTTCAAAGTGCATTTTATCATAAATTGAGAATAATTTTTTTTAAATTCATATTTGGAAAATAAAGTTTAAAAATTATATTATTTTGGAAAAATTGGTGATAATGATGACTGTTGATTGCAGACGTGGGTCCCAGTAGGCTGCATGCTATAGGATAGTATATAATGATATGTGGTCCACGTCTTCATCATGGGACTTATACTGTAATGTTGAAGTGGTAATACAAAAGGATTTCAATCTTTTAACTTCAAAGCACTTGGAATCTTTTATTATCTAATGTGGAATTACTAGTGAAGCTATCTTTTCATATAACTAAATTTATTCAAGTAATCAAAACCTGCCCATGCATTCTTCCCTTTATTTCATGATACTAAGCTCTTCATCTGACCTACATATGGCATAGCTGAGTTGCAGATAAGAGGACATCTAAAAAAAGACACGAAAAAAAAAAACAAAATGGTAGAACTTGAACATTATTCATTCATCGTCACACGTCCACCTCAGTTACCTGCATTAAGTAATATTAGTCAACTGTTAATATGTAATGATGATGCAGTTAATTTGTACGTTCTTTCTGACTTTCGATGTGAACGGCTGAGGAGATGAATTTTCTTACTTAGGATACTGGCGTGGTGTTTGTCAAATACAATCCGATGTCAAAGTTAAACTAGAGATAAATGGACAGAGTAACAATGCTCAAGAGTTTATGTGTCTTGTACTTTTTTGGAGGGGATGACTGCTCCTTTTTATAGGAATAATTGCCGGGAGTGTGGATCAGATTGCAGGCACATTAATGGGAGAGCCAATCGTACTCTTAGATTGTGCACCAAGGATCATGGGAGAGTGCCATGCCTCTAGTCGTGGACGTAACCGTCTTAATCATGGGATTGTGGGAGCTGACATTCAGGCGGGGATTTCGAAGTGCCTTAATGGCGGCGTTTGGTGTGTTACTTGAGCTCTGCCCTTTCAGGTCTGTTGATAGACCTAGTCTAAAAGGGAGTTCAAGAGCCCGGGTTTAAAAACGTAGCTCGAGCTTATCTGGTCTGTCCATTGAGGGAGCAGACCAACTATACTTGTCGTATTATCATATAATATTAGATAGAACCAATAATGTCAATTTCCTACAATTTAACCATGGCACCCATGCGTGCCGTGTTATGATTATATATATATTTATATATATATATATATATATAGAGAGAGAGAGAGAGAGAGAGAAGTAACTACCACAATTGAGAGAAGGAAGGCTGCACTGAGAAGGAAGACGAGCAGAAATCCTGAGTGTTGCAAAGGCAGTCAAGTTGTACTGCTTTGAGTGCGGTGCAGCAGTCAGCGCTAGGGTTAGCTGCACGGGGCAGCAGAAAGGGTGCACACACGTTAAGGTTGCCCAGCTGGTTCAAGCAGCTTTGTGCCTGGGGTTTAACCACTTGGGTTTGCACCACCAGCGCCATCAGTACCAACAACAATGTGGCTCGCCCGGTTCTAAGACAAACAAGAGACTTGACGCCTGCCATGACTTAATTTTTTTTTCTCTCTCTTATTCAGAACTGTTTCTTATGCCCCATTACATTAGGTTCCTTCTCCATTTATAGCTGATGACTGGATCGTAATTTGGTGAAGTATTGCATGAGTCAACTAATACAAGGTTGGAGCTCATAGTATTTGTGTTGGTTCAAATTAGTAGTTACATGCATGAAACTTTCTCCCATATAAACAGAATTCTTGCGTGAAACGCTTACTATTTAGCTGCATAATTACTACAATCACATTATTCTGGTAAAATTTTTTGTATAAAATTTTTGTAAGATTTTCTTTGTTAGGTGCTTTCTAAACTTCTTTTTACCAACAAATCATCCAAAAAAATGAAAAAGAAGAAAGGAAAAGTAATTAAAGAAAGTATTTCAAACAAAAAATTTAGTTTGGCTAGCTAAATTCAAGCCACAAAAGCAAGGTTATTCCCTAGTCTTTACCATTAGATTCGAGACATTATCTAATCGTGGTCCTTCCCAAAAATTTTATTCGAAATTCAATAGCTGAAGAGGACCGAGAGGACTAATTTTGTGTGCTCTCAATCAGTTGGGCGGAACTTTTAAAATGTTGTATATAAAATTCTCTCTTGTGAAACATTTTTGTTTAATGGCATTGTACCATATTAATTATTAGTTAATTAGCACCTCGAGCTAAGCCAGTTGACCACGAAAGTAGCAACCCTTTCCTTTCTTCAAGTCTCAATTCACACCTTTCTAAACTGTATCTCCCTCTTCATTTCTGGCTAGGTATACCTTGATTAAGTGATTTATTTTTAAAAACAGGCTTGTTGAGAAATATTATATAGCTAAATAATTAATCACACACAAACCAAAAAGTCAACCAAAAGGACTGGGAGTCTGGGATTATCTGATCTGGATCTACTTACTTCGTGAGTTGGCAATCACAGATCCCCAATTGGAACCTTCTCCGTTTGAGTCCAAGATATTCAACTGAGTGAGTGTGACATTCAAGAGCATAAGAAATTCATGCAGTAGAAGATTCATATGCTGATGTTTAAACAACTGCTGCAAAATTTCAAGCGACTTTTAGATAATATAAACTGAAGAAAGCTATAGTTTATAGACATCACCCGGTTGAGCAAGTGACCTTATAAGCTATAGAAAGTCAGCAATATTTGATGGGTAGTGTACAAAAAGATCGTGCAGTGATCAGGGTAAAGAATTGATTGAATGCATGATTGCAGAAAAGCCCTTTTCTCCTTTGTTTTGTGCTATACGTCAAGACTCGAAATTTTACAAAACCTAAAATCGATTACTCACATTTCAAAAAAGAAAAAAAAAAGAATAGAAAAACAATGGGAAAAATTGTTTATATACATAGTCAATCCCAGAGGTTACCCACTAACCATTGCAAAGTTTTGACTAGATGGAAAAAGTTGTTTGTATTGATGAATGGATCTGCATTTAGCTGAATAGTTGGTAAACAAATCACAAAAGAATTAGTAAAACTAAAAAGGAAAAAAAAGGAAATGGAAAACTAAGAAACTGTGAACAAGAAAACAGAATTAAAAAAGAAGAAGAAAATGAAATTGCTCTAAGAAGTTTCGGATCTTGTTTGATCAGGGGAAGCAGGAGCTGTCCAATACAACTTCACAGCAAATAGAAGCTTCTCCCTCTTTAGGGGTCCATCTTCATGGTCAACGATCTGACTATCCCAGTTCATTCCATCTGTAATCCTCTTCACTTTCACCAAAATATCAACATCGTCTCTGAAGATTACACTCCCTTCAGGCCTTAAAATTCTATCCATCTCTAGCAGAATATCTTCCATTCCACATCTGTGACACAAATGCAGATCAAAAAAACTTCAGAAGCAGTGTTAAGTAGCGATTGAACACTGAATTAGAATATGTATAATTGATTACCTGTTGTTGTAGAGAGTGAACACTGAATCAGCATGAATTAGATCGTAAGTTCTAGGATATGTGGACATTGCTTCACACCTGCAAATCAACACAATTTCAGATAATCCACAATCCTAAAATCATTACCCAAATAAAAATAATAATACATGAATTGAGTGTTAGTGTTAGTTTAATTACCAGTTCTGGTATGTTCCGATTAATCCACGTTCAAAGATGACTCCGAGGGTGTTGACCTTGGCCTCGGCTGGAACTACATTCATCACCCAAACTGGGTCTTTAACTAAAGCAGCAGCGAATCCACCGAGGTATGCATTCATGTCTAGAAGGTTTCTGTATCTTCCAGCTTGCCCAAGTTGATTGTTCACAGTTTTATAGTACGACACTCTCCTATTCCACAGCTGGCTGTCTTGTTGGAAAACCTCGGCCGTGACTCCTTCCACAGTCCCTCTGCTAATCCTAGGAGGGATTGCATTCAATCTCTCCGGCCATTTTGCCAATTTCCCACCAGAAACTTCTTGATTGTTGGAAACCTCAGGCAAGGGAGTCAAACAGGAATCCATATTTGTGTACCTGAGAAATGGTCAGGTTGAAATATACTTGAGCATGTAGAAATATAAACATAAATCATTCAGGAGTGAGGAGCACAAACCAGGCCTTGTCGGGATCATGGGCTTGGCAGAATGGCGGATTTTGGGTGATCTTCCGGTTAACTTTACACTGTAAATGATTGGTGGGTTTTTGCCATATAGCAATGTCATCCTTCTCCACCACCTTTTTCCAGCAGAGGCTACTGGCTACATTTTCAATACCGGTCTGTTCAGCATTCAAATCCTCCTTTGTTCTCTCCCATCCTTTCCAATACTTCTTCCAGCGGATCGGTGGACCCGAGAGGATCCAATATCCGCCGGGCCGAAGAACTCGATCAACCTCCATCAAGTAAACGCCACCTATCCCAACAAAACAGAGAATTTGTAAGTGAATTTATACGTGGAATTCTCACTCTGATGGTTAAATAAACAGCGATGGGGTAATGTTACCATACTGGCCCCAGGGAATGAGGCAGCGAGAGCAGTGAGCCATGTCGAAAGCTCTTGACGGGTAAGGAAGCCTCTTGGAGGCAAGGACTCCGATCAGAGCAGGCACTCCTCGCTCCAGAGCAAATTGCACCTGCGCTTCGTGGGTGTCCCTCGGCGCGAACGACATTGTAAGGATGTTACGTGACAGAAGATAAGCTCCCCAGCTTGCAACCTGCAGATATTAATATTGCAAAAAAATTTAGCAGAAAGCGAAGTTTCTCGATCTCTTGCGTCCATGGCTGTCCACATTAGCGAACAATCGCAGGTGATTGTCAACTAGGCTGAATTGGAAAATGACAATCCAATGTGGGTTCCACAAGCAAATTATACAAATCAAAGATGGCCACGTAACTTTCCAAAAAGAGATTCTGATTCCTTAATCCGAAAGATAAAGAACGAAAAGTGGGTGTCCTGTTTCTGACAAGCCCCAAGTTGCAATGAATAATTTCTCCACTTCAAGACTTCACTTGGAGGTAAAGCGTACCACCAAAGCTCACCTTTTAGTCAGAATTCAGACAATCATGAATATTAAGACCTAAAAATAACGGATTATCTTTCTATTGAATATATATATATATATTTTTTGGATCCAAACAATAAAGATATTAGATTTGGTACATTTAATTATCATACCAAATACAAGAAATCCCAAATTAAATCTTACACACAACGGTCAAAGCCAGCTGGTCCAACTAAACCGGCTTGGCTTGGCTTGGCTAATCTAATTGGTTTTCATATTAGGGATTAATAAGCTCAATAGGAGGAGGAAACCACAGATTTATGATTTCCTAGACCACTCTTGAAATAAGTCAATTACTGAATTAAATCAGTTTCCAAAAGGCAAAATCAAAAAGATAATGAAGATTGTAATTGAAAAAAGCTTACCCCACAACCAGTATCAATGGCTGTTCTAATGGACCCATCTTTGAGATTGATCAACTTCCCAATGTCATCAATGTACGCATCAGCACCGTTGGGGAACATGGTCCCACCACCGGGGAATCTGAACCGGTCCTCCTCATATCGGATCCAGTTCTGGACCGCTTTCTCGACCGTTAATTCCTTGTGGGGCACGTTGGCGTACCACGCCAGATCCCTGCTCTGGGGCCACTTGAACGGGTTTTTGTAGCCGTGCGGCGCCGGCACGCGGCACTTCAATACTTCGCCTTTCTCCGGGCAGTGCCTCTCCCTGTAAATCAGCCTGTCTCTGTTGAACTTCAACGATCTCTGCGCGTCCTCGCACGGCGTATACTCGCTGTACTTCAGGTCGCACGGAGGGTAGCTTTTGACTCTGTCCTCGGGAACCGTGACGGCTCCACCGTCGTCAGCCGAGTGGTGGGAGGCGAAATCTAGACCGGCCGTGGTGGTTGCTGATGCATGGTTGGCTACGGTGGTAGTGTTCCTTATTGGGATACATGCGATGGTGGCGCCGAGGTTGGAGGTGGTGGCCGGCGGCGAGCCGCCGTGGCCGTTTTGCCAGAGGCCGATGGAATAAGAGAGAGAGCAGAGAAAAGCGACGAAGAGTAATGGAACGATGCCGGTTCTTTTCCACAAAGAGTTGGCCGCCGGGGGTTTGGAGGTTGGGGTGTAATAGGTTGGTGAATTCGAACCGGCCATTGCTACTACGACCAGTATCGGTTCGTTTTCCTCTCTTCCTTCTCTGTCACTCTCTATTTGTGCTTGAGCCTCTCGCGTATATATTATATATCGGTGGTGATGTTGTGTTATTGGGGCTTGAGATATGAGGAGTGAGATAAGAAGAGTTTGAAGGGAGACGGGTACTGAATCAAGTTGGTCATGTGTGAGATGAGTGTATGTATATATTATATATTTTCACGCATATAGAATAGATTATACTTTATAAAAATGGAAGTGGGGGAGGTGAAGAGAAAGTGAAGGGTGGGTTTGAACTTAGAGAGAGAGAGAGAGAGAGAGGAATAGGAAATGACAGAGAGGGATGAGAGAGAGAGAGCGCGTTAAGAGATATAATAAGGTGTTAATGAGGTTTTGCCTTAATTAAGAAATTAAGAGGCCATTTGACCCCTCCCCACCAGTCTAGTAGATCCCGGTTCCGGTTCAGTACTACCGCCCTCTATCCACATCAGCCGTAGCCACTGTGTCCAGCTCAAAACGTTACACCCCCACCTTATCTCTCAGAAAGTGAGAATTTAAAGGAACAAAAATAACTAATTGTCTTCCAGAATTTTGTTAATTGGTTTTCTCAACTTTTTTTTATTCGGGTATTGATAAACCTTTTACGTCTCCCAAAGCACCACCACGAAATTGAAAGATAATCATATTGCTTACTTTGTCCATCGTTAAGTTTTTCTTTTGGGTAGTGCGGATAGGATAGAGCTATCCAAGTTAATTTGTGCATATATTGGTTAATTTTTTTTATTTGCACATGTTATTCATACTGAAACCAAAGTATTCATAAGAGATATCCTTGTAGCCTAGTCTCAGGAGTTGAATATGATAATTAGCCAATGTGAGAAGGACACTCACTTGAGCAATTTGGACAACCACGTACTCCAATTTCCATTGATAAGTTTTGGAATGTTGGGAAAGGAGGGAGTGTTCTTACTTCTTAGAGATATAAGCTTGTTTATTGAGAATACATTACATTACCAATTTAACAAATAAAAAGATAATTTTTTAAAAAAATTTAGCATTTGGGCCTTCCACTACCTTATCCTAAAAGTGAAATTTGGTGAATCTCATAATCTAATGTCCTTTTTCTGGGTCCAGTTAATTTATTTAGGAAAAAAACAGAAAAAGAAATGCATGAATAAGAAGATAAGCTCAATTTTTTTTCTTCTGTTTTTATGTTCTAAATGACATATTACTTTTAGTTTAGCGTTGAAACATGAATAATGTTAACAAAATAGCGCCTTCTGAAAATTATTACTTTGATTTTGAAAGTGAACTAATAGATGATTCATTATTCAATTTCTGCAAGAGACAACTATCCAAAAGAAAAGGAAAATAAAATTCTTAATAAGGGACCAAAATTATTATGAATACTAGAAAGGTCTTGCTGGACACATGTTAAACATATTTTATTTAGTTATACAAAGTGTTAGAATTTTTATTATTAAAATATCGCTTGCATTATGCGTGTGTATTTTATCAAACGCTAACAAATACATCATTGCAGTTCAAAAAACCAAAAAAAAAAAAAAAACCACCTCCAACTTGGGTTGTTAGTTTTCTTTCATTTACTCACATAATTTTTCTCAACAATTTAACGCGACTATGATTCATAAGGTAGTTTAGACATAAAAATGGTGGTAGATCTTGACCGAATTAAGGTGTTAACATTTAATAAGTGTACAGATTAAATATTGCCCTGAATATTGCGACGATTATTTGTAATAATATTGTAAATGTTATCAAGTATTTTCATACCCTCTATCGATGCTTGCCTAGTCTTGCAATTTGAACATATAAGAACAAGAAAATTTGTTGGAGTAAATATCCCTAGGTCCTTTATTTTATTTTCAAATCCGTAATTAATTCAAAAGTAACGTTCGCACCCTCTGTAACCGTGTGAATTAACGTTCTAATTATTAGTAGCCTAAGCGGCATGCGGGATTCAAGGGGACGCTTCGTCCCACGGGTGGGCCCCATGATAAGCCAATCATCGAGCGCGTAGAAGCATGGGCACAGGGCCATTAATATTTGGTCCAATAAAATACTAATTTTGTAACTTTGGGCTGGGGCCTGGGGGCATAATTGCAAATATCGTAATCTTTGTGCTGGGAAAGTACGTGACTACGTGTGCATGGGTAAACCCAAGGGCAAAGAACAAGAACCAGAAGTTCAACGCAACGTCCACCTAATTATCCCAAATAAAATACTAATTTTACTAACTTTCATTAACAGAGAATGAGTTAATTATACCAAGTGTGGCATTATTAAATCTCGTAGCTGACAGTGATGCAGCCAACGTTAATAATACCGACACAGAATAAATTGCGGCATTATTTTGAAAAAAATCATGTTTACATTAATAATGTAATTAGCCTAAAACGATAAAACCAAATTAGTTTCATTACTTGGTATCAAGATTTTTCTGTGGAAAACATGTTTAGAAATTGTTATTTATATACCTTTTTTTTCTTGTTTTTATTTCAAGTTCAAAGGCAATAGACTACACGAAGAGGCATTTTTTTTAAACCCAAATATAGATGAAGTTTGATCTCAAGATATATTAGATGATCGCAACAATATTTTTCTAGTTCTAAAGGACTTGTTTTATTGTATAGATTGAGAGCCATTTAACAAAGTTAGGAACAATGCACACAAATTGCAAAAAAATTAATCCATGGTTAAGAACTCTTAATTTAGGTTCTCAAGTTGGAAATCAACCAGTTTTAAAGTGGTTCTATAACCTTGGAATTGACAAGTTTCCTTTTTTTTTTTAGTTTTTCCCTCACAAGTAAAAAAACACTGGTCTTCGTTCAGAGAGAGAGAGAGAGAGAGAATAGGGTAGGATTTAATTAACAGTTTCAACTAAGTCATAATATTAGGCTACGAACTCCAAGTCATGTTTTTTTTTTTTGTTTTTGATACATTGAAATGAAAAAAGCAAACAAAACAAATACAAAAGAAAGGAGGACATTAGCTTCTGACGTAGGTAATGCCAACCATATCGCCAATCAACAACTTGTTAGTGGAATTCGAGGAGTCTTCGAGGATCACTAATTTATCTCTCTGATCTGCTCCCATATTTAGTAGATGATTATCACATTCATTTCTTTCCCTTAGAGTGTGTTGAATCGTGCAATAACACCTTCTTAATAAGAATCCAAAGTAATAAATGAGAGCCCTCTCTGTATAGGAGCCCTTAATGAGAACTCCAAAGTCTTGTTAAATTCTAAACATACCGTACCCGTAAGGAAAGGCTTAAGAATAGGCTGAATAGCGTTGCCTCGAGAATTTCGAAGGGGAGTGTGGATCGATCATTAAAACCAATGCAATGTAGTTAATCGATTTTGCTTTCTAAAATTTTATTATTATTTTAATTATTACTTTTTATCTACTCCAATTGACACCAACTTCTAAAATCCAAATTATCAACCATGCTGGCACTCCATGCTATCGTATATGCCATTAAAAATCTATATTAATATTTTTGACACTAATGTTTTAAAACGACTAGTTGATCATAAGCATTTTTCACTATGTGATGAGTTTTCAACCGTTGGCTTAATTTCCTTCTCGACGACTTGAAGGTTAGTCTCTCTCTCTCTCTAAAATAGGAGTACGGAGTCTTGAGCCTAAACTTCACTGATAACTTTGCCCATGATTACAAACTTCCTCACATGTTTCTACCAAATAAAAAATACAAAGAATCAATCCCATGATTACCAGATCTTAACAATGCAAAATATTACAAGTTCTCTCACATTGAGCTGTCCTTCTTGGAAGGTTGGAATACTTCTTTGAAATTGGTAATTGCTTTACTTTATAATTTCTAGCTTCCGATCCATTACGCATCTTACTAGCACGATATAATGTCGATAATACTTCTCAGATCATACGGCACCTTCCATGGCTTTTCTAATGCTTAATCACTCACTAGTTGCAACACAAAATATACATTAACACAAAATATAAATTAAATAATTATAGAGATCTCTCATTGATTTTTTTGAGTGCATATACAAGTAACCAAATAAGAAAATGAAAATAAAAGTAAAAATAATTATTTCATTCCATTCTATTCCTTTGTACCAAACATAACTTATAGTCCTTCTCTTTGTTCAAGAGATTGAGAAGATTCATTTTCAAAAGCTTTCTTAACACAGACAAATATTCTAATTGTCAGAGAACTAGTAGGACTTTACGACGAATATGAATTACAAGTAATTAGATAGTCCATATCTTTACAAGTTGACAAATACAATGACAGGAAAAAGAAAAGTCTTATGTTTATAAAAGTTGGACTCATGAACTCGCCATGACTTTATATATAAAGAAGATGGACCGTGCAATTTGACATAATAAAGTGATGTTAATGCACTTCGTTTAAAGTAAGAGATTATAGTTTTGATTTGGGCTAAACAGGTGAATTGGAAGTAGAAAGTAAGAAGAAAAGAAAAAGATTCAGCGAAGAGTTTATTGCAATAACTTTTGATCCGCCAATGACACATTTCATAAGTTAAATATATATATACATATATGTATATATGTGTGTGATCATGCAGTTGATTTGGACTGCAAACAATTTTATAACCCTACATTCTCTATTAGTTTTTATCTTATGCAACTTGCAATTTGAATCGAGGGATTGGTGTTACAAGTAATCTACTTTATTAAAGTGAATTTGATTCAGCTTCTCACCACTATGTCCTCGGTGGGGCTTGGGTCAGCTATGCTTCAAGCTCGACTTGAGGAAGCAACTGCAACAGAGACGAAGGCACAGTAGGACCAGGGGGGCCATGGCCCCCTGGCTTCAACCTTACACGTATTATACATCAAGTCCAAAAAATTTCACATGAAATGGAATGGCCCCTTGCATGAAATAAAAAAAACCCCACTACAATTATACAGACCTAATCTTGGACCCCCTAGCTTCATCTCTGAACTGTAGATTCTTTTTGTTTGAGGGTTCGTCCGACCCCCTCTTGCTAGTAGGAAATAGGGATGCTATGCGCTTGTCACCCCCTCTTATCCTTTTTCTCAGGCAACGAAAGGAAAAAAATTAGTGGGTATCCATCCTAAAACTAGCCTGTTAAATACCCATTGCTCGACTCAAATTCTACCAGTTGAAATGAAAGCCACTTAGATCTGAAACGGTTGAAACTCTAATCCGTCTGACAGAGATTATCAAATTATTTTCTTTCCTATGTACTTGAAAAGGTTGCCTGTAACGGTCTATGGGCTTGAGAAATTAGACCATGGGCTCCCAAAATTTGTGCTGTGGTGATAGGATAAGGCACGAGCTAGGGAGTGGGACTTGGGCCTTTATCTGGTGGAATATAGAAATTAGTTCAATTTACTATGAATTTTGCTCTCTCTCTCTCTCTCTCTCTCTCTCTCTCCAAAGCAAAATGCATATGCTTAAAAATTTTATGAATAATACGATATAAAAAAAATTTTGTACAAATTTTGTACAAAATTTTTATACAAAATAATGTTTTTAACTGACCTTTCAAAAGGATCAAACAACATCTCACATAAATATTTAAATAAATAATGCAGCTTTTCTCCATTAGAATAATCAAGTAGATTTTTCCCACTCTCTACTTGCTTAAATATTAATTTGTTGAGAGAAAAGAAAAGAAAATTATTTATACACAAGTGTGGAATATATGTTAAGCATACTTAATTTGTCTGATTGTACAAGTTGAAGTATTGTGGGTCCATTTCTTAGTATTTTGAGTGCAAAAATAATTTACTGAGGCTTTCATATTCTCTTTGGGTCAACACTTGCTGAGCTAGGCCTCACTTTGAGGCACGCTACAACTTATTAGATACATGCATCTTCTACTTAAATTGAACTCCTTGTTTTCCAATATGATTTCTTGGGTGAGATTCTAGTTGACTATTTATATAATATTAATCTTTCTCTTGTCCGTTTTTCCAAGACCCATATGTAAAAGCTGTATCCATATCTTTACATCCTCGTTTGGTTGATGAATTGGTTGCATTTTTTACTTCAAAAGAAGGAGAGATGCGGAAGATTGGAGAAATTTTTTTGGTCAATGTGAGGGATTTTATAACTTTTGATGAAGTTGACGGTGGGAGGGGGTGGTGGAATAAAAGGGCTTACAAACAGGATTATGGAGTTGAGGACTTCCAAAAGCGTAACAGATTTATATCCCAATTCTGGGTGGGCTGGACCGTCAGGGCTTAAGCAGCAGTAGTTGGGAAAATCTGTGGTGCGTAGGAATGGATAATCAGTGAAAGAAAAGAACTTATTAGTATAGACTAAAAGAGAAAATAGAGGCTAGCTTGAAATTTGTTTGTTTGGTTTTTATTTTTTAATTTTTTGGTTCAGCTGTTAGGGGTGTCCGGGATAAATTGTGAGCACATCAACTAATACCCTTTCAGTGTGGACAAAGAGAGAAACCATTCACACTGGGGCTAAGATATTCACATTAATCTTGCACACACACACAAAAATGAAAAAACTCTTGCATTGGTAAGAGTCAAACTCCTGTCTCCTAAAAAGAGACCAAAGGTCCTACTCGGCTAGCTAGCTTGCTTCCATAGCTAAAGTGACCTTGATGGCTCGAACCAGGCTAGTTAGTATAGACAAATAAGAAAATAGACGTTCATAGAGTTATAAAATAAGAAAAAGGAAAACAAATAATCTATGTAATAAAACAGAGCAATTTTTTAAAAATGTCTTACATGGTATCAACAGATGAGATTGATTTGTTCACGATCTAATGATACTATTCACAAGACTCTTCTTTCTCTTTCTTTACCCTCATTTCTCTCTCTCTCTCTCTTCTTACCAATGTCTTTCTATCCATCATTAAATGCTCTCAACTACTTTTTTTTTTTTTTTCAGTTTCTTTCTTTTTTCTCTTCTTCTTTTTTTTTTTTTCTCCACTAATCAGCCATGACCTAACATCAATCTCCTCCTTTCTTTCCCTCTCTATGTTTTTTCATTCTTATTTTTCTCTCCTTTTTTTTCCCTCAACATATCAGTCATACCCCTCTCATTACCATAGACCCACAAAATATAATGTAAAAATTAATAAAGAAATGTGTTTTCAGTGGCCACGCACCCTTATCACCCATCCCTATGAGACCCCCTCTTCAAATTCATACTTAAAAACTTCAGTATAATTTTTAGCTAATTAGAATATCTGTAATACAATATGAATATACATTTAAAAATACTTAAATAGAATTTGTGCATAATGATAACATAGTTGAATGAGAATGTCATTTTACAACAAAACACATATCATGATTAGTCTTAAATAAAAAAATATCATTGTCAGATCATGAATTTTATGTACAAATTTTTTTAATCATAAAATAAATAATCGGTAACAATGAATAAATCCATTAATAATTTGTAGTGGGTTATTTAATAATAATAAGAATAATGCTAGAGCCACTAACATTTTTTACGGAACTTTCATTACGGATATATATAAGGTGATGTGATCTACGTTATCTAATACATGTAAAATTTACTTACTTGAGTATATCTGCAATGAAAATTCAATAAAAAAAAATGGGTAGCTGTAGCATTTTTCTAATAGTAATCATTTATATCTTAATTTTTCAGTTGTAAAGATACAAATAGTTAAAATGGCTCAAAATTGATTTTGCCAACAGTTTTATTTTCATTATTAATTTTTTTATTTCAATTTTTGATTTAAAATTATCGAAGTAAGATAGCGCATGCCATTGCTAGTATAGTCATATAGAAGCTCACAATACCGTTCCACCAGTACTGGTTCAACTGAGCTTGGATTAATTTCATATTAGATATATAAACCATCGAAAAGAACTTTGACCATAAAAAAAGATAATAATTCTTTTTTCTTCTTGAATGATAGCAAAATAATAGTATTGTAACAGAATTGAACTTGCCATGATCAACCATCAAGGAGAATTGCCCTGGAGGAAAGATATTAGTATGCGCATATATTTAAAACATACATTGATTAAATATATAATTGCCTCACGAGGAAGAATCTCATTTTCCTCATTCCTATCCAATCCTCGGCCACACCCCTCTATGGACGGAAATACCATCAAATTAAAACGTTTTAAACACTAAGATCGCTTGAGGATAGCAGGAATCAAAGATAAATGAATGGGAATCCCGTCATTAAAAGTTTCATTACTAGAAATAATTTCTTGCACCAATGCTAAGCGTTTTCATTTGTCAAAAGTCCTGTACGTATGCAAAAAAAAAAAAAAAAAGTCATAAAAAAGTGATCAAATCAACGTTTTAATTCCCCTCTCCATTTCTAACATTCAAAGATAACCAAATTTTAACAAAAAGATTATCTGAGGTCATCTTTAATGATCGGATGCTGTATTTTAACTGAAATAATGTATATCACAATATATATCAAATCATATTACAATAAATGAAATGATCACGTAAGAGATTTCCCTCGATGCCACAAAAGGCAAGCATAAATCCTGTATAAAATTCAAAAAATGGGGACTTTCCACGCGTGAGATTTATGCATGTTTGATACTTGAGAAAAGTTATGAAAGAGAAGAGAAAATTCTCTTTCTTTGTTTGGTTTTTAATTTAAGAGGGAAGAAAAGAGAGAGAAAGAGAAAATTATTTGCTACCCACTTTTCCTCTCTTCTCTCTCTCTCTTGTTTTTCTTTAATAGTTATTCTATCAGTTTCTTTGCAAAATCAAAGAAAGAGAGAGAAATTACTTTTCCTTTCATATTCTCTTTTGAGTTTCTCTCTCTTCCTTTTCCAAGTATCAAACATACCCTTAAATTAGCTTGAAGTTGGAGACTTTTGCTAGCAATTCGAGCGTGTAGTGATCTCATTAAGTCTCGGATTTTCTTTACACACAACATTATAAGTACTTGCATTTCATATCGTTCAAGTGACATTTGCATTTCATATCATTCAAGTGACATAGTTCACAGAACAAGCAATGGCCAGTTTCTGAGTGTCCATGCCACATTAGTTTATTGGAGTATTCAATTAGAAATCTCAAATTTTCGTGCAAAGATAAATTACGACCACATTGCAATTTGCAAACCAGCTTTGGTAATCCAAATTTATGAATCTACAGAACCCAATAGGAGAAGCCGCTATGCTCTTTCCTACTATTTTTCTACTAGCTTTTTTCTTTCTCATTTTCAAGAGCATTTCGTCAAAAGGCTCACAACTCCCACCGGGGCCATATGCATGGCCTGTCATAGGCAATATCTTCCTGTTGGGGAAGAAACCTCATGTCTCCCTAACCAGCCTAGCCCGCATTCATGGCCAACTCATCTCTCTACGTCTAGGCGGACAGCTTCTAGTGGTTGCATCGTCTCCGGCTGCCGCTATGCAGATCCTCAAGACCCATGACCGGGCTCTATCAGGGAGGTACGTGCCGGCAGCATTTTCCAAAATCCCAAAAGTAGATCACTCGACTATTATATTTTCAAGAGAATGCAATGATGCATGGAAGTTTCTTCGTGGGATATGTCAAAACGAGCTATTCTCGGCCAAAGCTGTCGAGTCACAATCGAAATTGAGAGTGATGAAGGCTAGGGAGATGGTGGACTATTTGTGTGGAATCGAAGGTGAGATTGTGAAGCTTCCGGAGATAGTGTTTGCTACACTTACTAACTCTCTGAGTAATCTTTTGGTGTCGAGAGACCTCGTTGACTTCGAATGTAAAGGTGAAAATGGAAGGGTGAAGGGCCTCATAACGAAAATTGTAGAGATGGGTGCTACTCCAGGTTTAGCTGATTTGTATCCGATATTGGATGGATTGGATGTTTGGAGTAAACAAAAGGCTAAAGATATGCATGAGAAAATCAAGTCGGTTTGGGAAGATATAATCGAAGCTAGAAGAGAGAGACAAAGTGCTGGTGTTTCAACTAGAGATTTCTTGGATGTTCTGATTCAAAATGGATCTTGCAATGACAAGATCAGCTTTTTGCTAATGGTTTGACATCCCCTCTCTCTCGTAACACTAGCACTGCCCATATAGCAATGTTTAGTGTATTCTAGTACCAGATTAGCCAGGCATCTTTCAAGTACCAGGTTTTGGGTCCAAACTTCTAACCCCATTAGGGTCAATCAGTTAATGCATGGCTCCGGTATTGATGAAAAGGAAACCCTGTTTAGAAACATGGATAATGTTTTTCAATCAGAAAATTTACAGAGAAATACTATATAATGATTTATGTGACTGAGAGTCATTCACTTAATTATAAAAATACTTTAATTATAAAAATGCTATCACCAAATTATTCTAGTGAATTTTTTTTTTTTTGACAAATTCTTCATGAAAAATATCTATATATGTAGGTCTTTTTTGTTTGATTTTACAGCTTTGCCATCTTATATATAAATCATAACAGTTTGTTTGATAATTGAGAAAAGAAAGGAAAAATTATCCTTTGTTTAGTTTCTTATCTTGGAGAGAAGAGAAGATAAGGTTGTTTTCTTTTTACTTTTTTTTTTTTATTTTCCTTTTTTTTAAATGGGTATTCTATTATTTTTCTTCCTTTTTTCTTTAAATTTCAAACAAGGGAAAGTAACTTTATTTTTACTTTCCTTTCATTTTTTTTTGGCAAATCAGACAATCACTTTCTTTTCATTTTATCTCTTATTTTCTTTCCCTTCTATTCCCTTTCTCTTCCACGAGTATCAAACAGAACTTAAATCTCCGATAATTATCTTTTTCTTTTTTTATGAATTCACCATACCTCATGAACACGCAGGAGCTGTTGACTGCTGGTACGGAAACAAGCTGCACAACCATAGAATGGACAATGGCAGAGCTAATAAAAAACGAAGAGGCCATGTACAACCTTCGCGAAGAACTTGTAAAGGCCATCGATGGAGATGTCATGAAAGACTCCTATTTACCTGATCTTCCCTACTTGCAAGCCTGCATCAAAGAGACAATGAGATTGCACCCTCCTGGCCCATTCATCTTCACTCATTGTGCATTGGAGACCTGCAAGGTGATGAATTACACAATCCCTAAGGACTGTCTCGTGCTCGTGAACTTGTGGGCAATTGGCCGAGATCCTCTAGTTTGGCACGATCCGTTACGCTTCAAACCTGAGCGGTTCCTTGACTCAAATTTAGATTTCAAGGGAATCCATTTTCAGCTTTTACCATTTAGCGCAGGAAGAAGGATGTGCCCGGGGCTGCCTGTGGCTGTTAAGCAAATTCAGCTAGTTATAGCATCTCTGGTACACTATTTTGACTGGTTTCTTCCTGATGGCATGGACATCCCAGGAAATCTAGACATGAATGAGAAGTTTGGTACGACATTGCAGATGGAAAAACCCCTACTTCTAATTCCGAGAATAAGAAAGCAATCAAAAGATTGATGAACTCGCTTGCTAGCTTGGTGCATGTGTACCTAGTTTGTGTTTATGGTGTAAAAGATTACTTCTACCAACAGTTGTACCTCAGTAACGTAGTACAATGGTTGTCGCTAATATTTTCTTCTCGAGTGCAAGCGAGGTTGTTTTTAATTTGCATTATCCTAGTATGAACCTTTTATATATGGGATAATGTTATACAAATAGAAAAATTTATACAGAATTTATCACTAGAATAATGTGATTAGATAAGAGTCATTTACTTTAAAACAAAACATCTATCATGATGACTCTTAATTACAATAATACCACTGTCATATTATTCTGATAGAGTTTTTTGTACAAATTTTTTATAAAAATAGCATTTTCCATATATGTGAATCAACATCACTTGAAATTTGTAAAAGTAAAATGCTATTCTTCTAAATAAAAATTGTACAAAAAATTTTGCCATAATAGGCGTTTTATTTTTAAACAAATAACTCTTATTCAGTTACATCATTCTAATGATAAATTAATCAAAAGATTGATCAGCTCGCTTGCTTGGTGTGTTCCAAGTTTGTGTATATCGTATACGAGATTACTGGTACCAATAATTGTATCTTAGTGATGTGGTACAATGGTTGCAGCCAACATTCACTCCTCAAGGGGGTGAGATTGTAATAGCCTAGTCTGATGAGCCTTCGGTATATGTGAATCAACCTCATGTAAAATTTGCCAAAATAGTAAGTATGTTGAATGACAGGTTTTTAGTACCTTTTATACCATTGGTTTGTAAAGTTTAGAGGTTATTTCTTTGGGTAAATATTAATGTCATACAAATAAAAAATTTATATAAAATTTATTATCAAAATAATATGTTTGAATGAGAGTCATTTATTTAAAAATAAAACACTTATCATAGTGGTTCTTATTTATAAAAATATCACTGTCACATCATTATAACATTTTCTTATTTTATTTAGTGATGTGCGTCCCCACTAAATTCCACTAATACCTTCATTTGTTCTAACTTCACTTTATTATTTTGTCAAATAACAGTACAATCCTAACCCTCTATTCAGTGGCAGAGAGAGAAAATTCGTTAGGAGCAACATTTATTCACAACCCCAAATTTTTTTTGAAATTAATGTTATATAACCAGAATTTTTATAAAATGGTATGATTTTTTGTAGTCGTTTCATTTCAGACTAAAACATCAACTATTTTGGCTCATTATTTTGAATTGTTGCTGTTATATCATTATGATGGAGTTTTCTATAAAAAAAAATTTGTAATAATAAATTTTTTTTATAATAAACAATAGGACACTTGACTTTTTTATGACTATGTAATGTATATAGGGAAATATTCATCAATTTTTGAAGCAAATTATGTATTTAAGGAAAATAGTCATCAATTTTTGGAGGGGACAAATTGAAGGACATTTTCAAGATTCTAGCTCAAAGTAGAGTTTTTAAGAACATAAGGAGCATTTATAAATTTTTAGAGGGGTTAAATTGAAAATAATTTTAAAAATTATAGACAAAATTAGAATTTTAAAAAAATTGAAGGAGGGAGGTGCCCCATCTAGCCCATGGGTCCGCCCCTGCCTCTGTTATAATATTGAAAATTTTAAGTTATGTCATAATTATGAAGTTGTCTTTTGATTTTTAAAGGTTATCTTAATTTTATTGAGGGTATAATATTTTTGTGATACATATAAATTTTGCCGTCCAGAAATCGAGACTCTGCCCACTGGTCGGCTGGTCCCGTTGGTGTGAGCAACGCCTTTTTGGAGATGACAAATTTCCCGACGAGCCCTGCCATGTCAAAACAAAGCTCAATTGTCGTCATGCTAGAACTTTAACTTTAGATGGTTGGAAGCTTTTGATGCCACATTTTCCTAGAATGTTGATAAGAAGATCCTTATCATCTTCGTTGAAAATCTTGCGTTCTCAAGAAAACTTTAAAATTGCGGTCAAAAACTCTGAACTCTAGTACTACTCCTTCCATTCAAAAATGCTACGGCGACCACTTTTTTTTACCGCAATTTCACATTTTTACTCCAAGGAAGCGTGTCAGTTATGATTAGTTTCTCTATGGATAATAATTTGTTCATGCGTGTTTCACGTGTTTGGCTTTGTGGTGGTAATTCTAAGATCTTTGTACGGCTGTTAGGGAACTAAGGAGGACTGGATGAAAAGGGCCCCCCTATTCTTCCCCCGTTTTTTTTGAGATTTTCAGATATGATTGTGTTAGAAACCTGATTTCTCTTCATCTTTCATCATATATATATATATATATAAGCTGCAAAATTAACAACCGAAGCGAACCACCATAGTGCTGAAAGTATTCAAATATAGAGCTCTAGAACACCATGGATCTAGTAAGTCTACTAGGAGAAGCCACAATGCTCTTCCCATTTCTTTTTATACTACCCTTTCTCTTTCTCATTGCCAAGTGCAGTTCACCGCCAACACGCCCTGGACTTCCCCCGGGGCCATATCCTTGGCCCCTCATAGGCAGCGTCTTCCTCATGGGGAAGAAACCCCATGTCTCTCTCACTAACCTAGCTCACACGCATGGCCAACTCATGTCACTACGACTGGGCCAACAGCTCCTCGTCGTCGGGTCATCTCCAGCAGCCGCCGTCGAAATACTCAAAACCCATGACCTGACATTATCAGGAAGGTTCGTGCCGGCAGTGGCTTCCAAGATCCCCCAAATAGTTCGCTCATCCCTTGCAATGTCTAAAGAATGCAATGATACTTGGAAGTCTCTACGTAGCATTTGTCATACTGAGATTTTCTCAGTCAAAGCTATAGAATCACAAGCGAAGTTCAGAGAGAAGAAGATGATGGAGATGGTGGGCTATTTGGGTAGCTCTCGGAGATAGTTTTTCCAGCTATTACTAACTTTCTGAGTAACATTTTGGTGTCGAGAGATCTCATTACCTTTGAAAGTGGGGTTGAGAGTGAGAGGATGAAGGGATATATAAGGTGGCTCGTAGAGTTGGCCGCTAATCCAAGTTTGGCTGATTTGTATCCCATATTAGATGGAGTGGATGTTTGGAGTAGACAAAAAGCCAAGGAAATTGATGAAACAAACAAGTTAGTGTGGGGAGCTGTCATCAAAGCAAGAAGAGAGAGGGAAAATGGTGCCATTTCAGCTCAAGATTTGCTGGATGCTCTTATTCAAAAATCATTCCGCGATGACGAGATCAGCATTTTGCTAATGGTTTGTTCTCTCTCGCACACGCATGTGTACATAAAGATATGAAGCATGGTTTTCTCCCTGTTTAGGGTACTCCTATAACAAATTACGAGCATTCTCATCTCAACTAATATACTGTCCAGTATGATTAAAGCAACATTAGTACTAGAGGATTCACGTAGCCTAACCCCAATTAGAGTTACTAAGTTTCAAACTCTGGGTATCTTAACCATAAAAAAATTATCATATTGTGGTTTAACAAAAAAAATCACACGACTGGTTTAAAAATGAATGAATGATACCATATGCCTTAAATATAACTGTAGAATTAACTGAGAGTGTATCATAGGGGTATTAATGGCATTTTACCTCCCTAAAATGATTTATAAAAAAGACAATTTTATCTTCTTGTGTCAAAATACAAACCTGACCTTCGCACATAGCATTTTGTCATTTCAGCTCATCTTACAGATAAGTCAAAACTATAAAAGTTATGTATGTGTTTACTTTTGAATTAATGTGTCTATTTTTTTTGTTTTTTTCGCTAAAATTACAGGAGATAAAGTAGTGTAAGTGGTCTTTTTATTTTTTGCAACCCTCTTCGAGAAATTATTTATTTATTTTTTATGATCGTTTCTTTTAGATTGCATGCACCATTGTTCGTATATATATGCAGGAACTATTGACTGCTGGGACAGACACTAGCTGCTCAACTATTGAATGGACAATGGCAGAGCTAATAAAGAATCAAGAAGCCATGTACAAACTCCGCGATGAACTTGTAAAAGCAACTGACGGAGATGTCCTAAGAGAGTCCAACTTGTCTCGTCTTCCCTACTTGCAGGCCTGTGTCAAAGAGACAATGAGATTGCATCCTCCTGGCCCATTTCTCGTGCCTCATCGGGCATTACAAACGTGCAAGGTGATGAATTACACAATTCCGAAGGACTGCCTTGTGCTTGTGAACATTTGGGCAATCGGAAGAGACCCCTTAACTTGGAATGACTCGTTAAGCTTCAAACCCGAGAGATTCCTTGACTCGGATTTAGATTTCAGGGGAACCAATTTCGAGTTTATACCGTTTAGTGCTGGAAGAAGAATCTGCCCGGGGTTACCTGTGGCTGTTGAGCAAGTTCAGTTACTTGTGGCATTTTTGGTGCATTATTTTGATTGGTTTCTTCCTCATGGAATGGACCCATCTGATCTTGACATGAATGAGAAGTTTGGGATGACACTGCAGATGGAAAAACCACTGCATCTAATTCCAAGAGCAAGAAAACAACAAAAATGTTGATTAGGTTTCTTGATGGCATAATAATTGTAAGGTAAATTATTTATTTAGACTTGTGATATGTATATTCCAAAAATAAATACATAAAGACTTTGTGCTTTAGATTAGTTGTTTTTATTACCCACAAACTGTAATTCACTTGGTAAAAGTTATATGAGGTCCTCTGTGTCATCCTATGTTAGAACCTTTGTAATTGAGTTCTTGGCATGTACATCGGGGAAAAAAGAAAAAAAATATTTTATGAATTGATTTTCGAGCTAAGTACAATGGGCTCAAAATGAAAAAGAAAATAATAATTTTGAAGGAAGACATCTTATATATTATGGAGACGAATGCATTAAAAGGGAGGAAAAAATAATAAAAAAAAAAAGATACAGTAATAGAAGTCGAGTACCTTAGAATGGATTACAAAAATCCAACTCACAAGTTAAGTCAAGATTTCGATTTTGTTTGAGGATTCGGGATAAGTAGTAAGGGTTTTTCTCTCTGCAATGATATAACGAATTTGTCATTCATGTCTAGCTGCGAAGGATCCTCATTGTTTGGAAGAGACCAGCCGAAGGAATGGATCAAAGCAGCTAAAATTATGCTAACTTGCTTGGTAGCCAAAGGTAGTCCTGGACACATTCTCCTTCCTGCACCAAAGGGTAACAATTCGAAATCCTGCCCTTTGAAATCCAATTCTGAACTGAGAAACCGGTCGGGTTTGAAGGATAATGGATCTTCCCAAACTGTGGGATCATGCCCAATTGCCAAAACATTCACCATCACTAGAGAATTCTTGGGAATTGTGTAATTCATAACCTCGCACGTTTCAGTAGCACGGTGAGGAAGGAGAAATGGTCCAGGAGGGTGCAACCTGAATGTTTCCTTGACACAAGCATGCAAGTATGGAAGTTTGGATAGATCAGATTCTTTAATGGAGCTTAGATCGATTTCTTTGGTAAGCTCTTGTTGAACTTTGTACATAGCTTCTTTGTTCTTGAGCAGCTCGGCCATTGCCCATTCAACCATCGTGGTGGTACTGTCTGTGCCTGCTGAAAAAAATTCCTGAAAAAACAAAAAGTAAAGATCAAACTTCATGCCATGCTTTGAGGAAAGGGGAAAAATCAAGAAATGAAGTAAAAGTGACTGTTTGCATACGAGAAACAAGTTATTTATTTGATCATCAGCGAATCCATTTTCAAGCATGATATCCAAGAAATCCCATTGTTTTGAAGAACCTTCTCTTCTTTCTTTAATTATAACCTCCCATACACCAAATGCTCTGATCTGAAATTCCAAAGACTTCCTCCTCAGGCCCTGGAGATCCCACCTTGCTAATGCAGGATATACGTCGCCCAAATTTGGAGTGCTAGCCAATTCTCTCATCTGCTGAAAAAGCCCCTGAATCGATCCATTAGCCGCCCCTTCACCTCCCAAATCTAGGAAGTCCTTTGAGAAAAAAAGATTGGACAAGGTGTTAAGAACAGTATCAAACACAACTTCTCCAAGGTTCACTGCCTTGCCTGCCTTAGTACCCAGAAACTCCAACATTTCAGCGACCTTCTTCTCTCTCAGACCTGCTTGAGCCTGGATAGCCCTGGCCGAGAATAACTCAGTCCTGCATAAGCCCCGCAAGAGCTTCCAATGGTCAACACATTCAGAAGCCCACATAAGGGACGCCCGATCAAGATCAGAACCCTGAATGGGAAACGTTTGTGGGACATATCTACCGGAGAGGAGGCGGTCATGGGTCTTGAGAATTTCCTTGGCAGCCTCCGGAGAAGACCCGACAACGAGGAGCTGATTGCCGAGCCTGAGCGAGATGAGTGGGCCATGAACTTTAGCAAGTTTCGTCAATGAGATAGAGGGTTTTCTCCCAATATGAAGGATGTTGCCTAGGAGGGGCCATGGACATGGACCAGGCGGAAAAGGTTTGTGGCGTCTTGAAGATGGACACTTTATATTCTTGAGAATGAGGAAGAGGAAAGACAGTAGTAGAAGTAATGGCAATAGAGATGTGGGATTCAAGTCCCAGGTAACAGCTCTTATCTCCATTTCTTTCCTTGACAGATCGAATTGTGCCTTTAAATACAATAACAAGGTTGATTAGCTTCTCCATGGCACAATAATTGACATACGTTTAAATCATTATGCTAAGCTTGTTAAAGTTCAACGATGACGTCTTTGTTGCATTCGTTCTCCAGAGTTTTTTTAGACGGCAAATGTTAACATGTGTCCAGTAAGATAATTTTTTTTAGTATTAAAATCTTATTTTAATATTTTATACAACTAGACAAAATATACTTAAAGTATGCACTTAGAACATATGACAAAGACCATCTTAAATTTTTAATTGAAATTGATGCTTTTATTATTGCTTAGTGTCAACTGAGCCCAGCTGTCATATTCTCAGATCCGATTAAATAAATGTGAGCTCTATTCATTAATAATAAAAAAATGGAAGTTTTGTTCAGATTTCTCTGCGATTCAAGCATTTTTTATTATTATGATGTGAGCCAAACGAGGCATTTTAAATTATTGATCTACTGTATTGTGGTGCACATGCATGCATCAAAATTTAATTAAAACTAAACAAACTGCAATTTTTAATCCCTGCTGTCCTATAGCGTATTTCATTTAAATCCAAGCCTTGGGATTCGTCTATAGAAAGGGACTAAAAAATTAAGTCAATGACATGTCTCAAATTGCTCGAAAAGAGAAAAATATATGAATTTGTGAGGCATGAATATGTGCGAAGTATTTTTGAAATTTCAATTTTTCTTGAGGAGCAACTAGTAGGGATATGCAACCAAGAAAATAACCGAAGTTGTGTGAAGTTGGGTCCTGTAAAGGAACATTACATGTTGGCCCCCTATTTCAGGCCACTAGAGTGGATACCCCGTGTCAATCCAAAGAGTGATGCAATAATTTGAGAGAGAGTCTGTGTATGGGTATTGTAAGCTATACACACGAGAGGCATGCTACGAATAGCACAATCAGTGACTATCCTCAGCAATAACCTAATAGAAGTTAAAACTATCAATCGTGTTATAAGCTATAACAAAGTCAAATCATTTTTGATAATTAATTTGACTATTGCAGAGTTGTGGTTTTTTTTTTTTTTTTTTTTTTTTTTGCTAATCAGGTGTCCGGATCAGTTTGTACGTACTTCAACTAATTCTGGAATTTGTACAATTCTCACGTTCTATACAAATTAGATAATTACCAAACTAAAGTCCTTGAGAGAACTCTTGCACTTGGTAGAAGTCAAATCTTGACCTTCTTTTGGGAGGACATGAGTTCTGGCCTACTGAACTAGTATGCTTTTAAAGATGTTGTTATGAAATCAACCAAAAAATTTTGACTAAACAAATGGCTGGAGTCTCACTAAAGAATGAGGAGGAAACACTCTTTAGCGGCAACAGGAGAGGCTAACCCAGAGGATGGAAAGGATAGAGAGATACCAGAGTTCAAGAAGAAGAAGATGATGATAATGATGAAATGAAAACTTAGTGGGAGAGGAGTTCCCAATTAGGGGAAGCTTAAAGGCATCGAGATAGATATCAAGGTCCTAGGAATTCTAGATGGTGAAGTAATGAGTGCTATAAATGGCAAGAGGAGGCACTTCGCACAAGATTGTCGACTGAGGAGAAAATTGTTCAAGGAAAACTTGGTGACGTCGAATGATCAACATCACGAGGCTGTTAGTGAAGATGAATGGGATTTTGACGCACCCTTCACTACAATAAGGTTGATGATCTTCA
Source organism: Euryodendron excelsum (assembly GCA_033060915.1). Lineage (NCBI taxonomy): Eukaryota > Viridiplantae > Streptophyta > Magnoliopsida > Ericales > Pentaphylacaceae > Euryodendron > Euryodendron excelsum. The sequence continues at coordinate 4,075,570 of CM065390.1, forward strand.
ATAAGATAGTGATAACAAAGCAGAATGAGAAGCATCATTTGCTACTAGGCTTGGTGATCACCAACGTGAGTATGAGAGTGAAGAAAAATGGAATTGTCAAACATCCTTTATTGTAATGAGGTTCGATGAGGAGGCATGCTCAGAAGTAGAGATAGATTTTGATGTGAAAGTGATTAAGGAGCAGCCTGCCTTAGCCTTAAGTGCCACAACGGAGTTTGAGCTCAGTGACAAGTCACTGCTAGAAGACAATGACTCTGCATTGAAAAAGACATCTATATCTTGTTTGGTTGATTAGTCAGGATCATCATCAGGAGTGTTCGATTAGAAGCTTATCAAAGAGTTCCTGAGGAATTACAAGATTGAAATTGGCATTTGTGAAGACCCACAAGGAGAGCTAATTGCTGCAGGCCTAGAGGATGAGAATGAAACAAATGAAGATATTAGACGTTTTAAAAATGCCATTGCTAAACAAGAAGAGTTCGAACAAGGATCAGGTGCTGATTCTTATGATCAGCCACAAAGAAGTGGTGGCCAACTTATCATGGCTTCGGATGAAGAACTAACCTTTGATGATATTATTGGAGGCCCAATTTCAAATAAAGAGATATGCGTTGATCTTGGTGAGAAAGCGCAGATGTCGTCCAAGGATATAAACCTTCTTCGTTGGCCTAGACAGCCTTCAACCAAGGCACAAGTTAAGGGTTGGCTACCACCAGTCCGATTGATTCGTAAAGGTGTCATCCAAAAGATCCATAGTGAAAAGAGCAAGAAGGATGGCAATAACTTTGCGACTATTGAACATGGTGATCGAAAACTTGTAGGTGATGTCCCATGGAAGATTGACGAATGAATTTATTGTTGCAGTTCAAGAAAAGAAATTTAGTGTTAATGGGGTGTGTTACGAATCAACACTAAATTTCTCTAGGTGGTTCTCTCTCTAGACTCTTCTACACTAAGCTTCTTCCCTTACTAGATAGTTCTCTCTAAAAGCTACTTTCTAGACTATTTAGCTGCCTCTTCCTCCTTCTACAACTTTTTACAACCAACTTAAGCTTGTGGCTGGTATTTCTCCCCTTGGTTAGTTCCACCGACATATTGCTACTATAAGAGCGAGCTATGCTTGCTCATGTAAGCATATATATAGCGTGAATTGCACTCAAGTTTATTGCATAGAAGTGAGTTGTGTGTGTAAGAGTGAAGTCAGTGAATATCTTTGCATGAGTGGTGTGATGAGTCTTTTTTTTTTGTGTGTATATATGTGTGCGTCCAAAGTCTAGTATGAGTTGGGGTACATGGTGTCTGTACAAATAATTTTATATTAATAATACTTGCTTGGTATTTGAGTACTTTTTTAATACTTTCGCTGCGTACTCAATAATAACAAGGTTCATTATGCTTCTCCATGGCACAATAATTAACATACGTTTAAATCATTATGCTAAGCTTGTTGAAGTTCAACGGTGACGTCTTTATTGCGTTCGATCTCCAGGGTTTCTTTTAGAATCTTAAATTTTTAATTGAATTTGATGCTTTTAAAATTGCTTAGTGACGGCTGACCACAGCTGTCATATACTCGATCCGATTAAAGAAATGTGAGCTGTATTCATTAATAAAAAAAAATGGAAGTTTTGTTCAGATTTCTCTGCAATTCAAGCATTTTTTTATTATTATTATGTGAGCCAAACGAGGCGTTTTAAATTATTGATATGCTGTATTGTGGAGCGCATACATGCATCAAATTTAATTAAAACTAAACAAACTGCAATTTTTTTAATCCCTGCTGTCCTATAGCGTATTTCATTTAAATCCAAGCCTTGGGCTTCATCTATAGAAAGGGACTCAAAAATTAAGTCAATGACACGTCTCAAATTGCCCGAAAAGAGAAAAATAATTGAATTTGTGAGGCATGAATATGTGCAAAGTATTTCTGAAATTTCAATTTTTCTTGAGGAGCCACTAGTAGTGATATGCAACCAAGAAAATAACCGAAGTTGTGTGAAGTTGGGTCCTATAAAGGAACATTAACATGTTGGCCCCCTATTTCAGGCCACTAGAGTGGATAGCCTGTGTCAATCCAAAGTGTGATACAATAATTTGAGAGAGGGAGAGTGTGTGTGTGTTTGTGTGTAGTGATGACAACGGAATAGGTTTGAGTCGGAAATTTATACTCTCATCTCTGTCTCACCATGATAACCATGCCCTCTAATCTTCAACCCGAATACCCGATTCCTCCGTCATCTTCTCAGCAACTTTAACTATTCCCAAACTTGCCCCTCCCCACCCCACTTCTTTATCTTAGTATTTTTTTTCAAACATATTATAGACAAAGCAAGAGATGAAATCACAAAAAATAAGAAAAAATTACAATACTCATATTTTAATAAAATATATACATATAAAAATAAATATATATTTATAAACAAAACGAGATTTTGCACCTTGTTTTCAAACTCGTCCCAGCCTAGTTTAGTATCACTTCATACCCGTAATAATAAGGGCAGGCCAAAACCTAATATATAAGGTGTTTTGTCATCCCTACGTGTGTATATGGAGTATAAGCTATAAATACAACTATCAATCTTGTTATAATTAAGCTATAACGAAGTCAAATCATTTTTTATAATTAATTTGACTACTGCATAGGTGTGGGCAATCTGGCAGGGGCTAGAAGTGGCATGGTCACAGGGTTTTAAAGATGTTCTGGAATCAGACTCTACGAATGCCTTGGCCTATATTCTCCAACTTGACAATAGTCCTCTGAAACATAAGGTGTTCATCAGAATCAAAGAACTCCTCTCCAGGCAATGTCATTGTCTTGCTCAATCCAGCATGTATGGCGAGAGGCCAATGGCTGTGCTAATGCTCTTGTGCATGACGCTACCGAGGCTTACATGAGAAATTCAAATTCTCTGGCAACCTCTCTGTCTATTATTTCGCTGTTGTCAATGGGGGATTTCCGGTAGCGTTCCTTTATAGTTCTTTTCTCTGGCTTTCGGCCACCCAAAAAAAAAGGAAGTCAAATCATTGGTTGATGACAAAAAAAAAAATAAAATAAAAATAAAAATAAATAAGAGAGAGAGAGAGACAGAGAGAGAGAGAGAGAAGTGGGATCATTAAATGATAGAGCCCTCTATTGGTTTTCACCAATAAAAAGAAAAAAGAAAAGTAAAAACATTTGAGGTGGGTATGCAACCAAGAAAATAACCGAAGTTGTGTGAAGTTGGGTCCTATAAAGGAACATTAACATGTTGGCCCCCTATTTCAGGCCACTAGAGTGGATAGCCTGTGTCAATCCAAAGAGTTATACAATAATTTGTGAGAGAGAGAGTGTGCTTGTGTGTAGGGATGACAACGAAATGGGTTTGGATCGTAGGCTTCTATTCCATCTCCATCTCGTCATGATAACCCCTGCCCCCAAACGCACTGCTCCTTGCCTCACTTTCTTTATCTTAGTATTTTTTTCAAACATATTATAGACAAAACAAGAGATAAAATCACAAAAAATTAGAAAAAAATTATAATATTTATATTTTAATAAAATATATACATATAAAAATAAATTTATATTTATAAACGGAGGGGATTTGGATTAGGATGGGTTTTGCACCTTTTGTTTTCAAACCTGTCTCGACCCCGTTTAGTATCACTTCATACCTGTACGGCAGGGCGATGACCTAATATATCGAGATATTTTGTCATTCCTATGTGTGTACAGGGTATAAGCTATAGATACAACTATCAATCTTGTTATAATTAAGCTATAACAAAGTCAAATCATTTTTTATAATTAATTTGACTACTGCATAGTTGTAGGCAATCTGGCAGGGGCTAGAAGTGGCATGGTCACGGGGTTTTAAAGATGTTCTGGAATCAGACTCTAGGAATGCCTTGGCCTATATTCTCCTACTTGACAATAGTCCTCTGAAACATAATGTGTTCATCAGAATCAAAGAACTCCTCTCCAGGCAATCTCTTTGTCTTGCTCAATCCAGCATGTATGGCGAGAGGCCAATGGCTGTGCTAATGCTCTTGTGCATGACGCTACCGAGGCTTACATGAGAAATTCAAATTCTCTGGCAACCTCCCTGTCTATTATTTCGCTGTTGTCAATGGGGGATTTCCGGTAGTGTTCCTTTATAGTTCTTTTCTCTGGCTTTCGGCCACCAAAAAAAAAGAAAGTCAAATCATTTAGGTTAATGACAAAGAAAAAATTTTGAAAAGAGAGAGAGAGAGAGAAGTGGGATCATTAAATGAAAGAGCCCTATATTGGTTTTCACCAATAAAAAGAAAAAAGAAAAGTCAAAAACGTTTGAGGCGGGCAGGGATGTAGGAATGTAAATTAGGGGTTGAGGCCCATGGGCCACCCAAAGCCCGGCCTAGTTTGGACCAAATTCGAGCACTCTATGAATGGGTCTGGTCTCTCTTTTAGAAGCTCGAGCCTGGCCTAGAGCCTAGCCCACGAGGCCGAATCCAAAGCCCGATCGAGAGCCTGAGTCCAAGTTCGTCTGTGAGCCACTGAACCCTCCCTCCTCCTAACGGCTCTTTAACTTTTAAATTCAATTTAAATTTTTTTTAAACACTCCCATACATACCCGTGACCCCGCCATTTCAAATTCATTTTTTTGTAAACAAGTTCATTAATTTTAAAAATGTAATGTAATTATATAATAATAAATATAAGTGTAAAGTTTTTTTACATAAGTTCAAAAATATTAAATATATATAAGCTTACAAATAAATTTTTAATTAATAGAATCATAGTGTGTAATTTATTATAACTAAATTCATTAGTTTTAAAAATATAATACTACAAAAAAAAAAAACTCGGCCAAAGAGGCCCGGTCCTAAGACCTGCCCAAAAAGCTAAAGGCCCGAGCCCGAAACCCGTCCCTACAGTCTTGGGCTGGGCTTGAGTTTTTCCTTTCACATTTTGGACTGGCCAAACTTAGCTTGAAAAATAACAGTAGCCTGCAAAACCCCACTTGAACCCGGTGAGCCTCAACTGGGATCGGGCTGGCCCGACCCAATTTACATCCCCAAAGGCGGAATGATTACCATTGTGATTTAAGGTGAATGGTCTTTGGATGGTCTTACATGGGATAAAGTTGAAAAAAAAAACGTTTCATTTATTTTCAAAAGTATCTTGCTAACATATATCTTAAAAACATATTTTAAACAAATTTTATCTAGTTGTATGAGTGTTGAAATTTATGTTTTTACAATTTTTAACACTAAAAACATAATTTTTAATTATTTGTACAACTAAATAAAATATGCTTAAAATATGCCTTAAGTAGGCATGCTAGCATTTTTCTTCTCTTATTTAGTTACTTCTTTCCTTTTAATTTCAAACAATGGAAAATAGGTTTCCTTCCACTTTCTTCTCATTTTCTTTGCAAAATCTAAATAAATAAATAAATCACTTTCCTTCCGTATTCTCTCTCATTTTCTTTCTCTTCATTTTCATGTTCCTTTCCCTTCCACAAGTATTGAATAGATCCAAAGACTCTGTTTTATACTTCAGAAAAGAAAGGGAAGAGAAGGAAAAAATTTCCTCCCTTTGCTTGGTTTCTAATTTGAAAGGGAAGAGAATAGAAAAGGAAAAGAAAGTTATTTTCTTCTCACTTTTCTTCTTCTTTCTCTTTTAACAAATATCGTATTATTTTTCTCTCTCTTTCCTTTCAATTTCAAACAAGATAAAGTGATTTTCCTTTTCACTTTTCTCTCATTTTCTTTGGATATCAAACAAAGAAAAGAAAATCACTTTTCTCCTCATTTTCTATGTCATTTTCTTTCTCCTCCTTCCACTTCTACTTTCATTTTCACTTCCATTTTCACAAGTAAACAAACCCTAAGGTCCACGAGCAACTCATAAAAGGATAAAATTTTATAGACACTCTAAACTATTAAATATTCACTAAAAAAAACAAACCCCAAGGCCTCAACTAAACTGTTTATACAAATGAATTTTGATTGAACCCTATCGTCCAATCGCAATCATCTTGTTACGTAAAACAAGTGAACTAAAAAAATTATACAAATGAAATTTTATTTGATTCTAAAAGTTCATCTGATTGGATCATTATACAATTTTAAACATATTTTGAAACTCGTTAATTTTTTAAATTTTAAAAACAAAAATAAAAATGATAGGAGCTTGGATTGGTCCAATTAAAACTAGTTTAAAATTGAAAAAAAAAAAAAAAGGTCAATTAAGCCCATGCTTGGGAACCGCTAGACGTCGAGCCCCTCATACAAAAGGGCGAACTGGTGCGGTAGACCTTTATCGCTCTATTGGGGCATTAGCGAGGGGCGAAAGAGAGAGAGAGAGAGAGCGTACGCAGTATTGCAAAGATGGCCGACGAGGACTTCGAAATGGACGGAGGGTTCGTGCTTCTTTCACTTTCCCTCTCCCTCTCTACTGTACCACCCCTCTTCTCTCTCTAGCTTTGATGTTTGTATGGATTCATATCTTTCACCACTTATGCTTGCCCTTCGTATTGATCTGTTTAGGTTTTCGTCAGCCTAGAAGTTATATATCTTTCCTTTCGATCTGGAAACGAAATGTTTCTTCAAAAGTTGTAATTTTTATTGATTTTTGTCTTTTAGGGTTTAGTTCTTTTCCGCTCTTTGAGTTCGATTGAAAGCAAATTGATCATAATTTTAAATGCATCATCGGCTTTATCTTGTGTGATTGATTTCACGTTTGTGTATGTATACGTTTGTGTGTATTTCTGTATGTATCTGTGAAAGAATGGAGCTGATTTTGGAAAATAGGGGGGAAAAAATGCTAAGCAGTAGGAGAAAAATTGCCAGAAAATATACTACTAGGATGGTGTATGAAATTCTGATTACTTAGTTCCCACACCCTCCAAAAAACCAAAAAAAAAAAAATAGAAAAAAGGGAAGTGGAAAAAAGAAAAGATTGGTCTTGTTATGCTAGGGTTTCCATTGAATAGAACAACAGTGCTGAAGATCTTCTTAATTCTCGAGTGATTCCAATCAAAACTTTGGATTTAGACAGAACATGTCAAGTCATGAAAATTGATATAATTGGATATTTAGGTTAATTTGCTCAAAAGACCCTTTGGGTGAGTGACATGAGTCATTAATCCTACAACTTGCTTAGGCTCAGAGGTTATAAGCCCCACCATACATGAAAGGGAGTTTGAACCATCCTTGTATAGCTCTTCCTTTCAGGGCGTTATTCCTGAAGTAATGAAACTGTAAATGCTGGGTTGTATCCTTATGGTGGTTATTGACATTAGACGATTAGAAGGAAATTGCCTTTAGAAACTTCAAATACTGTAGTCTGTAGTATTTCCATCACAATTAGGTCGATATTCATACATTTTATCTCCCAATGATGGCGGAATCAAATTTGTTTGTGTTTGTTCAACAATGACAATCTAAGGAAGCAGGGGATCTATGTTTGTCTTGTTCTTCAAATAACTTTAGATACTTGTTATAGGAATTATTATATATTTTTCATAGGACATGTTTGTTTCAACTAACAAATCATACTCAGGTTTAATTGTTTCATTTGGTCATGGAATAATATGCAATGTTACATATCACATGATGGTAAACTAGTTGTGAGTTTGTAGCATGTGCTGTTTTACACGTTAAATTTTGATTCTCATATAGATGTAGAACATTCCCTAAAGCAACCCCGTTTATTGATGTTATTGTATTTTATGGGCAACTGCATCAGCAGTTTTGAAAGGACTTAAAATAGTGATTGACCTTCCTTGCTTGATCTTTTTGTTTCCTTACGATTCAATGTTGATGAAATTTTCATTTGTGTAGATATGAAGATGAGCCAATAGAACCTGAACTTGATGTAAGAAGTCTTTACTTTGATATGTCTTTAGTGTAGTAGTGGGCCTTGTTGGTATAAAACCTTGGTTAAATATTTGGGGGTTATTAACAGGAAGGGGTAGAAGAGGAAGCAGATAACAACAATAATGATGACGTTCCCGACCCGCTTTTAGTTGACACTGAAGAAAAACAAGAACATGAACCAAGAGAACGACCTCGGAAGACATCAAAATATATGACAAAATATGAACGTGCAAGAATTTTGGGAACACGTGCCCTGCAAATCAGGTAACAAATTTGAAGTTTATATGTTTATAACCTTGTTAGGTTAAAAAAGTTGAGTTGATGACATTAACTTTCAACTTTGGGTGAGCAGCATGAATGCACCTGTGATGGTTGAGTTGGAAGGCGAAACTGACCCACTTGAGGTGAGCTTCTTTAAGAGCTTTGGGGGATGACTGGAATTTTCTGTTCTTTGTTTCTCCACTTGCCCTTGCTCCTTCACATGCACATAGCACCTTTATTTTGAGATGGAAATACTTGTTAAACTCATTGAACATAGTTCCAAACTTTCAGTCTTGTCACCAATGCATGACATGTATCACAACACAAAGAAAATAGATAGTGCTAGGTAATATTTTTGAATGATCATTTGGGCTGCCTTCATTAGTTTTTTGGTTTAAAAGGAGTCTATGTATGTTGTATCAGATAAAGCCGGTGTCTGTGAGTGGACAGAGAGTAAAAAGAGAAGTTGAAATTCTAAATATGACCCCGTCCTTTAAAATGCACAAGAAATAAGTTCATTGGGGTCATCTACCAGTTAGTTAATTGGTTGTATTGAGTGCACAACTTCCTTTTGTTGTTAAATACCAATGGCCATGCCATGGAAATTAGCTCAATTTAAGTTTGCCACGTCTTCAATTTTTGTGATTGATGATGAATTTTATTTCACTTTTTTCAGTTAGGCCTGTGTGTTATATTAAAACAATGATATCGTGTCACAACACAAACATTGGAAATCCTGGTATCAGCTTAGTTCTTTCTCATAATGTTCTATAGAGGTTGGCCCCCCTTGGTCACCTTTCGTTTTGAAAAAGATATGAATTGTTCACTATTTGGTATTACATCATTCAGCCACTCACAAAGCAGTGCACTTTAGTACATTGTGCTCTAGTTTGATGTCTTTTCTCTTCTAGCTTCATTGGCTTTTTGTGATATTTTATTCATCCATTTGTTTTAGATTGCAATGAAGGAGCTCCGACAGCGGAAGATCCCTTTCACCATTCGCCGATACCTGCCTGATGGAAGGTATATTTCGCTTTGTGTGTTTCTTGTTGCATTCTTTCTAATTGAGGACAATGACTACTAGAGATCTGGTGATTCCACCGTTCTGCTCCCCCCATCTCCTCTCTAACCAATACACATTGATTCTGTGGCCTTTCCAGTTACGAAGATTGGGGAGTTGACGAATTGATTGTGGAGGACTCGTGGAAGAGGCAAGTGGGAGGTGATTAGTCCACGCATGCTTCTTTGTTGAGAAGGGTTCTGGGTTTCTATCTGCAATAGCTTCTTGAAGGTTATGTTGTAACTTTAAAAGCTTGGATGGCCTCTTGGACAAACTTGAAGTATATGCAAATGTTGCTGGTGCTGCTAGTAGTGCATTAATACTTTGATTACTATGTTGGGTTTTTATCTTTATTCTGTTCCGATTGTTGAGAGCATCGTAGCTAATATATGGAGAACCTAGAAAAGCAGGTAGTTGGAAGTGTTTTAAACAGAGCTAATGAGATCTAAAGGGCAATCTGTTGCAGGTCTACTCTACATGGGCACTGTAAACCTGTTTGCAATAATACATATATATCAAGGTTGCAATTTCATGAGAAAACAACCAAGTGTTTCTTAGTTTTGATGGCATGGTAACTTGTATGAACCAAAAGGTTTGGAGTGGATCATGGCTGAGCCATTTCTGCCAATGGGTAGATCCAGACCCCCCAAGAAATCTTTATTTTCACCAATTATGCTCAAATGATGATGCAGCTTGCAAGGAAGCAATGACTAACGATTGAAGATGTAATTATTGGACTTAGTAAAATTCATCGAGTGGACAGTCATTTTTTTATGTCACAACGTCATATATGAACGGGGAAATAATTAAGCAAATTAAGACGCACCAAATTGAGTTGTCAAACTAGAAAATCTCATTGTGGACTAGTAAGTCTAGTTCCAATTAAAGTTTCTCGACCTTCCAAAACAGATTTGACCACAGTGCAGGTTAAAATGGTCCGATGGTCGAATAAATTTAGACTTATCAAGGTTATATTCATTGTTCTCAACAAATTTGTAGACTCCCCCAGATTATGTTTGACAAATTAACAACTTGAATTCCAGGGTCCAGACCACACCTTGCTATTAAAAATTTGTTTCCCTTTTGCTTTTTAATAGTACCCCTATTGCTAAGATTGCATTGGCTTTTGTCAAGTACAAGTTTTGATGTATTATTAAACGGCAATCGCAATGGCATAAGTCCAAAAATGGAACACACCCTTAGTAACATCACATCACATCTCTCTCTCTCTCTGTTTGTAAACAATATGGCCCATGGGCCATGGCTCTTGGGAGCTGAGCAATAAAAAATAAAAGAAAATAATAAAGACAAAAAAAGTAGCATCAAAAGTTAATTAACAATTAACTTAATTTATAGCTTTTGAGTAGAGAATCTCTTTCTCTCTCTTCTTTTTGTAGATAGTATAATTGAACGATTTAAAAAAAAAAAAAGCTAAGTTTTAATTTTTCTAGATATATTCACTAGCTGTTTTAGATAAATGGTATTGAAGATGCTCCAAGGAAAACGCTGATACTAACTTTAAACAGACCAAAGAAAGATGTGAGGTGTTATGCCTTCATTGGGGAAGGAGATTAGATAATTATTATGCTTGGTGATTTGTGTTTCAAAAAGTCAAGTCGACCCCCACCATCTTCCAAACACCAAGCTCCAAAAAACATGACAAAATAAAAAAATAATTCAGTTTAGCTCCAACCTTTTCTTCACTACATTACAATATGGTTCTCCTTTGAGGGTGAAGACTATAGTGAGAGAGGGTGGAGAGAATCAGAGTATATGTGTCAAGTTCAACACTCAAGAACCCATCACATTATCTTCACTCAAAGGTATAATCTCCATAGCTATGGCTTTTTCCAAGAGCGCAGAGTATCAATTCAGGCAAACCATTTTGATTTTCGTTTTAAATTTTGGGTTAGTTCACTGCTTTAACCCTTAGTATGAATGTAATATTTTCTATTAATTGCTTTTTTTATTTTTTATTCTGCTGAAGCTTTGAGGATCACTCGTGCTTTCGTTTTGATTGGTATCTGATTTTACTTTAATTTGCAAATCAGTTTGTGAGACGGGTCAATATTAAGTCGTCTCTTCCTGTGACCTAGTCAATCTAATATAGAAAGACCTTAATTGTCATTAATTATAGGTTAGATAGTGATTAGGTGGTTGTTTCATTCTGGGTTTCTTCCTGATTTGTGAATTTAGTGATAATAAACCCTCTTCATAGTACTTCATATTAAGGCCCTTACAGTTCCTTTTCCATCTAGTGGAAGGAAACAACTGAAAACCCTTTCTATTCTTTTTAATAAAATTATGGAAATCTCATGCTTTAAGCACTATATTTCTGTTTCGGATTACTGAAGTTTTTTTTTTTTTTTTTTTGTGTGTGTCACCTGTATTGCACAATTTGCAGAGATCTTTTTCCTCACCTTTCATGCCTTAATGGGAATTTTAAATTTTTTTTATTTTACTGTGATTTCAACATCAGTTGTGAGGGAGCTGATATTTTTTTAGGTTTACTTTACTGCAATTATAAACAAAGACCCTAATTGTCAAGGAAAATTGCATTTTTTTTGGTGATTTGGTGCTGATATCTTTCTGGGATGCTTCCTCATTATGACATTTGAAGGTGAAAATTTCTTTATCAAGGTCCTTGTATTTGTTGTCCCTAGATTCATGGAAGTGCTTGTGTCTTGCGCAGAGGAGAGCAACAATTGATCCTGTTGGATATATTAAGCATTTGTTTTCAATGCTCAAGGTTAGTGTTTGCATTTCCTAATTGATCTTTTCTTTTTTGAATTTTTTTCATTAATAAATGGGAAGATATCTCCATGCCTGATGGGTATAATAGCTTTTGAATTACATTAGTGCCTGCAGTAGGCTGAGAGGTAGGATAAAATAAATCATCTCTATCTTTGAGGATAGCTTCCAAATCATCTCTACTTGTAACAAGGTCGGTTTTCGTTGTCGTTTTCTGTTGAAAAGAAAGAAGAATTGATTGTGAACTCTGAAAGTTCTCTATTTAAGTTGGTAATTATCTTTGCAATAATGAATAATATCTCTTCTGATATTCTTATGCCTCAGCCATCATGATCTCTTCACGAGCATATAAAATCTTATTCACATTAATGTCTGCATCAGACGTAGAGAAAGATACTGGTGACAGTATAACTATTCCTGCCTGCAAGCAAGTGAATATACGAGTCTAGAAAGAAGGGTGAAAGTGCTTGGAAGCTAAATATTGAAAACTCATTAGGTATCAGCATTTTTTTAGGTTACTACTTTATTCTTGAATTTTAAGTTCCTTCAAATCTTTGTCTGCTTTATTTAACTCATCATTTTGTGATTGAATGATGTATAATATTCTAGGGGGCAAGAGATTTTCCAAGCTAGAGATAAAGAATCTCTCTTCCTATTTTATCTTAAACAGTCATGATGAGGAATCATGGCCACTTTTTGGATGGCCAAATCCCAGCTGAAATTGAGAATTTGAATGAGTTTTTCCCTGAATTTGGTGATCTTAATTATGAAGAAGTCCTTCAGCACCAGGTACTCATAAGTTAAGATTTTGTTTGGTATTTTTCCATAATCAGCAAAGAGGGTAAGCATATTAATTTTTTTGTTTGGAAATTCTGTGGTCAGTTTCTACAATTAGAAGTATGATGTTAATGGTTTATAATTATCTTACAGGAAAGTGTTTATCAATCACTTAAAGCAAATGACAGGGATAAGGATATGAGATCTTCTTATGGCCAAAGCAGTGATTGGAGTCAGTTCTCTGCGCAAGAGGGTGAATATTCAAGGCACGGAATTTTTGATTCGCAACTGGCTTTGGATGAAGCTGTAGCTAGATCCTTGCAGGATTTGGAGGACAACTTCGAGGATTTGAACATATCTCAATCTGCTTGTACTGCCACCGGTAAAACTAAACAATTCCGTCTTTCCTATGACTTTGATGGGGTTACTTCTTTTTCCACGCAGTACTATTTATTGGTCAATAAATGCAGTTCTTCTGCTGGATGAATAAAACTTAATTTCCTTATTATGTTTCATTTTCAACATTCGAGATTAGTTGGTTCAATTTCTATCCATCTAATTTTGCTTCTAGGTACACCAAGGTAACCAGTATGTCATTTGTGTGCGTTTATATGCCATCGCACATTACTGTACCGTATTTCCTTTTACTGTAATCAAATTTTTTGTCTTTCCCTCTCCACATACATGCAATTTCTGAAAACTATATAATCTTTCACATATATTCTCATGATACTCAATGCATTTTGAAAGCCAAAGGCAATAGACCAGCTGATCCCCTAGGCAGCTACGCGATTGTCCAATGTGTCAATTTAGTTAGTTATTATACATCCCTAAGCCATTTATATATTCCAATGTGTCATTTCAACATAAATAACAACGGAGAGGGACAGACAGGACTTTGTGGTTGTGTACTAAATGTACTAGGACATTTCCATGATCTTTCTCAAGCTTGCCAATCTACCAGCAAAAATGGAAAATGAATACTGGGGCAATATTGCTAGAAGGGAGCCGTTGCAGAAATCTCAGGGGTTTCTCTCTTTTAGGCTTCTCTGACCTAAATCAAGTAGAGTGATTCCTTACTCAAAAAATTTGAATTATCTGACATGGGAGTTCTTCTCCCCTGTTAATAGAAGGATTACTTATAAAGTGTGTTGGAACTGGCAACAATACCAGATCTTTAACACAAATAACTGTGTATAAGTTGTTTGGAATGTTAGATCATGATCTCTTGAGTAGCCAATCGCTGCGTCCTAGTCCTTAAATCTTATTAGGGTATATGGAACTGGACTTTTGGTGAGAGAATGATATTTTGCATAAACCTACCTAGACTCCACAAATCAGATGGGTGCCACATGATGTCATATCATCCCATTTGACAGCCAGTGTTTGGGCAATTTCGTTCTTGGGTGGCTTTTTTATTTTTATTTTATACCTTTGGGGTATATATCACTGTATCTCATGTCACCATAGATTAAAACTTACAGTTTTTATATGCTGGCTTTTTCGATGTATTGGTGCCTTTCATGCTACTACAACCTTTCTCATGTCTGACAATGTAGCCATGGCCTTTTCTGCTGCATGATCTTGCAGAACATCCTTCAGGATTTAAATCTTTTAGATTCGTAGTTCTGATTATTAAATTTGATATTATCAGCTCTTACTATATTTATAATCAACCTAAATAAGAGGCACAATGTCATGAGCCTAATTGCATAAAAAACCGTAATGATCACTCATAGAGTAGCATGGTGAAGTTTGTATTCAAAACACTGGATGAGTGCCAGCCAAAATTAGCTAAGGCGAGTCATACCTAGCCTTAGCAAACAACCTTGGTGCACCCGTGCTTTCATAGGGGCACTTATAATTTTTTGACAGTTTTCAGAGTGCTATTCCTGTACTTGTTGTCATGCATTTCAATGCCATTCCTAGGTCTTGAACTAGTTCAAGTTGCTCCAAAACATCTCAATTTTATATGTGATAACTTCACCTTTATTTAGTGACTGATTTTTTTTATTTATTTGCTTGTCTAGTTATTTATATTTTCTTTTGGTACCGTATAATTTTTCTGACCACAATAGAAGCAAGGTTGTATGTTTGTGTTAAAATTTCCTGATGCTATTAATGTATTATATTATAATGAGGGACAACATTACTAAAGACATTTGAAACATAATAACAACAAAAATCATTGCAGAATAGAATTGGTGTTAATAACCTAATGGTAAAACATTCTATTAGTGTTCTGAAGTTATTGAAAGGGCATCTAAAAGCTACTAGTTTTTGGAACTAATCTGCTAACAAGATAAATTTCCGTACAAGACCCTGTAGTATAAACAGCCAGAGTTTCATTTTGGTGACATGATTGCCTTTTCCAAGGGAGTGGAAGCTAATTTTGAACGTTCCAATGACCGCTTTTTAAGAGCCACCTGTTATGTGATGAAGCTTTTGTACAATTAAGTAATAGTATTATAGTGGCTTAAAAAATATATATATATATATATATATTTATATGAGAACAGCTATAGGAGGTGGTTCTAAGTCAGTCACAGATGGTTTCCAAGAAAGGAAATGTCCTTCTCAGAGGTAATGGATACTGTTTGCGATTAGAGTAAGCATCAGCTGTCAAAATTAAATTCAAAGCATATGGCACATACTTTTTCAAGCTAACAAAATCACATAAGGCATTGTTTTAGGGTGGATGTGCTAGATTTACCTAGGGACACAGCTCTTGAAGTTTGAAATGTTATTCAGTTTATGAGTTGAACTGTATATGTGACCATATAGTTGTTTGTCTGCATTGATCATGGTAAAAATAATTCCCTTGTTTTACATATTTTGCAGAGAATAGAGAGGTTAGTTCTAGAGAAACTCCTGTCATGGTATCTCTACAATTTTTCAACATTAAAATGACTTCTTCTTTTTTTTTTATTTCTTTATTTCTTTTTCCTTTTTGCATCATAAAGTCCTAATCCTCACATGATATTTTGTTTCGTTGCTAAAATGTAGCCTACGAATCAGAGTATGAGGGAAGACCATGTAGATCCAGACAATATGAGTTATGAGGTAAGTTGTTTTCATGCAACTAGGTCATATACATTTGATATGTATTAATTCAACTTTTTCAATGTATTCTTGTTTTAGCAATTACAATCGTTAGGGGAATCTGTTGGCTCTGAGAACAAAGGACTGTCAGAAGAGCTCATATCTAGACTACCAAATTTCAAGTACAAAACAGGGATGTTTTCGAGGAAAAAGGAAAAACAAGAGTAAGATCCATTTAACCTATGTGTTCTCCTATCACAATAGTAGCATACTTATATTTAGATGGATAAATGCATGCATAAAGGAAGAGTAAAATACACATATAGATTCTTAAACACAAACATATGTAGAGTGGCAAGCTTATCCCTTAAAGACGAGTCCAAATGAGGAATTTATATGTTCACTTGTACATATAACCTTAAACACAATATTCATGGTCACTGATACCTATACTGTACTTACAGTTAATGATAAGACAGTGGGATAGAGAAGAGGAATATGAATACTATTAATACTTCAGCGCTAGCTTTTAATCATAACTACTTCCATCCGATTGAATTGTTTTCCCTGTTGAACTTTTGTTATGCGGCCTACTTACGTTGACAATCAAGTTAACATAAAACTGTTAACACATTCATCCAATGGCCACAGAAGAGGAACCCAAACCATTGCATATCCTTATGGAAAAAAACTCCAGAAACCCAATACAAATATTTCGAATATTATGCAACACTAGAAATATCTACCTTCACGAAAACATTCTAGAACTTCACATTTCCCTGCACTACTATTCAAAATTTAGGTATATTCTACAATTATACTATTCTAGCTAATTTTATTCTATTTTGACATATTTAAATAGCTCTGGAAAATTTTAGAAAGTTATCAGGCACTTGGGGGAGCATGAAATCATGCTCTATAAGTGACCACTTGAAATGATTCTAGTTGACTTAACCTATGTTAATCAAAATATATAGCTTATTGTAAAGAGATTGTGAATTTAATCAATTCAGTTAACATTTTGGTCCCAATTGTACACTTATTCTGAATTTTGTCATGTTTTGACTTTACTTAACTATGTGAATCCATAACCTCACTAACATTGGATAATGATAGGTTTTTATTAAATCATGGTTTGAGTGAATTTTTGCAATGACCCACTGACTTAACTATGAGAATCCATAACTTCAGCAATGAGATAGGTTTTTATTAAGTCATAGTTAGACTCTTAGTGTGAATTTAGTAAATTTTTACATTGAACCACTGAGTAGTAGAGCAGTGCTTCGACATCCAACTTGATTCCATAGCATATAATTCAATAATACAGCTAATCCAGATGTTCCCTTTGGACACCTATGCTTGAAGAGCTAAACCTGTTGCATTACTTGCGAAATTCGTGAACTTTTCTTGATTATTACTTTGGCATGTTTATATATAGGTGTGTGATATGTTGCATGATGTTCAAAAATGGGAACAAGTTGATTACTTTGCCTTGTGCACACCAATATCATTCAAAATGTATTACGCGGTGGTTGCAGCTTAACAAAGTAAGTTATGTTTTCCTTTCTACTAATTGTCGGTTCTAATCACTGTGCAAAGTTATCCTCTATCCAGTAATTGTCTTCAACTTTTGACATTGAAATGTTGAAATGTGGATATATTGAACTTTTGATACATCAATATGAACGTATTGAAATGTTGATTGAGCTTTAGTCCATTGATCAATCTATGATCATGCAAGTGTAGAGAATAGCTCTACTTCAATGACAGGTGTAGAGAATAGTTTTTACTTTCTGTATTTGTATCCATTGTTTAAGAAACAAGTTCCAACTCCAAGTACTAAGAAATAAACAAATTTCCAACCTCAGTTCTTGCACATGATAAACACAATCAAGAATCAGGGACAAAGCTCGTGTGCATTGTTTTTTGTGTTAATTTTGTACTTTCTTGAAGCTCTTTTTTGTGAACCAAAGTGATGGATTCATGTAATTGGTTTGTTTAGGCATAAGCTGTGGTGCCCAGATCAATAACAAAGGAAGCAGAAAATTTGTGTTGATATTTAATGACTAGAGTTGATGTCTCAATTGCACAAGTTATCATTGTCAACCCAAACTTTCTGAAGTAGCCAGTATAAGAGTTGCTCAAATAGTTAATTTCTTATGATGCTATTCTTGTTCATATTCGAATATATGGGAAAATTCATACATTTTTTGTTAATAGGTAAATATCTTTGCTAGAAATGTTACTTAAGAAGTATACATGTCTCTCTCTCTCTCTCTCTCTCTCTCTCTCTCTCTCTCTCTCTCTCAGAACTGCCCTGTCTGCCAAAAGGAGGTGTTGGTAGACTAATCCAAGGAAGCTCACATTGCAAAGATCACAGCCACCGGATCTTAATCTGCTTATACGTGTTGGTTTTTGAATCTCCATAAATAAGTAGAAGACATCTCTCTTTGCGAAGTACTGAATAAGTTTTTACTCATCGTGTAAGAATTTTCTTAATTTCTCTTTTGGCAATATATAAATATATATATATATATATATATGGCAGAATTTGACAGGACTCTTGCACATGAAGTGGTCTTCGATCTTTCGTTTTTTTGATAATTATTTTTTCGCATTTTACTTCTGCGGCTCATTGTTGTGATGACAACAGTCTTATGCAATGCATACCAAAGTTTTATTGACAAATGTTCACCGGAGAAGATTTTTGTTGTTCTGGAGCGCATTGGTGGCTTGTTAGATGTTACCAAGGCTGCAGATCATACTAGGCCCTAGCCAATGCGACATTTCAGCTCAAAGTATTGATGAAAATGGAGTTGAATAGCCAAGAAAATGAAGCTACTAGGGATATACAAGTTTAAATAAGCTAGTAGGAAATTGCAATCTCTGATATCTATACTATATATTTGTTGGGTTATTGAGGTTGAAAGACTCAATTTAATTTTCTAAGGTTTTTTGAATTTTTAAATAATTAATTTTACATGTATTATAATTGTATTGGTCTAATCATAAATTATAGAAACATTTACTTTCTATTAATGATTAGTAAATCTTTGCTTAAACTTAAGTAATCTTATGTTACTTTGGAAGAAAATTTTATCTATTTTTTATAATTTTAGAACTTTTTTGCTTTAATTTTTAAAAACTTATAATTGTTATTTTAAATTTTCTTAAATCCCTCTTTCATAATTTTAGAAATCTCCTCCATAAATTTAAAAATAAAATTAGGATTGTTATTTTGAATTTTCTTAAATTCTTCTATTCTAATTTTGAAAAGTTCTTGCTTAGATTCAAAATTTTAGAGTTTTCTATTTAAATTCTTTTTATTTTTAAAAAAGACATACAAATAAATCTTTAGTATACATTATTGCAATTGGTTATGAGACTATTGAAGTTGAAACATTTAATCTTTTTTTTTTTTAATTTCATGTCTCTATTTTAAAATGTCCAATCTTGTGACTTCAATGATTGATTAAAAAAACTATTTACAAACAAAATAAAATAAATAATCTCTAAAATTTTATTTTCAATATTAATTTCTTTAAAATTTTATAGCCATCAACCTATATTATATATTATAACAATCAAGTTTGATGTTTTTAAAGCTAAAAATCTTGATTCAACTTTTTATCTTCTTGGCCTTGCTTTAAATTGCTTTTTGTTTTGACTCTTCATCAATATAAGAAGTGTATCAAATTCCTTCAAATATGTTCCTTCATGGAATTATTAATAAAAATAGAAAATAATTTTAAATTTCTATTATAAGTAGAACTACACACGTGTCACAAAATTATTAATTATGTTTTATTTATTCTTTTGTTATTTAAAGAAATTTCTTATTATTGATGAATTTGTCATTTGGCTGTAAATATTCATCAATCACATCTCTTTAAATATATTTAAAAGTAATAAAATAAATAAATAAAAATTTTTTGGGAAGCTCCAATGAAAATTAATTTTATATTTATTTTTCCTCAATTAAAGAATAATTTATATATTTTTAATTATTTAACAGTGATTGAGTTGTCTAACCTCAATTATTGAAAGGAACCCATAGAGAAATTTTTTAATTCTACCTAGGTTAATATGAAAGGGCTTTTAATTTTTTCTTTTTTATACTTTTAATATTTTAGAATATTTTGTTTTAAAAAACTATTTAATCAAAATAAAGTAAAACTTTGAAGTATGATATAAATAATAAAAAAAAACAAAAATTAGTTCAAGTATTTTGATTATGTGACTCTCTAAATGGTTTTAATTTTTTTTTTTTTTGGTAAGTTTGCCAGTGAATATTACAACTATTTTTGAAGAAGAATTTTTTTTATGATATAGATACATATATTTAGATAAATTTTAAACTTTAGGTAATAATTGTAATTTATTATTTAGTAAAAGTCATATTAACAGTGTAAATTTTAAGGACTTAATATTAATTTTTTATTTTTATTTTAAAACTTATTCTTTATGGTTTGCGTATAGCATGAATTCAATGCTAGTAAATATATATAGTCATTGACAGCCGTATATAGTCGGTTGATTTTTTAAATTTCTTTCTCATTCCTTGATTTGTTTTTTTTTTTTGGTTGGTTTTAATCAATCATGATTGTGTCCACCAATCAAAATTAGTTAACTTGATCAAACTGTTGGACGGATCTTAGTAGGACCCATAAAAGATATGAGAAGCCGAATGGAGTCATATGCGAGAATTCAATAGCCATAGAATCAATTCTAACAATTTTTTAAGTCAATGAGTAGCAATTTGCGGAGACGGTGGAGAAGAAAGTCACCTCCAAAATCTAAGTTTAAACAGTTGAGTTTAAAGAGAAACTACACTAATAATAGTCCTTGTAGTTGATCCTTAATTCCAATTTAGTCATTGCAATTTTAATTGTAATAAATTTATCTTTTAATTTTAAAAATGTACAAAATTAGTTCACTTGTTAACACTACAGAAAAATAACACGTGCAACACGTGAGGAGCATATTTGTAATTTCGCCACATATTTCTTTCTCTCTCCTCTGTTTTGTCCTTCATAGTCGGCTCCTCTGTTTCTCCCTCAACTGGCAACCACTGCACTGCTGAAAATTCTCTCCCATCTTTCTTCCTTTCTCATCTTCCTGAACTCCACCAGCAGCCTACCCCCCCCCCACCCTCTTACCACTGCAGTCTGCAGTCCACCACCCAACCCCACCTCTACACACATCTCTCTCTCTCTCTCTCTCTCTCTCTCTCTCTCTCTCTCTCTCTCTCTCTCTCCTTTCAATTAGCATCACGTGTTGACTCAAACCAGTCACCATCATCCTTCATTCCTTCCACCACCATCACCAGACAAAAGCTCTAAAACAAGAAATGGAACACCCAAAAATCATGGTAATCAATCAGGAAGTAGGAATTGATTTCGATAAAATAAGATTTTATTCATATTTATATTACATTTGTCACATATACATATATACATATACATATCATTTCACATATTGATGCAAACAACAACAGAGTGAATTTGAAGGGAAGGGGAGGGGCTGGGTTTGAGTGGAGGGTAGACGGGCTGTAGTTGACATTTGCAGTCCAACACATATTCTTTCCGACGATGAACCAAACGGACGACATATCTAGTAGCATCAGCAAGGAGGCACATCCTAGCACTATCACCACCGTCTGTGACGCAATCTCTCTCTCTCTCTCTCTCTCTCTCTCTCTCTCTCCATTAATTGTCGTTTACTACAGAAATTGGATCTAAAATCCCCCTTCGTTGTGCATTTCAAATTGATGGAACTTTTTTACATTTGGATGTTTCTGTTGTTTTCTTCATAGCTACAGTGAGGTTACATCCGCATGTGTGTGTAATTTTCTTCATTAATTTTAGTAGGAAATAGATCAAATCATCAAATATTTACAAAAATCATCGGGGCTGGTTGGAGTGTGGTTAGGGGACGACTAGGTTAGGGCGGTGGGGGCTGGTTTGGTTGAATGGTTGTTGGAGGAAGGGGTGTGTGTTTACGTAGATGTATAGGTATATTCATATGCTTATATATATACATATATATATATATATAGCATACTGTTTAATCTTAGAAGATTATGCAAGTACTTTTTGAAATATTCCGGCAACTACAGGTGGAGGTGGTCCCCAGTGATGAAGAAGAAAACAGGAGAGAGAGAGAGAGAGAGAGAGAAATGTGAAGTGAAAATATAAATGTGTCCCTAAAGTGCAGTGCACATGATACGTCTAGTTGATCCATCATTGTTATAATTCTAAATATTTTCAAAAATTAAAAGACTAATTTTTTGTAATTAAAACTGTAAAAATCAAATCGAGACTAAGAGTAAACTATAAGGATCATTAATGCGATTCTAACTTCAAATATGGCAAACCATTTGGATCTTCTTCGTGGTCTTGTGTATATTATGAGTCCTCTCTCTCTCTTTCTCTCACTCTCTCGTGCTGACATTATTCATTTCTTATGATCACGGTTAGTTTTCATTAACCTTTAATAATTTGTTGCTTTTGAATTTCTTTAATCTATAAGCCGGTCTGTCGGAATAAAACATGATCCACTCATAAAAGGGGATAAGGACCAAATTTACCAAAAACAAAGAACAAAAGGGACCGCATTGTTCCCCATTAATCTTAACCAAATCATGCTAATTAATTAAGTTGTGTTCTATATGCTTAATTGGACAGAGATCTCCCTATAGTATACTCGTATAATGTTTTGATCTTGAATTTTTTAAAGAAAAAAAAATGAGAGAAAAATAAATTTACTTATATCTCTTATTTTATAAATAATTAAAAATATATATTTTTTAACAAATACTTATTCATTTTTATAAGCCAACATAAAAAGAATTAATTTAGTTTCTTTCACTTCATTTTATGTTCATATCCTTTCTCTTTTCTTTTCTTTTTACCTCTGTAATCAAGATCCAAACATGGCGCAAAAAAATAATAAATATTTTGATTTAATACAAGCAAAAATATTTTAAAAATTACGAGTTAGTTGAGCAAAAGATTTCTTGAATTGTGGGTCGTATAAATTTTGGCTGAAATTTGGTGGCTTAGTAGTGGGTATGAAATCATGTGTTTTTCTCTCAATATTTGAGTTTAAGTCTCCATAATAATTCGGTGGGAGTTAGTCTAACTTTTTAGTGCTCAGACCACAGGATAGGACAAGAGCTTCGGCCGCTATGTAAAAACAGTAAGATTTTTCATAAATAATTGTGTGGTATTGATAGACAATATTTTATAAAAAAATGTGTAGAA
Source organism: Euryodendron excelsum (assembly GCA_033060915.1). NCBI lineage: Eukaryota > Viridiplantae > Streptophyta > Magnoliopsida > Ericales > Pentaphylacaceae > Euryodendron > Euryodendron excelsum. The sequence goes on from CM065390.1 coordinate 4,098,571, forward strand.
TAACCGATGTGCATATCTATTTTTCATATCAAAATATATATGTATTAATATTTGGATCAAGAGAAAGTTAAGCAATTCAACTTCCATTGATGATTGTCTCTAGACGTCTTTTCATTTGATAACAACGGCAACGATGAGAAAAATGTGAGAGTTTAGATGGGAAAAGACTCGAAAGTTGAATTCATGCCTATTCTTTTTGTTAAAAAATAAAAATTGGTCACAAAAAATTACCCATTTATATATGCACTGTGTACTACTTAATTAAGTGTCAAAACCATATCACCTTTTATGCACTAATACGCTTGAGAGCTTGATTGATACAAAAGTTCAATTTTCACGTAAAATTTCGGGATTGAATGTTATTTTTCTTAAAATTTAATGATGCATGAATGCCGACTTTTAAAAAAAAAAAAAAAATCATATCTCAATCCCATTTTCAAATGCTCCCAATAACTTTTATTTAATTCTTGCAAAGTGGGAAATCAATTCAAAACAATTTGGCCCACAATAAGCAACTCAAATATTGTATAATTTGTGTGAGACGATGTATGATGGCAAACTTTCTTTCAACGTGAAACCAATTGGAATCGCATCTTATCCAAGGCGGGAGATCCAAGGAACCTGCCAAGCATAAATTATATAGCTGTGTATGTCAATATGTTATCAAAATAGTGAGTAATGCTATAAAATAAAAAAATACATATAAAATTTATCACTTAAATAATATAATTAGATAAAAATTAATCATTTTAAAAGAATTAAAAAAACATATTATTCACAACAACACCTATCCAAGTGCCGGCCGGTGGACGACACATTAATTTGGACAATAATATTTTCAATGTGAAAGTGTTTATTTGCTAGCTTTGGCCAATTAGAGGCTGCCAATATGTGAACTGTTTGACTTGATATCTATAAGAGTCCAATCAATTACACGTACAGCTCATGTTATGTATATATGACAAAAGTTACATTAGTCATTTAATTAGCAGCATGTCCGTATTCTCCAAGCATACCTCTATTCACATTGCGTGATATACATACAGAGAGAGTAATTTGGACATTCCCTTTCATATGTCACCGGCGTAACTTACAGAGTCAAATGACTCACATAATACTCTAATGTTCTTGGCTCATTTTTCTAACCCAATCGTGCAAGCCTTTGACATTAGTTTATTCTGCTTCTTATTAACACTTTTTCACTTAAATATCAAAAGCACATTATACATTCTGTACGTACGTAGTTTTACTCTCTCTACTATTCTCTTCTCTCTCTCTCTCTCTCTCTCTCTCTCTCTCTGTGTGTACGGGAACAAAATGACCACACCATCTTCAAGCTATCCTTTCTTCTCTTACCTGTAACGCTCTCTTCTTCGATACAGTTTTATTATTGGCTTTCTGTAGGTCTTTTTCTCTTGTATATGGGGGCTGGGTTATCTGGTTTTGTTGCAGAGGGTACTGGAGATGAGACTCCATTGAAGCCGGGTCTCGGGGTCATGCCGGAGAGCTGTGTGGCTCTGGTTCTGAAGTATCTGGACCCTCCAGAGATTTGTAAATTGGCCCGGTTGAACCGGGTTTTCCGTCAAGCTTCGTCAGCTGATTTTGTATGGGAATCCAAGTTACCGGAAAATTATCAGTGTCTTGTGAAGAAGCTGTTTAATGAAAGTCCAGAGAATTTAGCCAAGAGAGACATTTATGCTAGATTGTGTTGTCCCACTCACTTTGATGGGGGAACCAAGGTGATTCTCTCTCCCAACTCTTTCTCACTGGGTGCTTTTTGGAAATTTTGCCCTCCCACTTTGCCGTTCCTTTGCTTATATTCACATGCATATGTATATATATATATCTATGTTTGATGGGTTGGTGATTATGTGGTGGCTACCAAAAATTTTAGCCTCTCTCTCTCTCTCTCCTTAGTTGTTGATGGGTTAGTATGTTGTTGGATCAACCGTTGGCAGGAAGCATGGATGGAGAAGAGAAGTGGAGAGATTTGTGTTTCGATTTCTTGGAAAGGATTGAAAATAACGGGTATAGATGATCGGAGATATTGGAATCATATCCCAACCGATGAATCCAGGTTAGATATCTCACTAAGAATTCTTTTTTTCTTTTTTTGTTTTGGCTTGTTATAAAAATGGCCACATTTGATTATTGGACAATCAGGCTCAGGAAGTTCTGATATCCGTTTATTCTCTTTATCATTTTTTTTTTTGGTAGAGATCTTGGTGGAGGGGACTTGGTTTCAAACTCACTTCTATTTCTAGAAGACTAGATCGGAATCCAACATTTTCAAATTTTTAGAACAATTTTAGTGATGATGATGATGATGTTGCTATGGAGGGTTCATGATTGTTTCATCCAAGGAAGAACCCAATTAGTGGATGTCTATTGCTATCCTAATATCTTGACCCATATTATTGTCCTAATCTCTAAGACAGCTACACCTTAGGCAAGTTGTGCTGGGCTGACCAGCCCCTCTCAACTTGAAGTCATTTTTTACAACTTGAATCCCAACTAGGGTTAGGTTTAGGAATGGCAATGGTCCGGCGCGCAGGGTGAAGGTCGGAATTTACATCACTGCCTTTACTTAAAATATCCACCTTCACCCCCGGCCCAAACTTTTTTTTTCTTTTTTGTACAAAGAAAACAAACATCATCATGAAGTAAGAAAAAAAATAGAAAAAAAAAAAATTGAGGTATCAAGAATATTAATAGTCTCATGATCTTCACTTGATAATAAGATAAAATTAATCTCTAAATATTTTAGGTTCTATATACATCAAAAATGTGTTATTATATTGCCAAAAGAAACTAAAACTTAAAATTAAAAATTAAAACTCATCCAACAAACAATATTAAAAAATTAATGAACATAAGTTTGACACTAATCAATACAAATCCTAGTGATAGCATCACTAGCATACTAAATACTAAAAAAAAGGTAAAAGTGACCTATATAAAAAAATTAAAATAATTACTAAAAGTTGGGAAAGTAGAGCGGGGAGGGACATGGAAAGAATTTAGTCAATCTCCACCTCCACCCTTTCATAAATTTTTGTTTTCATCTTCATCTCCATTTTATAGTCTTCATTCTTATCTCATACAAGACGAATTTGATTGAACCTCCATTTTTTCTCGTTACATTGTCACCCCTAGTTAGGTTTATGAAATCAATTCTCCAAATACTTGGGTGGCCAGTTGAGTTATTGACCCAAGAAAAATCCTAGGATAAGATCTTCCTTGGCAGCTCTCTCTCTCTCTCTCTCTCTCTCGCGTCTACATCTCAATTCAAATATAATCATTTTATCCATCAAAATTCTCCTGTTCCTCTTTTCTTATCTTCCTTCCTGTTTAATTTATTTGATAATGTTCCCAATTCTGAAGTCAATGGACAATAATGAGCATGTAGCAGGGGAAAGGGGCCAAGTGGTTGTGTCTACTAATAAAGATGGATTAAGACTCACTCAACTTGCGAAGATATTTTTATTATTCTAGGTCTTTCATATTCCATTAACTGACGTAAATGCCTACTGTTAGTGAAATATGGATACCCTTTCTAATTTCTAATTTTCATATTCAGTAAAAGGTCTGAATCCGAAGGGTAATTTATTTATTTATTATGTGTCTTTGTCATAGCCTATAATTGGGTTGATCATTCTTTGCCCGTTTGCCGGTTGAAATTTCTCCTGATAACATAGAGTGAACACTCGAGAAAGTGTGCGGTAAAAGGAACCGCAAATCACAGGTGTCGATTAAAACCGTGAGTCACCAGCGAAAGTTGAACCCAAGACTTACAGGTCATCCTAAAGTGTAATCAGGCTATCCGAGCGGGTTAGTATGTGTATCTTTTATTCCTACAAGTCGTATAGATTTTCTACCACTCAGTGGTTGTTTTGACGGGTAAGAATTCGAATTTTTAGCTTAATACTTGGTTCGAGTGTCTATAGGTGCTTGTTAGTGTTAAAGATATATTTTATGAGACCTAAGTTTCGGCCTCGACATAAGTGCGATAAAATTTCTCGTAAATAGTTCTGTAGTGCTGAAAGGTAATATTGTTTGGTAAATACGTGGACTTGTCTGTAAATCTATTTTTTGTAAAAAAAAATATATAAATTTTTCCAAGAAACTACAATCTTGCTATGTTATATTTGTTTGGGATAATCATCCTTTATTCCCTTGTGATTTAAGCGACAATCGCATAATCTTTTGTTGTTTAAAAGTGAACACCTAACGCTTTTATGGTTTATGCTTGATTATATAATGAATGAAAACTATTAGAATTAATAACAATTATGTTATAGGGGTATTTTTATAATTTTGTCTCTTTAAAATAGAATATCAAAAGGAAGATTTTTTCCTTTTACATCAACAAAAAGGGTCATCCTTCGCATAGGTATTTTAATTATTTCACCAAATCTTCTATTCATTTTGCAAATAAATTCAAACTATAATGAAGTTATGTATTCACTTTTGAATTATAAAAGTTGTGTGATTTTTGTTCAAACTACAAGTGTAATAATCTCTATTTGTTTTCATCGCCTTGCTATAGATCAGGGTGGCGATTGGATGTTGCAGAAAAGAGGAAAAAAAAATACACTTTTTTTGTGGTTTCTTGGGCAATAGCCCAAAAAATTGGTGTTACAAAACTTGCCTATCCTTTGTGAGAAGTGAGAGTGATGCTTGCCAATCCCATAAAATATGCCAGTTGTTTTCAACAAACAACGTCCAAAAAGTAAACATGTTCCAAGTGATCCAATATAGAATCATTGTATTCTTTGATTGTACATTTGCAGAGAACCAACAACTGATCTGGAATTTTGCCTTTGTTTGATATGTAGATTCCACACAATTGCATATCTTCAACAGATATGGTGGCTGGAAGTAGATGGAAGCTTAGAATTCCAATTCCCAGCAGGAACCTACAGCCTCTACTTTCGTCTCCAGCTTGGAAGAGCTACAAAAAGACTCGGCCGGCGGGTCTGTAACCTCGACCAAGTCCATGGCTGGGACATTAAACCAGTCCGGTTCCAATTTTCGACGTCAAATGGCCAGAATGCCATGTCCCAGTGCTATTTGAATGAGCCAGGGAGGTGGGTTCACTACCATGTTGGTGACTTTGTTGTGGAAAACCCTGAAATGCCCACAAAGATCAAATTCTCTATGACACAGATTGACTGCACGCATACAAAGGGTGGCCTGTGCTTAGACTCTGTGTTGATATTGCCCCAAGGGCAAGCGAGTATTTTTATGAGAGAGTTCTAGACGACTTTAGTATTTATATTTGGGTTCGAAACATGAAAACAGTTTTTCTGCACATAGATGAACACTCCTTAGCAGTTGGTTCCTAGTACTTGTGAAATACAACATTAGGTATTATTTTTGTCACATAATTTAGAAGTTGGTAGTGCCTAGTAGAAAGCAGTGAGGTCTGTTTTTGCTGTCCACATCATGTGTTTTTCAACCAAAAGTTTGAGTAATTGCTTTGTCTTTGCTTTTGTAATTTTTATTTCTTGTACCTGCATGTGTTTGTTCATATTCTTTTTTTATTTATTTTTATGTACATTCTTGTGAGTCTTTTTATATTTTTTTCCTTTTTTAATAGCTTATGCCATTTTTTTTGGTCTTGTATAGCAAATGAAAACAATGGATTGTTTCATCACTTATATAGCTTCAGACGCCTTCTTTGTGCTAAACTTCTCCCTCATTATTGTGACCCTCTTCTTTCTTTTTTCTTTTATGATCGTAAAGACAAACAGGCACTCTTAAACTAAAACCGTTTTCAAAGAGCGACTTAGAAAAAGCAATCTTGTTTCAAAAAGCGCTGCATACAGTTCTGGGTGTTGCAGAACTGCTACTAAAATTTTGTTCCTTCTCTTTTTATTCTAGCGTCGAGGGGCGTGTTTATAAAGTCTTTTGCTCTATCAATTATAACTTCTTGTTTGCTGTTGATCTAGGAATAACAAGTAGACAACTCCCAATTTCCAAAACAGTTGATCCTCCCCTGCAGTTATACTCAATGACTCGATAATTTTATTAATTTAATATTTTTTTTGATATACCGAGTACCTGATAATGAATAAATCTCTTTAAAAAAATACCCTTTTATAAAGTATTACCAAAAAAAAAAAAAAAAGTAAGTTTATAAGATGAAAAGAAAAAATAAAAAAAGGCCTCCGGGATCTTGCTCTTTCCTTGAAAGGTGCACTCAAAACGCTGCTGCAAGTCAAATCACGAGAAGACCACAACTAATGTAAGCCACCATAATCAGTCTCATTCTTGTCAAAGAAGGGAACCTGGCTTAATAGTCAATAACTTGGATCAAAGGCATCATAATGACATGAAAACCAAGGAATGAAATATGTGAATACCACGCACTAATGCGAAACGGAAGCTGTTCTTAAGTTTCATATCCATCAGATTACACTTGCAAGACTTTGGCAACCGAAAACCCACAGGGATTTGAGGGAGACAAAAACTGAAAAAAGGAAAAAGGGAAACTAAGTACCTACCGGTGTACAAGTGCTTGAAATCACAACAAACTCCATAGATAAAAATAAAAATATAAATTGTGAAGGACATAAAAAGGGCTGCCAATCCAAATAACCTGTACAAAGTTATATGCCAGAGCACTTCACCCAATGAAAGCCAATAGCAGAGCCAAGTGCATGCAACAGTGTCACGCCTTCCAGTCAAAACCCATATTATCGTCAAGATCACTATCAAAAAAACCATTTTCTGTGAACTCATGGGCAATATTCTGAACCATTTCGTCTGGCAAATGAAGATTCTGCGGCAAATCAGGTGCTTTCGGGTTGAACCCGTTGTTGCCACCAGCAGCAGAAGAGTCGCTGTTGGAAGCAGCTTTAAAACTATTGCTTCTGCTTGGCGTAGGACCCATAGAACTTCCTGCCACATTGACAGATCCGGCAGTGGCTGCTGAGGCATTGCTTCCGAACGCCAATCCATCCCTTGTCACATTTCCATTAGCATTCTGCCCCTCGAGGGACTGCTGCTGCATCCCTCCCACACTATTATTGTTCATATCCTTCAACAGTTGCTGGATCATGTGCTGTTGTACAGCCTGGCTGCCTTGAGGTTGATGTGGATGGCTCCGTTGGTGTATGCCATTACTATTCAGTGACCGTTGCTGTGGCTGTTGCTGCTGTGGAAATTGGGAATTTGAAAAGCCACTAGCTGGTAAATTCTGCATGCTCCCCGGTAGTAGAGCACTGGGCCCTTGAAATGTTGAAGATGGATTCTGGTTAGAATTATTGAAGGAAGATGAAGCCTCTTGCTGAAGTGAATTCGAGTTTGAATTTATCGAGTTCTGTCTCATCAGCAGATTCTGGTAGTTAGTCAGTGCCATAGCAGCTTGTGCCGAGCCACTTAGAGCTCCTCGGCCAACCATGTGATGGTCATTACTCATCTGGCTGTTCACTCCAGGATGCAATGCTATTAATTTATTGAGAGTGTTGCGGTCAGTTGGCAGACCTTGAATTGTCGCTAGCTGCTCTATATCATGCATCTTTTGCATCTGGAGCTTGGCAGCAGTAGTGTGTCGAGGATAATTTTTCAAGCCCTCTGCAAATCAGTACCCGTATCACATCAGATCCAAGTGAAAAGAAGGTTACACAATGTAGATAATCGAGTATGCATTCACAAGGATATACAAGCATTTTGTTAATTTTAATGGCAAGAATAGAGAGCCGGAATGGGAATCTAATTCCAGGATAGCATGTATGCATTCACAATGATCTATCGGCATTTATTATTTTGAACAGCAGAAATAGAGGGGTTAGACTGAGAATCTAATTCCAGGCCTCCTTCTATTGTTTGGTGTGTCCAAGACAGGGAAAGTCATTCTAGATTACCTACTCAAAAACCAAGTGCGAATCCTCCCCCCCGCCCCCCTCCCCCCGGGTGCTCTTCCTTTTTCTCTCCGGGAACCATCTTCCTCCTTCAAGATGCAAATCTTACAATCCTGGACTTCAAAAACAGAAAGGTGGCTGACAATTTTATATTTTGTCATTTTTCCATATAGGATTTCCAATTGCTTCAAATGCATGAATAGCATTGACACGAGAATCTAATTACTAGTAATGTGATCCTTGGTAATGAGATTCCCATTTCCCATTTCCGGTCTTTAATTCTTCCCATCCAAAGGATGGGGCCTCAAGACGTTTTCACTAACTCTTCTGAACTGCATCTTTCAAAAGGAACCCAGTAGATATAAACAGATCAACCACCTTGCAATATGTAGAGATCATTGACAAAATGCAAGAATGACAGCAATGAAATAGTTACCAATTGGCCCAACTTTTTGTTCCCGGCAGAAATCCATCAAGTCTTTCATACTGTTGACAACCTCAGATATCTGTTACACGACAGGTTTTGGATGAACATAAGAAACAGAAAGATACTACTTTAAAATAGGTGGTCAATTTTCCTACTGGAAAGCAGGTTGAGAAACAGAAAGATATTTTTCTTGTTGGTACAGAAACAGAAAGATACTTACCTGCAAGCACCTTACATATCGTTTGGAAAATCCCAAATCATTTAGTGAATGCAACTCCAATGTCCTCGCAAGTTGACGCCCAGCTGTCACAACCCTGAGGTATGAAGCATTTCCATCTCTTAAAATACTACCATCATATGACACAGTTCACCCATGCTAAGCCAGATTATTCATTTTCCCCCAACTCTATCAGAAACCAGAAATATTTTACAAGAACTGGATTTTTACAATATGTAAAAAACTGCCATTCACAGATGATTACTTATTCCATTGTAGCCGAGGAACAATTTCACTTCTGTCTAATAGTGTACAATACTCCAAAACCGGAGTTAAAAAAATTAACATACTAGTAACATAAATATTATGTCATGCTCTTTTTTTTTAAAGCTTGGGAAATGGAATTAATGCCCAAGCAATGTAAATCAGCACAAAAGTTATCTGTTTTGGGAATCAAAAGAACTCAACCAAAGTAAAGGGCTGGATCACGAGAAGATAACATACACACAAGTAACTAGAGGACATTTTGCCAATTAACTCACATATTGCTGTTTGTCTGTAAATCCTGCTGAGAAACGCCATCAGATCCACTCTCAGCAATTGTGCTTTGGCATTTCTGCGCAACCTGTAGCAACTGATTCACCTGCAAAATATGTATGTTTCATAAGTAACAGATTTTTTCCTTTTTTTTTTAATAATCAGTTGAAGTTAAAAATTTTAATCCGTGCCCCTTTATTTAGCAAGTTAGTTTAAAGAAATTAAAATGAATGAATAAATTCAAACCAAAAGTGGGATGGCTTTATAATCTCTGACACATTATCTGCAGGATTTCATTGAGTTAGAAGTTCTCCTCCACTGGAATACTGAGAGATAAATCTAGAAATGATTGGTATATTAAAAATACTGATATCCAGCCAAAAATAAAAAATTGATACCATTCATTCCAAAAGAAAAAATGATGACATATTTTCATGCTTTTATTCTGATGCTTGGCAACTGAAGGAGGGGCTTCACTCAATCCACAGGGACTATGAAAACAAGGATTGCCTTTGCAACAAGGATTGATGGGATATTTGCCTATGACAATATTTTAGATTTTAATCAGAGTTTGAATAAAATCAGGGCAAGGAGTAAATAGAGAAAAATAAACAGAGGGACAGACTGGAAGAGAAGGGAAAAATTGGGGGGGGGAGGAAGAAGTTAACAACCTCCTTCACAGGGAGGAGTGACAGAAAAAGGTTCGACCAGCAAATAACAAGAGCCTTTGCCCGCTGCTTGAAAAAAATAGGGAAATTCTATGATATTTCAGGGAAGCACATTTAAGTTTCTGTGATTCTCTAAAATATCTTCCAGGAACTTTTGATGAGTGTAATATGTTCTTTAGGAGACAATTCTAAATCTTTTGAGGAGGGCCAAATCAACAGTAGTCATCTTCATAATCTCCCAGAGTAGGCTGAGTTTGTTTGGGCATATGTTTGGCAGACAAGAGGGCGGATTTTTCATAATGTGGAACTAATACTGTTTTTGTGTTTTGGACATTTCCAAACTCATAAAGAAGGATAGACAACAGGTTTTCATCTCATAATTGTTCTTGTGTTGGAAGGATCCCCTCACCAGTCCACCTCCATTGTGTAACTCGTCTTTTGATTAAAAAAAACAGTGGCTTGCACCCACAAGCGCGCATGCACAAAATAAAAAAATAAAGAGCTCCAAAATATGAACAATTGAATGGAATAACGATGCCAACAATCTAATTATTGATACATAAACATCCTGTTTGAATCTTAAAGCCATCCAAGTTTAGGCAAGAGGTTGGAAGCACGCAAATCTGTACCTGTGGTGCGACCAACCTGCGAGGAAGAAGTTCTTCATGTCGACGTGCACAAAATTCCCAAGATAAAATCTGAAAGAGGAAGGGATATGCAAGTGCCAACAGGTTACAGATAGAATAAAGAAAACTATCACTAATTACATGTCAAATAGTATTTTCTAACCTTTAAATCGGGGGTGAAAATAATACGAAGCTGACCCTCACGAACAACACGAAGTTGCTCATACACACTTTCTTGAACTGCTTTCCCATACTCCAACATCATTACTCCATTAGGAAATCTATTTTCACGCGGCAAGTCCAGGAATAAAAGTTCATCAATGACACCACTCCCAAATTTGATTTCATTAAGCCTAGGGAGTACTTCAAAAGTTGCCTCTGTCAACACCCACCACAAAAGGAAGGAGAGAGAGAGAGAGAGAGAGAGAGAGAGAGAGAGAGAGAGAGAGTAAAATGTGTTAAGGCAGATACACAGAATCTGATCAATAAAGCTTATACTGATGAATTGCAAAACACTTAACTAGTTATACCATGAACTATGACATTAGATCAAAGCCCTAAGCATCTCTTTTTTATTAATAAAAGCCCTAAGCGTCTCTTTTTCATTAATATAAAAAACCAATTCACATTCAGTTGATGCACAATAAGCCGCCACACCTAACATATCTTACAAGCTAAGCACACAAAAGTTCATCATCAACATAATTTCTTATCAGACTAATCCACTTTTAACATGCTTCTTTAGATGCCAAATTTGGTGCATGACCCATGTCACTATATCACAGTCAAGATATGTGTGAGAGAGTAAAGACTGTCAACAGTTGTCCAGGTTAGTCCAGATTACTCCAATATTTTGAAGTACATATTGATCATAGTCAACTAATGCGTATTATGATTGTTTCTTTTATAAGTACAGTTATAATTACGAAATTTGAAATTTAAAACATAACAAAATTTGTTTCTTTTATAAGTACAGTTATAATTACGAAATTTGAAATTTAAAACATAACAAAATTTAATTTAAAACATGCAGCACAAGCATCCCAACAACTGTCAACAAATTAACCTATAGCACACATACAAGGATCCCCGACTTGCAAGAAAATTAAAACTCATCAAAGGCACATCATTCAACAACAAATACTCTTGATTCACTTACCAAAACCCCTTCCAGCTTTTGAAGCACAAATGTCACACTGCCAAGCATCCTGAACAGAAAAAGAGGAAAACACCAAATTTTGCTTGTAAAAAAAAGCCAACCAGGTAATGTGAAGGGAAAAATAAAGACAAAACAAAAAAATTGTGTATGAACATCCATTTCAAAATCATATATCTAATTACACATAATGTGTGAGATGAGCAAATTCAGTTGACAGCTTGTATTGAAATCATATTGGTTATGGCCACATTTAATATATGTGTATCTATATGTATATATATATATTTTTTTATTGAATTGATTGCTATTCTTGAACCACTTTACCATGCCACTACACTAAGATTTAGGAATTCTTCAACAGAATGGGTTTCAGATTTTTAAGTGAAAATCAAGGGGCAAGCATAGCTATGTTGGAAACATAATAGGTTTTAGAATTTTAAGTGAAAATCAAGGGGCAAACATAGCTACATTGAAGAGATTATACGAAATACTTGTCGATGCATTTGGGCCGTGTACTACAGTCAACATCAGCTATAGCATAGGATAAAAGCATGGATATACATCCAAATCATAAATCGACAACAAAGCAACTGACCATGGTTGCCTGAGGGAAAACACCGAGTGAATGATGTCCGACGTTATCATATAATGACAAACACCATCTTTTCTTTGCACGGGGGGAGTAATACTCTGCAACAAACTTCCTCCAATAGGCAATGGAATTGTCCTATCAAAATAAATAATGTCATGACCGAGTCGGACCAACCTTAAAAATGCAAAGCTACTGCATTGAGAGACAAAATTGTAATTATGAATGTAAATGAACAGAGATTGAGTGTGTTCACAGCTGAAGGGAAAAAAAAAGGAAAATTTAGGTAAAGAACCATAGTAAAAAGAATAAACAGGAAAAAGTAAGCAATGCTTGATGTAGTCAATAAGAGATCCACTCACGGAGGGGCGTTGCCGCTGATGATATAGGTATTGCATAAGCCGACGAGAACATACACCATTATCATATGGACGCTTTATGGAAGCTATGGACTGCATGCCCTGTTGTTGAAGCTGTTGTCTCAACTGCAGCTGCTGCTGCTGCTGCTGTTGCTGTTGCTGTTGCAGTAAGTGGGCTCGCTGCACTGGTGAGATAGACTGCAGAAACTGTTGCTGCTGTTGCCGCAGTCTCTGCTGCTGAATCAAAGCTTGCAACTGAGGATTGTGGGTTTGTAACTGCATAGAGTCCTGTCTCTGCAGTAGCTGTTGTAGAACTTGCGGTTGCATAATATCTTCCTGCTTGATATCCAACCGAGGTTTCTTCTGCATCTGGGATACAATGTAGGGATCCTGAATGAAAGTGCCAGGGACCCGTGAGCCAGTGGGAAGTGAAACATGGCCCATTCGTGACGTGGGCAAGGATGTAGCACTGGAAGCACCTTGCTGCTGCTGATTCTGCAGCACCTGTTGGGAGCTCAGGTCTTGATGGGAGCTCTGCTGCACTATAGAGGATCCGTCCATAACCGATGAGCCTGAAATGCTTATATTATTTGATGAAAATGACAAGGGCGATGCAGGCAGGCGCATGTAAGATTCTGTATTGATGCTGGCACTTCTCTGGAGATGGGGCCCTCCTGAAAGCCCAGAGTTGGCATCTGTAACCAATGAACTTGCGCCAACGCTCGGCCCTGAGTTTGCCACACTACTAAAGACTGTGTTACTTGCGTCTCCAGAAACAGGACCCAGATTTGAACGTCCAGATCCTGGAATCGAATTCGATGAGTTTCCAAAAGATGAACTCAGGTGAGAATTTCCCACAGCCTGGGACTGCCCATCTCCTTGGAAAAAGATGCCGGAACTAGATGAAGAATGTGCTAACCCTCCGGGCACCCGGGAAGGTGCCATGGATGGCACCACAGCCTGGTGACCGGAATCTAAATAGCTCTCCAGAGCCAGGCCTTACAGCTCTATTACCAAAACAATGGGATCAAATTCCTGAACGAACAAAGCAATTTAACCTTGTAGAAGAACCCCCACAAACTACTGCTTCAAAATCCCCAATAACACAATACAATATAATTATCCTCCTCCTCCATCTAATACAGTGTCAAAACTTGCCATTATGGTATCTGATCATCGCAATAAAGCAATAAATTTCACAAGTGCTTCAGTGACCTAATCATTTGCAATGTTTCAATAGGTAAAACTGTCGGAAATTTTGTAGGGATCTAAAAACAACTGGAAAACATAGCAAACAGAGACCTTATCAGCTAAAAATCCAACATAAAGAACACTCCAGATCAGAAGCGAACTCACGTAAAATAGGCTATTCTTATAAAGAAAACAATGAATCCCCAATTATATCCACAAAACCCTAAATTTCAAGTTAGCTTACAAAGAACAAGAAGACTAACACTGACCGAAAACCAGAATTTCTCTACATTCACAAGGCGTCACAGCCAAGAAACTACTCAATTCATTAACTAAAATTGTAAAATTCATCAATTAAAAAATTAAAACCCAAACCTCATCACAAAATTGGGAATCGGGAAAGCGATCAAGCTCGAAACTCCATGAATCAAATATGTAATCACGAAACTTCAATAGTAAAACTCAGACTTGTCGTCAATTTAAGACTTAATAGTACCTTAAATTTAAAGATCGAAGAAGTATCAAATAGGAAGATTTACGCAGAACAATACACAAATCTTGGGACTTCCATAGTTCTAGTAATTGTGCTATATATATGTATGTATACGCAGTGATATATCCTTGCAAGAAAATAAAATAATAAAAAAGAAAAGATAAAAGAAAGGAGCTACTTCTACGAACCTCAAAACAAGAAGCTGGAGAGAAACGTTTCGTGACGAATTCTTCGGAACTGAATCGGAAAGAGAGTAGGTTGGGATCAGCATTATATAACTAGCTGCAATTGCAGACGAGATTTACCGGCTGCACCGGTGGGTAACCCTACTGGACCGCCTATAGCCGGTTATGTATGGACACGTGTCGCGATATGATTTGGGGGTGAGAAGTCGGTGCAAGATCTCGCGGTGGCGACGCGCGGTCGTGGGTTTTGACGTGTACGTGGCATGATTCCGTTGCTCCGATAACATAAATGAGATGGTTAACTGGGTAGGTCTAGCTAAGAAAGATCAGATACAGTTGCATTCCATCTCACATCACGGTTCCCCTCCAATAAGATCTTTCCACTGTTTCATTCCACCCTTCGATCTCAATGGACAGTAGAATTGTACTTTGATATACAACTACGTGGCAATTATTGATTGGACAGTGTTGTCTTCGCTATTATTGAGGTAGCGAGTGGAGACCTAGGATCAGTTTGCCACGTGCGGAACATGACAGTAGAAACAGATGCACGTGCGGGGTTCTGCCAGGGGTTGTACCAAACTCTAGATATACCTCTTTACCGAATTTTCTTACTGGAAACGAAATCCATAGCAAGGCCCTGTTTGTCTTTCTGAATTCCTCAGTAGTGAAACAATTTAATGACTTTATGTAAGAAATAACAGTGACCAAGTGTCCAGTGGAAACCAAAGTCAATGGCTTATGTTTGGATCTACCATAGTGACATGCACAAAACGTAATCCTGGGTTTGGAAAATGACCTTTTTATAGTGTAACAAAAGTGCTAAAAATCTTCCTTACCAAACGGAATCAATGAGCAAGTATGGACAATTAAGTATGTTTGGTACAAAAGAATAGAATGGTTATTCTCACTTTCATTATCATTTCTTTATTTGGTACCACTATTTAAGATTGGAATGACCATTCTCATGGAATGATTATTCTCACATTTTATTAAAATGATCATTTTCTATTTCAAAAGTGGGAATGGTCATTTCATTCTCACATAAAATAATATAAAACAAAACTTAATAAGATTTTTATTGTTAAATTTCTTTCAAAAAATATAAAACACGTTTGGTAATTATTTTTTTTATTTTAAAATTTTTTAAAAATAAAAAAAAATTTTAATTTTAAATTTTAAAATTTTAAAAATTTTAAAAAGTTAAAAATTCATAAAAATATTTAATAATTAAACCGCCGCCGCCACCGCCACCGCCATTACAAATCCTTAATAAGATTTAATGATTAAATAATATATATTACTAATATTTTGTATGAACATAATATTAATTTTTCATATCATACACTAATTTCATTTCATTCTATTCTAGCATTATTTATTAGTTTTATTAAACAAGGGAATGAGAATGACTATTCCATTTTCATTTCCATTCTTATTTTATTTTTTTTCATTCATTTTTACCAAACATAGCTTTAAGGTTTATTAAGAGGCCAAGTAGGTCTTACTTCTAAGCCACACATGCACAAATACGCGTACGAGGTTTAGCAAAATCTCTTTCCTAATTTAAGGGAGAACTCACTTTCACTTTCACCCTCTTCACTCAATTGAACTACTGCCCCCGTGATTTGCCTTATGGGGACAGTTTTCCTTTTTTCTTGGGGTTAATTTTTCTATGAAATTATCAATCTTATATCGGTCTCAAGAACAAACAAATAAGGAAGAACAAGATTTCTTTTTTTTTTTTTTTTTTACATCCGGACCACATTTGTTTTGTAGAATGGAATAACGGGGATAAATTTCAAAGATTATAAATTCCTATAAAATAATTTTGTAATTTGATCTACAATCCCAAACTATTGGATTGCTTATTCCATATACTCCTGCAATAATTTAATCTCGTGTATATAGACAAGGGTGGAGTAAGGATTTTAATTTACCCTAGGCTATACCAAAATTTAATAAACTATAAAGCAAAAAATTGTAGAATATATATATGCAAAAGTTACATAGACCAAATAATTTTACAACTAATATGTAACAAATGTGTACATAAAATAAGCAAATACTAAAAAATATTAAGAAAAAGTACCTATTAAAATTGTGTCGGACATTTTTTCATAGAATAAAAATTATTTATTATCAAATCTGAATGGATAGGTTCAAAAAGTTCTCTTTCAATATAAAGTGATTGGCCCTTAAGTGTTCTTAACACATAAAAAAAACAATTTTGCAAAACAGAAACAAAAAAGTGGTATCTCAACAATCAAGTTGACATCTGTTGTTTTTAGTCGAATGTGCTACCTAAACTTAATAACTTCATTGTCCTCTACTCTTGACATATTTTCCTTGTCTAATTACGAAGATTGATAACATTGATTACAATTAAAAAATATACTAGTTAGATTCTTTACTAGTAAACAGATTTTGTGCCTTTAACTTATTATATTTATTTGACTTCCTCACACAAAGTTATGTTTTGGTCCATGAAATAATCACATTGAAAGTATTTTGGTTGCTTACTTGCTGGTGAAACTATTGCATAAGTGAGGAAGTTTGATTAGAGAACATTGATTGTCGTGCATAGATAAACTCAAAAAAGTATAATAATAATGTATAATGACATTGATAAGACGAGAAAAAGTGTGAAGTGATTGCTAATTTATCTTAGAATTGGTTTGATGACTTAATATATTTATATAGAAAAAAGAAGAAAATGAGAAACATAAAAGGAAGAAGAGGGCCAAAAAAACAAAAAATCTGAAAGCGGTGGAGGTCGTCAATGGATGGTAAAGATCACGGTGGTTGAGTCATGGAGGTCTGCTCTTCCTTTTCTCTCTCTTGTATATACGTAAATATTTTGGGGTTTGTATTGTCGCTAAAAAAGGTGTGGGGGTCAAACCCAAATTTAATGGGGTCAAATGGTTTTTTTTTTTAAGAAAATCATAAAATTTTTTTTTTTTCAATGGTTAGACAACATGCAGTAATGCTAACAATAAACAACTCTAGGACACTTTTTTAATAGTTAATTAATTAATTTAATTTTTTTATTAGATTTAAAAATTAAAATTAAAATGGGCTATGTTAAATAATTAGACTACAATAAAAGATGAAAGTGGTGGGTTGGACAATATTAAGGTGAGATAAACTTAAATATTAAAAAATTTTAAACATTAAAAATAGGAATTGGACTATAGCCGAGGAGAACCTCTTTCGTCCCTCCACCCTTATATATGGGATAAAAAATCCTCTCTAGGCTCAATGTTCAAAATAGTGCATTTCTTATCGTCTTATGGTATTGAAATATAAAGACACCCCCAATCTCTGGATTAGTTTGAAAATATTGGGTTTAGGGTTCAAAATGATATAATTGTTATAAAAATAGTAAAATTACTGCTTATGAATTACTTTTTTAACTACTCATTATTATGCATTTTTTTCATCTATAAATAAAGTCTGAGAAATAGAGAGAGAATAGAAAAGAAATGAGAAACGAGAGAGAAAGAAAATGAGAGAGGAGAGAGAAGAGAGAAGAAAACAAATAGTATAGGTTAAATATTTCAGTTTAAGTTGTATTTTATATTTTGTTCTATGATAGAAATAAAATCTTGGATCATCAAGAAGATCTAACCATGTTGGGTGATCAAGAAAATCTATGTCTAATAATTCTAAAAGAACTATCTAACTATTATTTACAGTTCTAGAAGAATTAATTTTATTATATATTGTGTTTAATTATTTTACTTGCGTTATATTTATTTAGTTTTATAACAATAATTTATTATTTTTGGGTTCGGTAGTGTACAATCCTTTTTACTAAAGGGGCACATGGCTTCACATCCTAGAGCTGATGAAGATGTGCTCAGCGGTTGATTTTCCATTTTCTATTCTTCTTTCGTTTGGAACCTAGTCGTTCAATTAAATATTCCAAATTTTCCAATTGAGCATGTTAAATATGCGGATGATTAGTTATTAATTCTCAAGTAATGAACCATCATTGAATTAAAGTAATAAAAAGTGAAGTAGGTAATAACAATGATTGCTATGTTACCAATATTAAATTAGGGAGAACCTCTTTACAATTTTGTTATATTTTATATTCACCTTCTTAGTTATTTTTTTGCAAAGGTGTACTGTGCCAATACAAGTTTCAGAGTGATTTAATAGTTGCTCACTCGCTCTCAATCCTCTTTTAATAGTAGTAGATATATATATACACATCTTGTAGATTCTATTTGATTCACATTAGTTTTAGTGTAAGTGTTAAAGCATCACTTGCAATTATATACCTATTATTATACTTGTCTGTTTGATGTGTTACTCAAGCAGGTTTGGGCCTATAAGTTAGTCAAATTCAGACGAAAGAAATAAATAAACTACATTCAAGTCAACTTTTTAGCCAAAATGTTAGTAATCATCGTTCATTAGGTACATATAAATCCCCAGGGTTAGTAAAAGTTCGTAAAAATAATTCAAAATTAAAGTCGATAAAAAAGATATATCCAAACACATTATATTATTTTGATACATTAATGCACAGTCACGTGAGTACACATATATTTTTGTATAGTGGGAAGGGAATGGAAAGAAAATAAAAGAAAAAAAAAATGAGGAAATAGTGATTTCTCTTACCGTTTGGTTTTGCAAAGAAAGTGAAGTGAAAGAGTAGAGAGATTGATTTAAAATTTTTTTGTCTATTTTTCTTTTCCTTTACTTCTATTTTCCTCCTCTTTTCTTTCCAGGTAGAATCAAATGAGAAAGGAAAGTAAATAGTGATTTCTAATTCATTTTCCTTTCCTTCCCCCAAGTTACAAATAGGCAAGTAGTCTTCATTCCTTATATTACCACTTCAATTAATTTCTACCATTGCCAACTTACCAAGCTAATTCGACAGGTTGAACCCCTCTATTATAAATCTATTGGCATATATTTATTTTTAAAAATAAAAAAAAAATATTAAATATAACAGTAATATCACATCATTATATTAATATGATATTACAAACTAATAAAAATGTATTAAAATATAATTTTTATCCTCGTTATTTAAAATTAAGCCGCGTGTCTTCTTAGAGTTACGAGTTAGGACCACACGACTTTCTGTTATGCTGCCACTAGCATCTATCATAGTTGATGGAGTCGCAATATTAGCATTTTTTCGCCGACAAAGAACCAACGATTTTCTCATCTCCCAAACAGCTAGACGGAAAAATGAGTAGTAGCTTCTGCTTGCATCCGTTTGTCCCATTGGAAATTCGCGCCAATACTTGTCGTTCCCGTCTGGGCATCTCTACTCTCTACACCGGAGAAAGAAAGTTATCCACAATCTCGTGTACTCGTCTTGATGATTCTCAAACCACAAATCAACAGCAACTAAACCTATCTGTTCTTCGCTTCACTCTTGGTAAGCGCAGGCATCTCCCTCTCTCTCTCTCTCTCTCTCTCTCTCTCTCTCTCTAACATCATTTGGGTGTAGGAATATCTGGACTGGACGAGTCATACTTACCCAGATGGATTGGGTATGCTTTTGGCTCGTTTCTGCTCTTGAACCACTTCGTGGGCTCGGATTCAACTACCACCACACCAGCACAACTTGTAAGCGAACCCTTATCTTAAGACACGAATCATTTTGAATTTATTTTTATCTTTCCTTAAATTTTCTCTTTCTTGTGTAGAGATCAGAGGCTCTAGGTCTTTCTTTGGCTGGATTTTCTGTTGTACTTCCCTACCTCGGAAACTTTCTCAAGGTAAAGTCTTGACCCTTTTGTTTGGTTGCTGAGAAGCTGTTTCTTGTTCTGGTTTCCAAAAATATTCAAAGAGTCCGGAGGGGAAGGGTAAAGGCCATAACTTGGCCAAATAACATTATTAGGCTCTGTTCTGTTGAGAGGCAGATTTGTTTTCTTTGGTTCTGAGAGATGAAATAATTCTTACCCAAATACCTTTTTTTTTTTACTGCATTTTATTGGGCATGCCCAAATGGAGCATGAATGCTTTTGCTTTTTAATTTATTTTTCTACCTTTGTTAATTCTTTTTTTTTTTTTTTGTTTTCCCTCCTTTCATTTGAATGATGGATATACCTTGGTTATAGGTCAGTAGGACAATATGAATTTGCTGTAAGTCATAATGATTTTGTGTTTATGAGGCATCAAAATCTAAACTAGTAAAATATCAATTGGACAGAAATGTGATTACTCTGGTGTTTATGAAAGGTAAATAAGATCTTTGAATGCAGGATTTTAAATATATTGGTTTTTTATTTCCTCCTATGAAGTATTGCTGTTTGCTGGCCAAAATTTCTATTTGCTTATATACATCAACATTTTTCTATACATTTTTCTATAAAATTAAGGGGAACAAAAAGAAAATAATGAATCTTACAAATGATGCTAGGTTTCCATGGCTCCTCTTTGTATCAGGGTGAAGACTGTTTGAGAGCAGCCATCCCCTGTGAAGCTATTCAGCAAGCAGCGACTTGGCTTTCAACTTTATGGTGGATGACCATGATTGATAAAGCTACATTTATAATATGAAGAATCTCTAGACATACTTCTTATGTAGAAGAAAATTTATTTGAATTTGTACCTGCAAAGAATTCCTTTCGTGTTGTCTGACTATTGTTTCTTTAACTTGCTGTTGAACTAATCCTGCTGCCTTTGCTTGCAAGAGTCTTTAGCCTGTTTTTTCAAACTACTTGGGTCATCAGACATGGATCTAGGACATGAACTAGTACATAGTCTTATTGTACGAAATCAACAGTTTAAGATGAAAGAGGAAACCTACACCTGCACTAATAAACAGATTAAAGCTTATGTTTGTCAGGGAATTACAAGCCCTGGGACTTGGATTCTCTACTTCTGCAGTTGTGAACATTCTTCATACTCAAGAGCGTGCTTAATATTTCTATAAACCCAATTCTTTGAAAAATTGTGCAGGGTGCAACTCCATTGGATCAAGCAACTGTCCCTGAAAGTGCTGAGCAAATATTCATCATGTCACAAAATATTACAGATAATGTCAAGGAGGATTTGGCTTGGGGAACATATGTTCTATTGCGCAATACAAAAACCATATCTGTGGTATGCCCCAGACTTAACTGTTGTAAATTGGAAATGAATGCACCGTTCATGGTATATAGCTGTCCTGATAAGAAAATCAATTGTTTTTTTAGGTTAGAACTTTGCTTTCTTTCTCAAGGTTGTTGAACTCTTTTGTCTGCTAACTTTTTCAATGTTATAGCTTATATTGGATCAAGATGCATTGTGTGTACGTGGCTATTGGAACACACCTGGAGATGTATTGAAAGGTGATGCACTTGATTGGTTTCAGAAACAGATTCAACAGATTGGCCTCTCTGATCTAAAGGACACCCTTTATTTTCCTGAGACTGCAGGTAGGGGACAATTCAACATTGTTTTAGATCTTTACCATGGAAGTAATCCTAAAAATGGGAGTTCCCACACTAATCCTGATCCTGAACTAGTGTTGTTAACCTAAGTAGTTGAGACTTGAGATTTAGTGCTTTTCTGATGTTTCAGACTCTGAACTTTGGGAGATGCTCCCCAAAGGGACTCGTTCTCTACTTGTACAACCATTGCCACGAGCTCCAAAAGGCAGTGCCAGTGAGTTGGAGAAGACTGAGGGGTTTGTCCTGTTGGCTTCTAGCATCAGTTATGCATATAGCGATAAAGACAGAGCTTGGATAGGAGCTGTTGCTAACAAATTTAGAGGTAAAAGCATTTTTGCTGATTTATAATGCATCTGGAATAATCCATATTGTGCTGAATCAATCAACAAGTTAATTCAATAAATTGAAATGGAAGTCCTATCACCAATTGTGCTCTTTCTTGGGTATCCTATTTCCAAAGAGAAGACGGAAAGAAAAAAGAAGCAAAAGTCATTGCAAAAGGTCATGGGTCTTGGTTGGTAAATGAGTTTTTGGTTAGTATGCTCTCAAAACAGCTGGATTTCATGGCAGACTGACTACTGATGTGAAATAAGTTACTTATGAGAAAGGTATTCCAGCTACTAGATATTAGAAGAGAGTAATATGTCAATTCAGTTTATTGACATTCGGACTTTAAAAGAAAGAGTTTTGTCTCTTTAATTTGTAGGCTTCATTTCTTAAATTCAATGTTTGAAAAGGCCAAAATACCGCACTTCCTTAATTTGTTGGGGTTTGGAAAATACCAAATCTGCACTAGTTTTCTAGTTTGGCAGAACGTGAGATGGTTGATACCCTTAAAATATGATGCATTATTGGTCATGGTGAACAGTAAACCATCCTGATTGATGGTTTAGTAAATTAAGAGTAGTCAAAAGAAATCATGGAATGATTTATAATCTCTCTATATTCCTCTTGATTAATCTTTATCCAGTGAGAATATTATTTAAGAATGACTGTTTAACAAAATCAAGCCATCAACCACTTATCTTTGTGCTCCCAATGAGTTTTTTTAATTAGTCATCTTCTTCCAATAAGCCTCAATTCAGGGTACTTGTTGCATGCTTTTGCATCTTGAGAGAGAGAGAGAGAGAGAGAGAGAGAGAGAGAGGGCCAGTCAGCCTCCACTTGAAACCCTCAACAAAAATGAACACATCAACTTCTCCAAAAAAAAGAACACTTCAACCTGGGACGGCATATTTAAATTTACACTTGCACAACCAGAATATAGTTGATAAGTGGTTTGGCTTGATAGTTATGGTGCGCAACTTGTTGGAGGTCTAGACGGACTATGCTCTGAAGTAAATATGTTTGTCAAAGTTGTACCATTCACGCTCCATTTAGTTCTCCATGGAAGGTTAAGCATATTACTTGGAATAACTTTTTTAGCATAGTCCTGTGTCTTGCTCCAATTATTTATTTATTTTGTTTTATTTGTTTTAGTTTGTTATTATACTCCAAAGTCATTGCAGGCTATGCATATAACTATTCCAAATTGCAAGAGGGGTTCCAGTTTTCTTGACTATGTGGTTACTTTTGACTGTTATATGAATAAGCTTTCATCAAGATCCAAGCTTCCATTGAACACCCCCGAGAGTTTAGATTCTGTCAGAATCAATCAAAATATGTTTATAACTGATTGGTTACATATCTCAATTAGAAATTGTTCAAAAAATTCTCTTTCTCCCATCTTGGTTTCCTTGCTACACCTTCCTCTTCACATATTTGTGTGCAGTATAACATGGTGTTGGACAGTTCTCTGAAACCAGAAGTTATGTTCTACTTTGAAGAGGCTGAAGAACACTCGAGTTTCTACAAAAATTTCTCCAGGCCATACACAAGATTCTGCAGACAGAAAGGATGAAAGAAAAATTCTTGCTGTGAGTGCTGAAGAAAGGGAGGGAAAAAAAAAAAAAAGCTTGAAGAAACTGAGAGAATAAAAATTTCAAGTATTTGGCTACCTTAAGTCGCACAACTTTTCTGATAGCCAGGATTAGGCCTGGCATGAGACATTGCACATCTGTGATATCATGTTTGAGGGAATAAACCTGCGATCAACAGTTCTCAGATGAGATTATTATGTTAGAGAGGGTGCCATTCTGTGTGAAAGCTTCTATGAAGGAATGAATAGGCCCGACAAGCACACCTCTCCTGGACCAGAAAAGTAAACTGTTGTACTGGATGGGAGCCCCGGAAGAACCAAGCTGTGCACGCGGACTCCATCTTCTCCCAGAACTTGACCCCTTGCCTTGACAAAAAAAAGTTGGATGAACAATGTCGTGATGCTTGAATGAAAAGGATGCTTGATATCCTGTATTTACTTTACTGGAAAGATTTCTTTCTTCTGATTTCATTACTCAGTAACTGAGCTACATCTTCCATATTTCAGTTTTATTTTCAAGTTGTAATTTGACAAACAGCCAATTCTTTAGATTCCTCTCGTATTGATATATGATTCAGAGTTGAGTTTCTCCTTACCAAAACATCCGTTGAAATATCCTCTCTATTGTAGATCTGACCGAGGTTAGAGAGGTTGTTGGCAATTTGTATTGCATCCTGTGATGGGAAATCCTGTCCACCAACAGCAATTCCAGCGCCATAAATGCAAGGTAATGATATCTCTTTCTTTAGATTGTCTAGACTATTATGTAAACAGTACCAGAAAAGTTCATTCAAAGATGTTTTCCCATATGTTTGACTGCATATAAATATGTATTATGTGTAAGAATATATATGGAAAGAGCTCAACTCAAAAGCCTGAAAATGCAAACTACTTGGAGTAGATTGGAACTTACTAATGAAGGAAGATGAACTTAAAATTGGAATTTACGACTTGAATGGTGTTTGACATAAAATATGAGGGTGTGCATGTTGTCCTAACTCCAAGGACTAATTTGAAGATGACCACTAAAGCATCAGGGGAAAAGAAAGAGAGAAAAATTAAACCAAAGAGCAGAGGATGGCTATCTTTTTCAACTCTCAGTTCACACTCCAGTAC
The DNA here is from genome assembly GCA_033060915.1 of Euryodendron excelsum. Lineage (NCBI taxonomy): Eukaryota > Viridiplantae > Streptophyta > Magnoliopsida > Ericales > Pentaphylacaceae > Euryodendron > Euryodendron excelsum. The sequence goes on from CM065390.1 coordinate 4,123,330, forward strand.
AAAATGGACCAAATCTTTCATAATGAATCCAGCTTGGAGATGGGTCCATGGAGGAACTTATGGACAAACTTTCTCTATCCGAGTTTTAAAGATGTGAAAGGTTTCGGCCTCATTCTCCTTCAACGTTGATGACTAGAGTAGGTAAAAATTATAAATTCCCTGTTTTTTTGTTTGACCAAAGGATAGAAACAAGAAACCTACAATTCTCACCCAACTCGCCAAAGTGGTTGCAATTCTTTTGCATCTCGTTGACTCTGCTTTTGAATGAGGAGTTCTTAGCTGTGAGGTTTGTCTCGTGTATCAAAAAACTTCATCATAAATTCAAGTCTCTTGGGAATCACAGTAATGCAAAATCAAAAGATCAAGCCCTCTGCTTTGGGAGAATGCTGACAGTTGAGACACAACAATGTATCAGCTGCCGACATAGTATTAAAGTTTTCCCCAATGTGATTACCTAAATTGTTTGTACGCGGATTCCTGAATTATTAGTGTAAGAACAAGTTTGCATGATTTGAGACTCTATGCAATCCCGGTGTAACAAAATGTTCATAACTGTCTCAAATCAAAGTAGAATCTAGATACGATGTTTTGAATGTATAAAATTCTGCTTACACTTACTGCTGCATTTGATCTTGATTCAACAATTTCCACATTGTTGTAGTGGAAAGAAGCTGAAATTGCAGCTTGCTGGAGGAGTATAGATCCTATGGACAGAGTCGGTGTGATAAGACAACCCTAACATTAAATGCCAAAAATAATAAATAACTTCGTAAAGTTTTGGTCTGATGATAAATGTGGAAAATTAAACACACGAGAAGAGAGGAAAATAAAAAGATGGAAAGAAAAAAAAAAATGAAAATCTCACCCTGTGCTCACCATGCTGGCCTTCTCACAGAATGCCGACAATGCTGCTACTGTATCTAATTTAATGCGAGGCACATAAACCACACTCTTCATGCCAAATGCTGTTGCCTGTTCGAAATAAGATCATTTTTGGAGTGTCATGGCTAGAAATGTAGGGCAATCTAAAGTTAATGTTGATCAAGAGAACTAACCTGTTTTACATTATCATAAACTGCAGAAGGGTCTGTGAAATCCACAACAACTGCAGTTTCTTTTGACTGCAGTAAATTGCATTATAAGGTTTCGTTGAGAACCCAGAAACAGATGAACCTGAAGAAAAAAAATGGATTTGATTTGCAATACCTGAGATATAGAACCTAGTACCATTGTGAGATCATTCATTATGGGTATTTCAAGAGCCTCTTCCATGTCGCACACCTTTTGGAAGTATACAAATTAGAAGGAATAGAACATCAAAAGCTTCATGTCAGGGAAGGACATGAAAGAAAGTGAGAGGGTGAAAAGAATCAGAAACCTTTCCAATATCATCTCCCACAAAGTAAGAATCCACTGCACCAGCCACTTCCATCCCCCTGGCTTTTGTTACTGCAGCTACTGCTGCCCTTCCAATTTCCTTCGCTGCTCCATTTATGACTACCTCTTCCCCACAAACACAGAGAGAGAGAGAGAGAGAGAGAGAGAGAGAGAGAGAGAGATCTTAGTTCCTGTCCAATTAGTGCTCAAATTCTATGAAGAAGTAAATGAGAGAGACAATGGACATTGGAGTTGCACCTTGATGTTGTTTTGAGGTGGCTGCATCGAGCAAGAGATCGATGGCGGCCTTATTTTGACATTTTGATAGCTTCTATGGTTTGTGATACGAAATTGGCTGCTCAAGGTTGCCATGGCTGCTGCTCAAAGCTCTGTTCTTGAGTCTCAGCTGCAATGGGTTCAAGCACCATGTAGATAAGGTTACTTCTTACTTACCATTGCTATTCTAGTTTTGAAGATAAGGTTTCTGTGACTTTTGATGAAGCCTTGTTTGGAGGGATTCGAGAGACAGTGACATTGATACTTCGTTTTCTGGGTTTTCCAATGAAACCAATGCCAAGTGGAGTTGGGGGGAACTAGCGACAAGAGTTGGCCGCAACATTTCTTTTTGTTTTCATTTGAAGAAGGCATATGAAGAGCATGGAAACATAACACGCCTGTCTATGATGGGAACATTTTGCATTCTTCACTCAAACTGTTATACCAAAACTACAACTTCATTAGCATTTGTGAACATCAGCATGTGGAAGTACTTTTCTTGCTGTACCTAAAGTGGTCTTACTTTTGCAGAAACACAGCCAGGACATTGAACATGCTGACCTACCAGACCTAAAAAAAAAAAAAAAAATGGAAATGCTGACCAATTAGTATTGAAGAAAAGAAAACTATAATCTTATAAAAAAAAATCATACAAGAAATTACACTTTCAGATGATATGACGATGACAATTTTATAATTAAAAGTCATCTTAAATGATGTTTTATTATTTTTAAAAAAATAATCTTCATTTTGCCATTCACCTAAATAAAAATTCGCTATAATTTTTTTGTTTGTATGCTTAAAAAGAAAAGAATGCTAACTAGAAACTCTAGATGTCATGCTTAATTGCTGAATATTAAATCGAAAATGATATTCTTTCAAAATAATTATATAAAAAATCTTACTAGATTTAAGGTGGAAGGAGCTCGTTCAACCGTATTATTATGTACATAAATTCTATAGAATTTTGCACTACTCATATTACATAAACAAAGGGATATCATCAATTTTGGGCAGCAATAACCCATCATCTTCAATGGAGTTGAACATTCTATCATGAGAGTGATAATGAAGAAAAGGGTTAGCTTGACATTATACAAGTACATTAATGGGCCACTGATTATCTTTAAATATGGACCCCTGCCATTCTGGATCCATTCCAGTTTATTGAATGATCAACATCAACCTTTGATCCCACACCGCTTGATGGTAGGACACCATCCATTATGTTGGGGGACCGTCACATTGCAGAGAACCCCCCCAAGAATCATATGGGTGACAGATCAGCCATGGGTGTAATATATTCTGTCTAGACTAAAAAATTGATGAAGTTTGACTTTGCTCTTATTACTAATACTAAAACTATTTTGGAATTTAGCAGTGACTAATGAAGGGTTAACACTGTTGACTTTATTAGCACAGTCAAGAACAACTATTTTTTTTATTTAATCCTAATAGAATATTCTTTTGGCATGATCACAGATTCACAACAACTCCCTCTTAAAAGTTCCACCGGAATGTGGTTTGGGACCCACCCACGCATGAGCCCTGCCCTAGAACCCAGCGATCATCAGCCGTTGGATTTTTCACAGTATGGATATCAGATTTGTATCCGATGCCTGGGACGGATGCTTAAGGACCGTCCGATCATCAAATGACAAAATTTGAATGCCTCGATAGTTTCATTTCCAACGTCAAATAGCATGTACTCATGTGTCATCCTCTGTTTTAGATGAAATAATTATGATTCTCTCCCTAATCCTCTATCGCATAAAGACTTGATAAAAATAAAATAAAAAAAAAGAGAAGAAGAGGGTATTAAAGTTCATAACATAGTTGTCAAGAAATTCACTTGGGACTTAGAAAGGAGAAGTGCATACGGGCACGAAACTTGTTTAAAAATTTTAAAAAATCATTTTGAAAAGTGAGAGAAACGCTTCGAAAACTCTTAAAAAACGAATCAAAAATGTTTGAAAATGCTTTATGAAAACTGTTAAAAAATTGAAGGAAAATGCTATGAAAACTTTAAATATTAATTTTTATGCATTTTTTTTCTTAAGTTTCAACTAAGTATATATAAAATTATTGATGCAGATTTCCATTAAGTTTTTGTTTTTATTAAGTTTTCTTAAGATCTTCTTTAAATTTTGTAAAAGTTTCTTAATAAGGTTCATTTTTCAATTGTTTTTCACTTTCCATTTTTCTAATGTTTTTTGTTTTTGCTTCACGTATTGGTAACTATGATTCATAAATACCATTTGAGTTTTGCATTTTATGCCACTAAAATAGGAGTTGTACATTGGAAGAATTATACTCTTTCTTTTCATTTTCTCATGGAAGCAGCACAGTAGTACCTTCCTCTAGAGCTCATGGTATGACCGGAGATCCTTGGGTTTGGTTAGATGGATTTTCATTGTCAATGACAAAGGCTGTTGGATTTTCATGGTCATTTTGGTGGTTGTATTTTCATTTTCAGTTTTAAAGTATAAGTAAAATTAGCTACTCGAAGCGACATTTCACCAATGAACAAGAAAAAAAGTATAAAAGGAGAGAGGGAGAGAGAGAGAGACTTTTCATCTCAATGATGAAAGGTCATTAAATTGGTGACACCGATAAATGAATTGACACCCCAAATCATGCAAAATGCGGCAATACATTTAGGACATTTGAATTATCCAAAAAAATGTTGCCACCCTTAAATAACATTTTCCCATTTTCACAATTTTCTGAGCCAAAAACAAGTTCCTAAACTTAGAGAAATTATTTAGTAGATCTTAAATATTACGTTAGCATGATGATGTAATATGTTCAACTTATTAAAAATAAACACATTATATATGTTTTGTCAACTCAACCATATATGTAATAAACATGAACATATTAAGAAAGTTGTCATTTCTATTATTCTAAAACTTAGGCTAGTCAATCTAAAAATTAGGTCAATTAACCTACAATAGGAACATGTGTTTATTTTTTACAAGTTGGGCACATTTCATCATCATATTAACGTAGTATTCTGAACTTATTGAATATTTCTCCCTAAAGAGACTAATTTCACAATTTCCATGCCATGATTTGCCAACAATTAAACAATATCAATGGGTTCCAACCAAAAACAAAGACGCATAATAAAAAAATTTAAACTGCTCTCTCAACCAACCCTACCATCATAATTTTAAGATTTTGCTAATCACAGTCGCGCCTGATAGATGATTAGGACATCTGTTGGTGCCCACCTCAGCTAGTGAGGCCTAGTTGATGTGTTAATCATCTAGTCGTGTCTAAGGGTAGTTATGGGCCTATAAGCTTGCCCATAAATTATGGGACTTGAAAATTTTTTTTAAGCTTGATTAGTTTAATAAATAGGCTTGAGAATTGTCTTTAAAACCCTGCTCGAAATATATATAATTAAATTTTATATTATTTAATATTATTTATAGAGATAAAAATTATATATTGAACAAATTTTTTGTTAAATGGGTCGACTTGGACGGGCTTTGAAATATAATTTTTTTAATTAAACAGGCTTGAGATTTGATTTTGAAGCCAATAAAATTTTTTTTGTTTTGTAAATCTGACCCGAGTCCGACCGGCCTTCTCAATGGTCACCCATTAGGGTCCGCTCTTGACCATCAAGCGCGGATGAAATTAGTAGCCCCTAATTTTAACGACTGAAACAGTATAGGGACAGACAATTACCGTTGCCGCTAATCTTATTTTAACACCTTGGTCCACAGTAATCTCCTTGGTTCATTTTTTAAACAATTTTTTTCGTATTCTCTCCCGTATATATTTATTAGCTTGAGATTGTATCCAGAATAATTAAACACTATCAAAACTAATAAAGAAATGAGGAGGAGGGGGTTCGAGCCTCTAGGAAGGACAATTTCAAGATCTTTTCTGGTAAGTAGCTGAAGTACAACATCAAGGGTCTATTAACCAGACTCTACTCTCACCCACAGAAGAATTCCATGAAAACACTAGTCGTAATAGGGTAGTTATACTGTAATTAATCACACACACGCATATATGTATATAAATAATACCACCAAATGTCGGTATGTTGTCCCTAATCAAATGGGTTAGAAAGTTTAGAACCAACTACTAAAAACCCTACAATTAGAAACTTATTTTATTAAATAAAAAATATAATTAATTAATTGTTTAAATCGTCATCAAATAATGTAATAGACAAAACCAACCAACAACCACCCTTGTTTTCTTAGAAATTTTTGTTTATACATAATTGTATACTATATAAATTGATTATTGATTAGGACGTAGGTTCTAACATCTCTATCGGACCATGTACGCACAGAGTATCTATTCCCACAAATGATTATTGACGGCCCAGAAACTGCCACATGTAGGTTAATCACGTTGTGCGTTAATAGTGCGTCTTAGAAGTGTCGGTGGCTTCACTGGCTTGACTTGGCTCATACGTTGAGGAGAGAGAGAGTCCAAGGCAAGAAAGTGACAGAGACAATTATGTGACGTAAGCGATTGAATTTTGGTTGGCTGTCACCGGGAAATGACGTGGGCCCAGATTGATCAGATCCTGCGAATTTTCTTTATCTGGCATGTCTTTTTCTAGAATGACAATTGTGTCCTTGATTTTGGTAGACTTTTTTGGCAAAACAGACAAATCTTGACAGCTCCGCCAGAGGAAAAAATTAAAAAATAAAAAAAGCGACGAAATATTTGTGAGATGTCATGGTAAATATATTAACAATTTGAAATTAAAGAGTGATGAAGAGACTTTTAAAAAATATTTTTTTAAATTTTGTTAAGTGATATTTTTTTTTAAAAATTTCTCTATTATTTCATTATCTTAGATTGCTAATGTGTTCACTTATCCCGTATCACTATTTAATAAGAATTATCACTAAATATTTAATACTATCTAATTAATAAATTTTTTTTCCTACCAAAGATTGGTGAACCCGTATATAGAAAAATCTCAAACGTTTGATGAGTCGTGATTTTGGCAATGTATGAATAAGACTAATCAACAATTACAAAGATATGATTAGGACAACATAAAGACCACTCTCTTCATGGTTTTTATTCACTTGATATTTGATATTAGCACCGACGTAGTGTTAGCATGAAGTATTAGAAAACAAAAGTGATTAGCAAATTTATAACGTATGTATACATACGTAGCATTGAGTGTCAAATGATAATAGAATGGTTTAATTTAAAGATAATTTTATTCTTACATAATTTTTGTATAAAAAATCTACTAAAATAATGTGACAGTAAAAATTTTAAAACTAAACTAAAACAGTAGGTGTTTTAATTCAAACTAAAAAATCATAAATAATCACATCATTCTATATGAAATATAAAACTACTGTTTGTATAACATGACTCTTAATTTAAAGAATCGTGCCGAACTCTTAGGTGAAAGGTATGTCGCTACCTCAAATTAAACTTTAATTTGTTAAAGCTTTTTAAGGATTGTATCACGTTCATCACATAAAAGGGCAGTATTTTTCCTACTTCTAAATGATGGGAGTTTGATTATAAAGTTCCCCTTGACACAAGTTTCTCATGTAAAAAAGCTAAACACTACCAATCAAGTACAAGTTCACAACTTAAAGCAAAGCATGCCTTTTAATTCGATAGAGATCCTTACCAAACCTCCATGCTATATGAAATATTATATATATACATATAAAGCATGCATAACATTTTGTATTTAGAATTCTTCAAACTCCTTATTTTAATACTTCACGTGTTGATAAATGAAATTTAATGAATAATGTTATTATTCAATTCAAACTCACGTTCTTATTTTGTTAATTTTTCTTAATATCAAGTAAAATCGTTAGTTTAAATAAAATAATATTATTCGTTAAATTTGAATAACTAAATTTGAGTAACTAACACGTAACGTAGTGACATAAAAAATTTGAAAAATTTGAAATATTAAAATTTAGAGAAGAGCCGAACCCTCTATTATCATGACTTTTATCAAAAACAAAAGTATAATCCAAATTAAACCCGGCATTAGACATATTATCGCTTTTGTCGGATTTGTCCTTTCACATTTTTTAACAAGATGTTAAAGCGCAACCTTGTTTGAATACAGGTAGAAATAATAAACTACAAATATAAGGGTAGAACCGTAAAAGGAAGATTGTTAAAATCTAGGATCATTGGACTGTTTAAAGAATCTGAACAACAGTATTTGTTAAGTACTGTAGAAAATCAAGGTGAAACAATTTAGATGGAGAGTCATAAGTCATAACACGTGTTGCGAGTGAATGACATAACCATCTGACCCGCCCGATTGCGATCCGTCACCGGCTTTAGAGGGCAGCCTGGCGGGCCCGCGGCGAATATACAAACTTCTCTCTACTAAGCTACTCGCAGGTCGCCAGCTGACTCGGAACAAAACCACAACACAATGATTGGACCAACCTAAATTACCAAAACACCCCCCTTTGGACCAACAACACTCTCCGTGGACCATCAATTGGGGAGAGTACACATAGTAACACTCTCGTCTACCATTGGTGAAAACTGAAGTTAAAACACCCCCCAAGTTTTCATATTTTCTTTTGGCTGTTTTTTTAAACCTTCAAACGCAAGCCTTGGCGGATTTCGGTATTCCCCTCTAATCTAATTTTCCAAAGATTAAACATCGCATAATTATACATATGATAGTAATTTATTCATGTGGTGTATATATATGTAGTGTTCTCCGTTCGCTGTACATTCATTTTCTTTTGTTTCGTTTCTCTCTTGACTCTCTCTACCTCTCTCCTTCTTCGGGTCTTCTTCAGAACAACGAAGAGAAAGAGAAAATAGACCAATAGTTCGAGGTTGTTTCTATTTTCAGACTTGTGATTTGTCTGACATTGATTTTTCCGGTGGGTCTCATCGGATAAATCGTAGTATTAAGATTGTCGGGTTCGTTATTCTTGGCAGACATGGTGGTTTAATTGACTCGCTACATTTGGGTTGAAAGAGATCTGACACAGAAAAAGAAGCCCAGAAGTCTCTGTTTTTACGGGGCATTTTAGCCGACCGCCGACTCCTGTCCGGCGATCCCTTTGCCAGTTTTCTTACCGAGTAAGATTTGAAGATTCACGGGTTTGATTTTATGTTTCTTTCCTTAAACGCAAACTGGTTCTGCTAGAAAGGGAAAGAAAAAGTTAAAGGGAGTGCGTGTTTTCTCTCTCTACGTAATACACACACACTCTCTCTCTCCACGCGTGGCTGTCGGGATTGGACCTCGTAATGCTGGGTTCAGAAGAGGTCACTCCTGGACGATGGGTCTAACTGGCTCTCTGAGATGGGTATCTTCAATTCCTCTACAGATCTTGAGGAAGTCAAACATTTGATCTAACTCTGTCGAACCAGAACAATTTTTGGATTCAAATCCCCTCAACACACTTTAAAACACCAATCAAAGATGATGCGAATGAAGACAATGACAACAGGGCTGTCACCAACCAACGGCAACTCAGGCGACGGTGGAAGAAGCGGCGGCGAAGGTGAATGGGAACTAAGACCCGGAGGAATGCTGGTTCAGAAGCGAACAGACTCAGATCAAAACCGCGTCCCACCACCCACCATCCGGGTTCGGGTCAAATACCGGTCAACGTACCACGAATTGAATATCAGCTCTCAAGCCACCTTCGGTAACTGAAAATGACTCCTCTAATTGCCATTAGATGGTTGAGAAAGAGCAGTTTCTGGTAAGTCCAAAGTTTGATGATTTTATTTATTTTGGGATTGCAGGGGAATTGAAGAAGATGCTGTCAGGGCCGACAGGACTGCACCACGAGGATCAGAAGCTGCTGTTCAAGGACAAGGAGAGGGACTCCAATGCGTTCCTTGACAATGCCGGAGTCAAGGACCGATCAAAGATTGTGCTGGTTGAGGACCCAATTAGCCAGGAGAAACGGTACCTAGAGATGCGAAAGAATGCAAAGATGGAGAAGGCTTCGAAATCAATCTCTGAGATCAGTTTGGAGGTCGATAGACTTGCCGGACAGGTATAGTTTTTTTGTTCTTAAGCAATTCAATGCGGTGTGTAGGATGATGAATTTGTTAACTGACTATAAGTTGATTTTTTCTATTGAAATTGGGTAGGTGTCGGCTCTTGAATCAGTAATATCTAGAGGTGGGAAAGTTGCAGAGAACAATGTGTTGAATGTGATTGAACTGTTAATGAATCAACTGCTTAAATTGGATGGGATAATAGGTGATGGGGATGTGAAATTGCAGAGGAAGATGCAGGTAACTTTTGAATTTTCATTAATTAGGATGTGGATTTTAGTTTTTGATTTGAGCATCCCTTAAAGAGACTGACTAAATTTTCAATTTTGACATCACTCTCTTCCAGGTGAGAAGAGTGCAGAAATATGTTGAGACTCTAGATAAGTTGAAGATCAAAAACTCAATGCCTACAAGAAATGGAAGCAAAGTTCCACAGCAGCAATCACCATCTCAACAGCATCAACAACAGAAGTACTCAAATGGGCAAATATCATCACCAAATCAACAGCAGCAAGCGAGGCATTTGGTTGGGCAATTGTCCAATCTAACACAGCCCCAGCCACATCAGCCATCAAGGCATTCAACGTCCGGGGCAGTTGTCATAACCACACAATGGGAGACATTTGATTCCGGGCCGGCTATGGTGCCAGGACCCCCTTCAACATCCACAACTGCATCGACTACCGACAATAATTCAGGACATCCTAAATTCTACTGGGATTTGCTTTGAGTAAAGTATTGAACCAAGTATCTGTTCTAGTGTGTGGATGAGTGTTTTGGATTTGTCTCAATTTGGTTTGGTATCTGTTCTCCATTCTTTTCTGTATTTAGATTTTCTTAGCACACCCTTTATCTGTCATTCAGTTCAGAAATAAATGGGGTTACTTTCATAGGGTTCAATATTACTTTGTTCTTCTCATTTTCTTTGTTATCCTCCGTAGTCACTGCCATTGTATGTGTCTGGCATTGATATTGATAACAATATATCTATACAGATTTGATACTTGAGATACTAGGATATTAAGTGAAGGATAAGTGCATTTGGGACTCCACAAATCTCTCTATCTCTCTCTCTCTCTCTCTCTGGGAGTGATTGTGTGTGGGTAAAGCAGGTCAATCCTACCAATTAGGTTTTCCTGAGTTTCGACCAAACAGTAAGGGTAGATGCATAATGATTAATCTCTTCCCGTGGAGGATAGAAAATAACGAAGAAGGAATATGGCCTGAAGGAGATTTTTATTACTCAAATTACTATATAACCCATCCAAATGATAGAAAGACAAGTACAATTATAAGTGTTCTGCAGGAAAATGATGACAGTGGATCAGTTTACACTTTTAAAAAGAAGTGTGTTTTTGGATCTATCTTGACTAACACTTTCCATACTTGGAACACAGAAAAAATTAGGGTAATAAATCCGACTATCATGAGGGGGCTGTTGGAATAAGAAATGCATAAGGATTTTTGCTTAATTCCTCCATACAAATTCATGAAATTTCTACGTTTTGCCAAAAGATGCCTAGTGTCCGTATGCTTTCACCTTACGATTTTGTCTTTAAAAGACGCTTCGAAGGGAAGAGAGGAACCCGGCACTTATAAGCTATCAAATCCTTACGTTCTCACCCGATGTGGGACAATGGTATCATCAGTACCCCAAGTGAGGGGTTGGTACCGAGCACGTGACTTGCTTTTCACAGATGGCGTCAACTGATGATGATCCATTTTTGCACACCGAGACTTCGCCCATGAGATATTGTCTGCTTTGGTGATGGCGCGACCGTAGCCGGCCTAGTGCTCATAGGCTTCCACTTCAAGATTTTGTTCCCAAAAGGCGCCTCCAAGGGGAGAAAGGTACCTGACGCTTATAAGCTATCAAGTCCTTACGTTCTCACCCAATGTGGGACAACGGTATCATCACACATTATTGGCTATTGAACGTATAATGATGTGTAAATTCTGGTGGATGAGGCATGGATTATAATAATGGGTTGATATATAACTGTTTTGAGATAAAGCTAATTACTTTACTAACGGCGACTGAGGAGACACCAAATTGAGCTTACTTAATGTAGGAATTGGCCAACTCTAGAATTTTTGAAGGGTTGGGATTTGGGTGCCAAGTTTCTATTTCCCTTTCTGATTAATCTCAGATGATCTAGTAGAACATAAGGGTGATACCTACCAAAGTATTCTTGAAAACCATGTGTTTTATTGCCAAAGGCCAAAAGCAGAAAAGGAGGTGAAAAACTTTAATCAACCAAATGGAAACAAGGGAAAAAGCCCCTGAAAAGAACAGTGTGTGATTATCATTACAATCAAGGCACAAAAACAGCAATAATTGTGCATACTCAACTATTAAACTATCCTATAAACATTCAGAAAAAGATCACCAATGGAAATTTTTAATAGAAAAATGGCAGTGGATGCAAAAAAGCACACATTTCGTTCATTAGCAATAATTTTTTCTTCAAATCATATGCAGCAACATGCCTATCAAAGTGGAAGAACAAAGGCAATGATGAAATAATAATCGTACTAAAAAAAGGTCTGGACTCTGTCTTAGATTACTCACTAACTCAAACAGATACATTAGCATTAAAAAACTAAAAACTAGAGTAAATTTGCAAAACATCCACAAAAACCTCATCTTAATAGAAATGTAGTACACTTGCATACAAAGAAAAACACAAAAGTCCAGGACATGAAAAATGGGTAACCACAAGTTCCTATATTAACTTTGACACTGCCATTAAAACTTAAAAGAATAAATAAATGAAACCATATTCAAGCAATCTAGCTGTTATTTTTATTTTTTAACAGGATCAAAGACAGTAGGGGGGCTCATTCTTTTAGTGGTTCAACCGTGACATTAAAACTAAGACTTTATAAATTAAGAAATTAAAGGAAAGTAGAGGGACTGAAAGATTGGAGCGGAAAGTCATCATCAAAATTAAAAAGCAACATGGTACTTTCTGATAAAAATACAATAATTATAGAAATGAAAGTATATTAGTACATTAGCCAATAAATTTTTTTTTTTGCCATCATCTTCTCAAAATCTTCCCCCATGAATAATGAAGCTACAGTGCATTTTGAGGGGGTCCGATTGTTTCCAGTAACCACAGCCCCCGCTGGTTTGCAGTCTAACTGAATTACAAATCAAGTAATTATTTTTCATGATTTGGCTTTTTCTGAACAATAAGGCATCCGTGACTGTGGATTAACTCCTTGTAGAATCCTCAACAGCCCCAAGTCCTCTAACAAGGCAAGGCAGTTGATGCTTTATGTTTCTGTTTTATATCAGTTTTGGCATTTATGTACTTAATGTTAGATGTAAGTCTCCCTTGTCCTGTCTTTCTTATATTTTTTATCATCTTTTAGCTTTAACATAGAAAATAATGATAGAGATTCTAAATTGACCTCAGACGTAGAGGCTACTCCTATTTGAAAACTCTTTGGCTAGCCACCAACTGTTCAAATGCTAATTAAGTTTCCTTGTACTTATCTTCAATAATCTCAATGAATTTTCTTGTAAATCCCTTTGACTTCATATGTCTTCTCCAACTTCTAAAAATAATCGCTGCTCTCTAAGCCTCCCCACTTATCTAACATAGAAATTGCGTTAAAATATGTTACATTGAACACCTCTGTAATTCTATACATGGCTTCAAAGTTTGAGCCAGCAGGAAACCGATGCACATTTGAAGATCCTTTCCATTGTACACATTTAACACCACTATAAGTCTTATTAACATTTTTTTCCTAGTATTAAAGATTTTGTCTAACAAACTGGTCAAAACAAGCAACAACCGCAGCCATCTTAGCTTCCAACTGCTAACAAAATCATTGTCATATGCTTCATTTACATGTACCAGGAATTTAATTGCCACCCTTCACCATTCATCTCTCAAAATGCAAAAACAGGGTTTTCACTTTTCACCAGGCATAGCTTTCTTCAAACTTTTTTGGAAATCATTTTTTTCCGTACAAAGTTGGACTAGGTAAATTTGTTAAAAAGAAAAAGTAAATGTTGGCTTGCTAGGTCTCCCTAGTTTTTCCAGCAAAAATGGCCCGCCAGACCATCCATTTCATCCCACATATCAGGAATTTCTTCATCTAACTTCAATGTTCCATCCCTACGAATTTTTTTTCTTTCACACTCCATTTGGAACTAGAGATGTAGAGAGAGGAGATGATTTCCAGTTACAATTCCTCTTTCCTGACACAGGTCAAGCAAAAATGTTCGAGAGGAAGGAAATAGACAGAAATGTATAATTAAGATTTCAATATGCCTCCAATTGGCATGACATCCCTCTGTGGATTCCTTGTAACTCAAATTTTTTAACTAAAGTATTGAGAAATATAGTTGTCAAGCCACGAAAAACAACGTATTAAAAACGCCTGCTGCCATGTACCTCCACAAGACAGACAGGTACGTGCATTTAACATGTTGCCCCTCCAAAAAGTTCCAGCACTTCTTAAGCATTCCAAAGAACCCGTAAGCATTCTAGAGCCAAATGGTTTTTGCTTAATCCCACCTAATAGGGTCAATTTGTACTGTGTTCCTCCTAGGTTATTCGCAAATGGAAAAAATCCTTTGCTTAACCCCCTGATTACACAAACAGCAATTTATTCTTATCGCTTTGCTTAGTAATGCACCAACACTTATGAACATAAATAATCACACTTTCCAAGCTTGGGACCAGCAATGCAACTATGTGCTACTGGAGTTGAGGATGGTTCTCAACAAATCGCCTGATCGTGGACCGATTATGCAGATATATCAATTATACCAGAAGATCCATAAGTAACAACAAACGTAGATAAACAACAAAATACAAATGCTCCAAATGGGCAAAAGGTCAATACAATAACAAATACTTGTAACAAGGAGTATAAATTATCAAAATACAAACATCCATGGAAATTTTTTCCAGAAACAGACCATTCGAGTAATCACAGGAAAAACTAATACAGTCCGGTCAAATCACGATGAAATTTCATCTAGTACATACACATTGTCACGAAAAAATAAGAAATGGATGTAACGAACAAAAGCCCTAGCCTCAAATTGAAGAACAAGTCCAAAGCCACGTTACCTGGTTTTAGCTGTGATTCGTGAGCTGTTGAAGAATTTGGTCGAGGTCGACGAATCTGGAAACCCTAATTTCGGAGATGAAAGAGAAAATGTGTGCACGTTTGGGTATCACCAGATGGCCTCGTCGTTCATTGTAAAACGGTGTGAGAGAGGATTTCGGATTTTCAGTTTTGAAACTCCCTTGGGCCTCTTATTTTCGCGGGAGATTGGGCATTCCTTCTATTATTTTATTTATTGTTTTGGTTTTTTATTTTATTTTATCTGGAATATTTTATTTTAGTTTTGGGCTTCTATTTTTATAATTTTTTTGGGGATAAAATGCAATAGTAATCCAAGAAGCACAAAAGGAAAAAAATTACATAGAACTTTTTTTCAGGTAAATTTTTTTTGTTGATATAGATTGTAGAATGTTGCTAAGTTTCTATGTTCAGACTAACTAGAGGGTGGGTGCAATATTTGATTATTGTCAAAAATGGTAGTGACTGGAGATGATAATCTTACCAGTAAATGAATAAGATATGCATAGTTTTAAAAATTTTAAATAACTGAAATAATTAACAGAATAACTACGTGTGTGATTTGGGAAAAAAAAAAAAACGAGTCAAATGCGTTACCCAACTTAAAAAACACCATTTGAAGTCCTCGCTTTATATATATCATATTAGATAAGTTTTTGGGCCTTTGGGGTTGGGTTTTTGAGAGTAGATATTATAAAAATGGACCTTATAGGCAAGGCCATATATGCAGTTGTTGCTCACCAAACATTACTGGACTGGGATCATCTTCCTCGGGTTGAATTATGATACTTCAGACAAGCCCAAAAATTACGAGGAATTATTTCAATGATTGTGACATGGTATTTTAGCATTAATGGTAGGTCCTCTATTAATGTACGAATACGCAAATCATAATAAAAGTCACTTAAATGTATCGTCATTCGAGATAATTGTTTTATTTCCGATGTAACAAAAAAAAAAAATTGAGATAATTGTTCCAAGACATGCCAAATAAAATATAGAGAAATATAAGTTTTGTATTTAAAACTCTATTTGACTGATGTAGCAATAGTATTTTTAAAATTATGGACCAAAAAAATGAGTACTTTAATTTAAATGAAAAGTTCACTCATAACTACATTATTCTGTATACAAATTCTATACAAAAATTATGTATGTATATCATTATTCATTCATGCCTCCTTAAATTATAAAATGCATTATTTGAGTCTCAACATGAGGCAATTTTATATGTCTATACCTAATTTACAAAAGGGACAAACGAAAGCACAAAGAAGCTTCCTTCGAATGAATGACATACAAGTTGAAGAAACTGTCAAAGGGCCATTTGATTATTTGTGCTTTTTATGCTACTCTGTTGTGTATCACGTATTTGTTCGTATACAACCGCCCGTACGGTTTTTAATCCTCTTGAAATGATTAAATTCTTGAATTCTAATTTAAATTAATAATTAGTTATTACGTATATTCTCATTATATTAAAACACGACAAAACACATTTTTATTGAGATTATTTTAATAAAATCTTATGTTACTACAGTAAAGAAAGGACTAGTATGATTATTTTATATTTTTTATTTATTTCACGTACTATAAATTTAAGTATTTTTCAAAGAAATTCTTGCATAGAAAAGTAAAATTTATTTAAATAAAATATATATGTCTATATTTATATTTAAATATATTAATATGAATGTATACGCATGCTCTAAAGATGCTCCCACTTTCGAGATACGTTTTCAACTAATGCTCTCACAGTCTCACTCTCACTCTCACTCCTGCTCCCTCTCTTGCCACATATCCGCTTTGCAAAACAATTACTTTTGCACTAGTGCATTTTTGGGTATTGTTTCGAATTTATCTCTATAAGTTTGTATTTATCAAAATTATATTTACTTACAAAATTTGACCTATAATATATAACATTAAGTATTGTTGAATACTAAATTAGTTTAGCATAACCAAACACGTTACACATTCAAAAACAATTAATAGACAAATCAATTATTTAGTACATTTTCAACACAAATTTTAACAGATATGTACCATAAAAAAATACTAAAAATAAATTATTTTAATATAAAAATACGTAAAATCACAGTACCTTTGGATCACATTTCCCCAAAAGATAATCCAAAGCCAAGAGATAAAAATACAGAATGGTTTGCAAGATCCAACTGTCGAAATCAATACCAGTTTAGCCTTCTACGCATTGGATTTGATCTCTTCTAAATGTAATTTGGTGTCTTGTATTCCGTATCATGAAGTTTTCAAAATCAAAAGCTGTGTGCCATTTGGAATATGGTGATATAATTTGACTCTAAAATTCATCGAATTAAGACAAATTATAAATTGAATCTTAGGAAAACAACACTATACAATGAACTTAATTCGTATTGTTTTTCTATGTTATATATACTAGTAATTGACTTGTGCAATGCAAGGGATAATTTGTGTACCTATATATACATATCTGAGAACTATTATTTTACATGTAAATTAAATGAAATAATTAATTTCTAAGTTTTTTAGCTTCAATGAAGCACCGGATATATATATATATATATATATTTATTCCTTACACTTACTTAAACTAATATAATTTGTTATGTAAATTAAATCATATAATAATTCTAATTTTTTAGTTGGTTGGGCCCGTGTAGGACCTATGGTGCCAATACCACCACTATAGCGAGGTCTTATACTTTATATATCACATTTTCTTTAAGTTGAATCCATTTAGTTTAAGGTAAATGTTTAAAATATATACTTGTTCTTAGTCTTTTATAGCATATACGACTTCTTTAATCTAATTTTACAAACATCAACTTATCTTATTAGATTTTTTCCGGGAACCCAACTCAATTACTAATAAATTATGATGTTTTAACTTGAAATTCACAAGTTTACTTACTAGACTTCTTAATTATTATTTAGAACCGCTTGACCTTTTATAATAGATAAAAAGAACTTGATCAAGTCTCAACAAATAGTTGGAGCTATATCTGCTTAACACAATTCTTTAATCAACAATTGTTGTTGAAACTAATTAGGTTAAATATTGTGGCTTCTATAAATTAGTAATGCAATCATTTAACTACGAATTTTAAAAAATTTCTAATGTAGTTTAATGTTTTAATTTATTTTCGCACGTGATAATAGGACTATTAGGATTCTCCCTCTCCGTATGTGTGAGCACTTCACATGTAGCTTAAAGGAAAATTAAAAATTATTTATTTAGCACGACATCATTGGTTGGATTGCTAGATCCATCCATACGTGAAAGTTTAGAAGTACTTACATAAAAATACGCACACCAAAGATATACAAGATTTAACATGATTCTTTCAATCAATTTAAGGCTACATCCACACAGGTTAGAGAGATGTTTTACTATGAACAAATAGGACAAAGGATTATAAGAGAAGTTACATGGCATAAACTCTCTCCCACAAACTCTCACTATTCTCGTTGTCTCATTCTCACAATCTCTTTAATAGATGATCCTAATCTCTGTAACAGAAGGCCTTACAGAGGAACAACTCTCTTTTTGCCACTCCAACTTGTCCCTTGACTCGCACCCTTACATCGGGGGCGATACTATTTGGACTTGCCCTTTTGGAGCTACCCTTGAAGCTTCCCTCTTACTTTACTTAATGGTGTTAGAGAAAATTCTATTTATAGAGAGTCATGGTCACAAACTCCTTGTGTGAACATTCCATGGTCAAGGTAGGTGCCTAACTTAGGCTATTTATCATAGCCACTAAGCTCACTTCTCACATGAGGTGGCTAACCCAACAATCATTCCCTTCACCTCATGTGGGGGATATGCTGCCCTGACCACTAATCCCTTTGTTGTGTCATCATTTGTCATTAGCCATTGTCCTGTCACACCACCATACTCAAACCTAGTATGGCTTGCATCTTCATTGAGAAGCCAACACCTCTTTCACAGAGTACTTGTCAACATCTCCTTACCGAAGTGTTAGTTAAACTGCCACACCCACCTGGTATGGCCAACACCTATTCATCAAGGTATCTGCACCCCCTCAACTAAGATGCCTTCCATGGCACCATCCCTCCTCATGCTTGAGCACATCCTAGAAAGATTAATCACCGTCACTTACTTAATCTAGAGCGAATGAGACCTGTTTTGTCCTAGGTGCACACCTTTTTATACAACGGTCTCACTTCCTCTGCCTGGAGCTTCCATGTGAACACTCAGCATCTGTCATTCTCTTCTCTAGTTAGATTTCAACGCACTTGATCCGTCTGCCCACGCACTTGTACCTTTCGACCATGTACTCCTGCATTCTTTGCGTGTGCGTCATAATAACTCTAACTCTTCTTGCTCATCATCGTTGATCCATACTACTGTCTCATGTTTGACAGTGGTTCCACCTATCACAACATTTTTCACCAGCCTGTACGGGTTGCCACGTCATCTAACTAAGATCACGTCGTCTGATTAATAACTGGTCTTTCACCGTCGATTGACCCATATGCTTCCGATCACCCTTGATCTTTGCTTGATCTGTCCAATCCGACTAAAACTGTGCTTTTTTCGTGTGCATGAACAGTACATCTAATAATTTCGATCAATTCATTGAGATTGAAAACTATGAATCTCTTTCGTAAAAATTCTGAGCAAACTCTCCGCACTTCCAACACAACTAAGCAAGCTCACACCTTGCTCTGAGCAACTATAGCTTTGATACCACTTGTTGGGATTTTTTTGGCAAAGCTCTGCAATCTCATTGTTGGGATCGCTAGATCCACCGATACGCGGAAGTTTAGAAGCACTCACACAAAAATATGCACACCAAAGAGACACAAGATTTAACGTGGTTTCCCCAATCAATTTAGAGCTACGTTCATACAGGCTATGGAGAGGTTTCACTATGAACAAATAGGATAGAGGATTACAAGAGGAGTTACATGACACAAACTCTTTCTCCTACAAACCCTCACTATTCTCGTTCTCTCATCCTCACAGTCTCTTTAAAAAAAGATCCTAATCTCTGTAACAGAAAGACTTATAGAGGAATAACTCTTTCTTTGCCACCCTAGCTCGTCCCTTGACTCGCAACCCCTACACCGGGGGCAATGCTCTTCGGACTTGCCCTTTTGGAGCTCTCCCTTGAAGCTTCTCTCTTACGCTACTCAATGGTGTTGGAGAGAACTCTATTTATAAATAACCATGGCCACAAACCTCTTGTGTGAACATTTTGTCAAGGTAGGTGTCTAACTTAGACCACTTGCTATAGCCACTAACCTCATTCTTCACATGGAGTGGCTAACCCAACACACTTCACATGCAGCTTAAAGGAAAATTATTTATTTAGCACGACTTAAATAGCCTGCAATGCAAAACAAGATTATTGACATGGGAATTATGTCTTTTGCATTAATAGACCTTAGTAGGATCACTGTTGAGCGCATGAATTAATGTGTCCAATAGGCGAAATACTTTCCGGAATTATCATTCAAGCCTTATCACAAACAAAAGATTATTTTTTATTCTTTTTCTGGTCCACCATCCATGGAATACGCAATAATTTCGTAGAATTAAGATATTTCTGCTATTAGAGTTAGTAAGCAAATATATATATATATATATATATATATTTATGTATTTGAATTTGAATATTGTTATTTTTACAATTGGACTCCTTTTTTAATATTTAATGTTACCTCAAACTCTTAACTAAATGAAGAACTTAACTGGATCACAATAAGCAAGCAAAGTGACTCAATTTTTATTGTTATATGAGGTGACATTTTGAAAATATGAACCGAGGGGCAGCACAAAAGTACCACCTAGGAAAGACAAAATGACCAACATTACTTATATATATATATATATATATATATTTCATTAAATGAGCAATGCTACATAAAAAAAAATTACATCGAATTCTTATATAAAATTTTCATGTAGAATAATATAGTTCTTTATGGTTCTTAATTTTCAAATTAGATCACCTATTACTTTAGTTGATAATCTAAAAATGGCACTACTCCTATACAAAATTATATGATATACATAAACATATCTATCTATGCTATATATTATAGTAGAATGATAGAAGGTCTTTGAGCTTGGAACTCTTAACCAAATTTCTTCAGAATTTTGAATTTATAAAATACAAAAATACACTGTCACTATTGGTCGTTCCACTTCGAATATAATAATTAATTCATTAATCAATATGGTAATATCTTTTAACTCATTTACATGTGATTTTTTTTAGTGAAGAAAGTAAATCCAATTTTCAAATTGTTAAATTTAGAAGTACAATTTTTTTAAATAAACATACATAAAAATCATGTTGATTAGATTTAAATAAATCATAAAGTTTCCTACTTAAAATGATTGATAAGTTTCTTACCTGAGTTGAAAATTAGTCAAGGAAGTTTTTTATTTTTTCGCTTCAAATATAATGATTAATTTATCAATATGGTAACATCTTTCAACTCCTTTATATGTGATTTTTTTTCGTGGAGAAAGTAAATCAAAATTTCAAATTGTTAAATTTAAAAGTACATTTTTTAAATACAATATACATAAAATTAGGTTGATTAAATTTAAACAAATCATAAGGTTTCCTATTTAAAATGATTGATAAGTTTCTTATTTGAGTTCAAAATTAGTTAAAGAAGTTTCCTATTTACATTATAAAGTTTACTAACTTATATAGCCAGTTTTTGTGTAGATGAGTTTTGCATTATTTTGTTTTGATTTTCTTCTTCTGTGTTTTCATTTCTCTCTGTTTTTTTGGCTAGAAGATTAAAGCTAAAATATTTGGTGTTTTGGTAATTGAATAGAAAAATTCAAGCAATTTACATTTAACTTTAATATGTAATTAGGAAGACAATGTTTGAAAACAAAAGAAACCACAGTGTACAGGTTTCCCCTTTGGTTTTAATAATTAGTAACAATATATTATTTTTTCCTTTTGTGATATAGTAAAACGAAGTTCGAACATATTGACTATATTTCAAGAATTGAATTTTTAACAATTTGTTCTAACATTCCTTCACGATTCTTCGATTTTAAAAATCAACATCAGTAGATTGATTGAAGTTCAACTTGATTGGGTTCACTCATAGCATATTAGAATATGAGTGAATAATGATTTTTTTATTTTCCACTATTATATGATAGCAATGGGTTAATATATTTAATTATACTTTAATTAATTTTGTGATAACCGCTCTTCACCCTACTGTACAAGGTCAAGAAAAAATAATCTTCTCGCTTTTAATTTTTTTTATCCCATGGTGCTAGCATCGTTAACTAAATATAGTTTCACAATATTGTTACAAATTATGAAAATTCCTTTACAACCATTAACTTTATTAGTCATATTAAATCTAAATTACTTATATTTCTTTAGTAAACTTTTTCATATTGACGAATATTAGTATAAGAAATAATGTATTGATTTCTCAAGACTGACATATTTGTAATTTCTTCTGGTCTAATGGAATAATTATTCATTGTAATTTTTAATGCATTATTGCATTAATTAATTCCCCTTGAACCTTTATTTAATTTTAAGTATTTTAATTTGCTGATAGTTTGCTAATACATTATGAGTCTATCACATATATTGTGATATTGTATTTGCATAATATAAAAGAATTCCAATGAATATAAATGTGAGACCTCAATCTTATAATGTCAAATATGTAAAATTATGTGGGTGCATGTGTGTGTAATTTACTTACTATAAAACTCATTATACCTCATTAGCCTTCATATGTTTTTACTTAAGGTAAAAGTGCATTAGTGTGAACCAATAGAAGTGTGGCATGTAGCATGGAAGTGGTGAGGTGAGAAAATGTTGAAGGACACCTAAGAGTATGATATACATATATTTACCTAACAAGTTGAAAGAGAAACTTGGAGAAAGAGATATAATTTGGTGGGAGAAGAAAGAAAAAGTTTAAGTCAATGGGGGAGGGCCAAAAGAAAAAAGAGAGAGAAAGGGAAAAAAAAAAGAAGGGCAAGTCAAGGGGAGGGCTGCTCATACGTATAGAGAGGGAGAGAAAGAGAGAAAAGAGAAGAGAAGAAAGAAAGAGGAAGAAGAAAGAAAGGAAAAGATTTTCATTAGAAGAAGAAGAAGAAGAAAGAAAGGAAGAGAAGGAAAGAAAAAAGAAAAAAAGGTAAGAGAAAAGGAGAGGCAAAGCTGGATTCTTCACCTCAGGTAATTATTCTCCTATTAATTGTCAAGTTTCTGGTCTTGCATACATGTAGATTTAAGCTGGAAGAGAGGATTAATCATGGCTGCTGCCCAGAATCTGGGCAGGAGCAGCCACTGGCAACACTGGTTTCAGAGTCTTAACGAGATTTGATCTAACTTTTGAGACTATATGTGGAAAGATCTCGAAAAATTACTTGATTTAGATACAAAATTCATCTGATGTGGTTAAGAATTGAGAGAGAAACTTCTGTCCAAAGTTAGAAGATTTCTGCTGTGAAAATCTGAAGAAATAGCTACTTTCGGAAGCTGTTTGACCTTGTTAACAATCTGATCTGTAGCTGAAATTTTACACATTTGAACTTTGAGATCATGGGATAATCTTATTTATATAGAAGTAAATATATTGTGTGTAATATTATCTATATTGGTGGCAATTGTGGGATCTAAGATATTCATATTCATATCGAATGAATATATTGTGTGTAATATTATCTATATTAGTGGTAATTATGGGATCTAAGATATTCATATTCATATCGAATGAATATATTGTGTGTAATATTATCTAAGATATTCATATTCATATCGAATGAATATATTGTGTGTAATATTATCTATATTAGTGGTAATTGTGGGATCTAAGATATTCATATTCATATCGAATGAATATATTGTGTGTAATATTATCTATATTGATAGTAATTGTGGGATCTAGAATAGTCATATTTATATTGAATGAATATATTGTTTATAATATTATGTGTTGATTATGGGATCTAAGATATTCATATTCATATCGAATGAATATATTGTGTGTAATATT
Organism: Euryodendron excelsum; assembly: GCA_033060915.1. Classification (NCBI taxonomy): domain Eukaryota; kingdom Viridiplantae; phylum Streptophyta; class Magnoliopsida; order Ericales; family Pentaphylacaceae; genus Euryodendron; species Euryodendron excelsum. The sequence goes on from CM065390.1 coordinate 4,147,147, forward strand.
ATCTATATTGGTTTTAATTGTGGGATCTAGGTTATTCATATTCATATTGAATGAATATATTGTTTATAATATTATTTGTTGATTGTGAGATGCTTGTATTGTTGGCGCTAATTGTGAAAATTGAGATAATCTAATTTATATTGAATTAATATATAATTTGGAATATTATCTATATTTGTGGTAATTGTGGGATTTAAGATATTCATATTCACAACGAATGAATATATTATGTTTAATATTATCTATTAGTGTTAATTATGGGATTATGCGATTTATGATGATCTTATTAATATTATCTATTGATATATTATTTGTCTTATTATGAACGTTGGTGTTGATCATGACAGTCTTATTCATATAGAGTTGCTTGATCATTATGTATATAACATACTATTGATGAGGTTATATATATGTGGTGATAATGATGAGGTTATATATATGCGGTGATATTGATGAGGTTGTATAAGAGGTGGAGGTGATGTTGCATTCCATCCATATTGTATGTCTTGCATTGCACTGGAGAGAGTTAACCAATGTGGGATTAACCAAGGCTTAGTCACGGTGGACTAGCCTAGGGGTGCCACGGTGGGCATTCCTTAATAACGCGCCATCGATATATTGGGTCAACGTTATCTAAAATTGCACGCACATGTGGGTGTTTCATGCATTGCATCACAAGAGATATTGCATCGCATGGAGTATATTACATTGTTGGTAGTGATGAGAGAATGCTTACTTATTGTTGATGTTGGTATTTTATAGAGGAGTATATATCATTGGGTGATGGATTATTCATTGATGGCTGATTTTGTAATTGTATTTATCATTCTTTATGAGTTTAATTATCTATTGTGAGCACGTCGACTTTTAGCTCACACCCACACAGACTGTTTTGACAGGTAATGTGGAGATGGCGGTTTGGTTCACTGTAGTCTTAGTCCTTGCCGTGATGGCATTTATGTCGGTGTTAGGATATCAAGTCTTGGGGCTTGGGAGAGTTCCATTGTCATACTTTCGATTTCTTAGTTATGTTTAAAATGGGACGTGGAGTCTTGATGTAAGATTTTTTATTAACATGGTACGATGGTAAAGCATTTGGAGGATTGTTGATTGTTTTTCAATTGGTCATGTATTGATGATTTGTGGTTTTCTTTTATGTATGTTGGAGCGTTTATTATATTTCTTACTTATTGTTATTATATTCCGCTGCGTTCTCTTTTTCGATTAGATGTTAAGGTGTCGTTCGCAGGTACGGTGACCTGTGCTATTACGTTTCGCCTAATGTGACATAATTAATGTCTAATTGGGTTGGAGGTGTGACAATAAATGTGTTTTTGTCATGTATAACACGGGTTTACTGCTAGTATATATATATTAATGAACTTGGAGTTGTGAGTTGAGGGAGGGTACGAAGCGCAAAGTTTTTAACGCAATGGATATCTATTAGTTGTTTGTTCTCTTTTATTTTGTTCCCTTAGTTGAAGGCAAGGTAATTTTAGGAAACTTTACACTTTATTTGAATCTTAGGTTATTGAGAGAAAGCAAAGAAGAGAGAAATAAAATTATCGGTATTTATATATATTTTTATCAATAAAAAAATTAAAAATAATTATTCTAAGAAATACCTATTTATTTACACCTTTTTTCCGTACTCAGTATTATTTCTTTCATTTCATTATTCATTTTCTTAAATAAATCCGACACCAACCATAACGTTAGGACCTTACTTTTGGATTCTTCATGGAAATAGTCAAAAACAATTGGTAATAGATCTAGAAAAACAAAAAAAAACAAAGGAAGAACGAAAAACTGTGAATATATATAAGGCACAAAGTGAGTTGAAGTTGAAGAGCTTTCGACTACAAGTTTGACACGAAACACACACTATAATGACGGCCCTTGTCTCCACCCTCAAAAGTCTATATGTCGGCACCTGTGGCCGGGGGTGAGTTTGGGGGGGTGGTTCTTGTCTCGTCGGAGGGCGCCACTCACCTTTCTAGTTGCCTTTGTTCCCCTAGTAGTAGAATAGCATTATGCTAATCCTTTTTCTTTTGACTCTTTTCTTGATTTGATAAGATCATCTTTGCAGGAGCGCATGGCCATCTTTTTTTGACAATGAGTTACACTTTCGCATTAAAAAGCAAAGCAATTTGCTTTGCTATCCCAATGAGAAGAGAATCTAATGGTGCTGTCTACGCTTCTAGTTGACATAACTTCACTTTACGTTTATACTCATTATTTATATCGATATACATAGCTGTTTGAGTAATGGGTTTGTGCTAATTTTTCACTTTATATATGTAGTAATGTATGGCTGTGTGTGTGCAGCTTTATGTAACCTATAGAAGGGATATAATTTTGTTTAAGGATAGTAATATATACAAAACTTATATACATAAATAATATTGTTGAATAAGATTTTTTTTACCTTAAAACAAGACATCGATCTTGATGATTGCTGTTAATTACAAGAATAACATTAAAAAAAAAATTTTTTAAATTTTTTTTGAAGACATATATACATGTGCTAACAATGGTAGAGGGAAGTTAAAGGCTCCCTTGGCCCAACTCTCATTTTAATGTCCCAACTTTTTTAAACTAAGTTCCGTCTACCTCATTGTCCAATTTAATGTCCCAAATTTGTTTTTAATTATAACATAGTTCTAAGTTTAGCCTAATAAAAATAAGATTAATTACTTAACAATTAAAAAAGTGTCTACAATGTTGATTTGTGATTTTTGTCCACTGGAGCCTTTTAACTGTTGAGGGAGAAAGTCATTTCAACAATAATTGGTTTGAAACGGAAACATACATAACTGGAAGTTGTCTTCACATTTTTCAAGTAAGGTAAGTGCAAAACTTGTCTTTTGTTTACAAATTCAACACATATTATAATGTTTGATTCTTTTTTTTTTATCAATAGAAATTTTTTATGATTGAAGTTGAACAATGGAGCATAAAGAGATAGGATCTAATGTAATAGAATTTAGCAATACATCAAGTTCAACAATTGAGAGACTAACCTTCCAAACATCCATGGACCGAGAGGGTTCATTTTCCTTTCTAAAGCATAAAAAAAAAGTAAATTAATTTCTGAACCTATCAATTCAAATTCGATAATAGATGATTTCTATTAAATAAGTACTTTTCTTTAGATATTTTTGAATATTTACTTGTTTATGTTCACCTTTGTCACATATTAGTTGTAAAATTGTTTGGTCTATATAATTTTTGCATTTACATGCTCTATAATGTTTTTTTTTGTAATTTATTAAACATACATAGCTCTGCTATTGTGTGCTAATAAATAACTTTTGGTTGTCCTGTAATACTGTACCAACTTTTTTTTATTTTTTTGATAACTGGGTATTCAGTCCTCTCATCCCGCATAGTGTAATTATTAAGTTAAAAACTTTAAAATGATTTTAAAAAATTAATAACACCTAAAAATTTTGAATCTAGAAGCAAACTCTCAGTCCTCGACTAGATTAACCCTCGACGTTCAATGCTACACCAACTTTAAACAGCGACCAAGTTCTAGAGCGCAAGCCCTTCAGCAAAAGGGTCCAAATCCAATAAAAAAGTACCACGTCGGCCCATAAAAGTCGAAAAATTGGAGTATGCTGGGTTGGTGGGGGATATCGGATTCACCGAAGCAGAATAGATTCAGTTAACTGTTCCTTCGTTCTGTTTGATTGCAAAGCAATCACGGGCCGTCCAGGTGATTCAACAACTTTTATCTAACTCTAGGGTCTTCGTCATCTTTTCTCTTGCTAATTCACGAGATGAAAATTATTACGAGAAGGCAAATGCTTAAGTATATTCTTTTTTGTTGTGCAAAATGTAAAAAATTATGAAAATACAAATTTTAATATTAAAATTATAATTTTTAATATTTTATATAACTAAATAAATTATATTTAAAATACGTTCTAAGATAACATATTAACAAGACCTTATATATGTACTTGACACCTAAGTATTTACTAGCTAGGCTCTTGAACGGCTGATCTAAAACTACCTTAATGACTTTGGTTAGCATTAATCATACACATCAGAAGGTGAAATAGATTACTCTTGAAACATCCATGGCCACAATTTTCATTTTAACACAAGAAGGTAAAGTTTTCTATAAGACTAATCTTTTTATTTTAATTTTGTTGACTGAGTAAGATCAGTCTGAGTTCATATCTCTAACACTACTCTCAATTAATCTGAAGAAAAAGGGAAATTTTTTTTTTTTATTTGACGGATAAGCTCTTATCAACTTCGCCATCTCAGCTTCATCAATTGTCAGCAAGTTTCTCTCTCTCTCTCTCTCTCACACACACACACACACACATTCATACATGCAAAATAATTTTAGTGCCTCCTATGACCTCTTTATTCTAGTTTTTTTTGCTGTTAATTTGTTTTCAGGGACACTAAATGACGTAACCTTCATTTTACTTCAAGACGACGGCTTCACAAGGCCGCGTTTTATTTTCATTTCATGGGGGGGTAACTTGCATGAACCCTAACACGTCATCCTTGGCTCTCTCTCTCTCTCTCTCTCTCTCTCTCTGAAGGTGTGTATGACTTGAAAAACACTTCTCTTAAAATAATGTTAAACTTTTTTTATGTTTCGATTTAAAAATGAAAACACTTCCCTTAAATTATATTAAAATTTTTCTATGTTTCAATTAAAAAAAATGAAACATGCTTGCTTAATTTGACATTACACACTGCAAAAGAACCAAAAAAAAAAGCGTGTTAGAATATCATAAATAGCCATTGACATGCAATTATGATAACTTGATTATTAAAGAAAGCGGAAATCCTCATTTGAAAATTTGTGAAATTTCATTCTGAGCAGAAGACTTTAGGGAATCAGCCCTTTGAGGAAACATCATTGGACAGCCCTTGATTCAAAAGCGTAAGCTCTTAAGTAAGCATATCTTTAAGAGAGAAGCGGGCTGATACATGCATATATACATATATTATGCATATAAGTGTTAGAAATAAAAGAGGAGATAATGCAGATATTGAAACCTGATATCATGTAATCTTATCTTTGTAGCAATTATTATTAGAATATAAACACATAATATATATAGATGTATATATATTCCTTCTCCCAGCTGTGAACTGGTCTGGGAAGCTTTAGCAAAATTAACTCTGATCTTTTCGTAAGAGCAGATGAATTTTTCCGTGTTGCATGCTTTGTACAACATTTCCTGCATCCCATCTGTTATTTAGCTTCCACATGGAAACGTAAGGCATATGCAATTATATTTAGTTAGCATTTTACATCGCTTTCAGCTCCATCATGTTTTAGAAGCTCTTACCTTCATTTTTGGAAACCAAAAAGTCAAGCTCCCCTATTCGGGGCAATTAGTATCAGGGCAGGTTTATGTGCCAAAAACTTCTATTTCTTCTAACAAAAAAATAATCATGATCGATGTGTAGTTCAAGGAGAAAGAAGTAAACCCCTTGTGAAATCTCCACTCGAGCACTTTGAGATGTCATTAAAAAGAAAAAAATACTTAGCGTAGTGATGGAGCAAACTCGAGTCTTTAAATTATAAAGTTCGTTTTGATTCTTCGCAAACTTATAAGGGTGATCATGAGCTCGTCTTCTGATAGATAGTAAGGGCTATATATAAAGAATATATATATATATATACATCTATATTTATGTATATATATGTGTGGAGTTACATGTAATCACTCTTAGGTCATGCTTTTCAAGTTTTTGTGCACCTAGCTCCTATCATTTGCCCTAGCTCACTATCCTTAATTCCTTATGAAAGGGTAGAACCATTGTATTTTTGTTTTTAGGAAAATACTATTCTTCCAGAATTTTTATATATAATTTTAAATCAGAATGATGTGGCAGTGACAGTTTTGTAATTAAAATACATCTTCGTGGGTTTTTTGTTTTAAAGTGATAGGCCCACAACTCAGCCATATCATTCTGGTTATATATTCTGGTTGTATAGCATTACTCTTTTTTTTATAACCAGTATCCGGGCTAACTTATATACACTGCAACTAGTATAGTCCTCCTGTTCTACATAAAATAGGGTAATTATTGAGTCAAATATTCTGAAAGTGGAATAAAAAAGTTGATAGCACCTAAAATGTTTCGAATTTGAAACTTTGAAATGAGCAGACCTCCATGTCCTAAGCTGTAGGTGGGATTTTACGGGAAGGCTGGGTCGAACTCTCAAGCCCAAAGATGGATGAGTCCAGGTATCTCTTGCAAGACGAAGAGGTTAGAATGGGTCGACCCGTAATAGGTCGATCACACTCCGAAGATTAAGTCAGCAAGTTTAATCGATGAAGATGAATGAAAGTTCTCAATATTAGGAGTTAACTGTCCATACCTGGCTCTTGGTGCCTTGGATATTTATAGAACCTTTGAGGGAGTGTGTTCTGCCTTGGCCTACCTGCAGACTCTCATGGCTTGCTGGGTAGGCGTCATCATTGACGCCGCCTGATTATTCACAGGGTCTGGCGCAACGTCGCGGAGGATTCCGGCCGACCGGACGTGCACGTTGACGTCGCGTGGGCAGCTGCATGCGTATTTAATGCGAGTCAACTCTGTATTTAATGCACAGAGACCGCTAGCGGTTTGGGCCAGCTTTTCATGGTTTGGGCTGTGTTGCGAAGGAGGTCGGCAGTCTGGCCTTCCCTCTAATTCTGATCTGGGCTAGCAAGGCAGCCCCAACTTTAATTTGCGCAGATTGGGCCTCATTCATTGGGTTGGGTCGGGGGTTATTCCCCCACAATTGCCCCCCAGCCATTGTGTCGTTTTGGATTCTGAAACGGCCAAGGGATGTAACGGTCACCCGGCCACATAAATGGCGAGGATTTTAAAAAATTCAATGGTGGGGCGTTATTGAATCGAGGGCCGACGTGACGCTTCGGCAGAGCGTCATGATTAATGCCATTTTATTATGTATGAACCGACGGCTCTGGTGTGTATAAAAGACCGACGCCCTAATCAGTTGGAAGACACTTGCTCTTTTTCTTTTGCCTTCTGAATAGTGTGTGCGTCAGCTGTTTCGGCACCCACCACTGTAAGTGTCTTTTGAGCCCGCAACTCCTTTGCTCTTCATTGTGTTCTGTGTTTTGACGGTTGCCCTCTGATGGCATCCCGTCTTCGTAAAATGTTTGATGGTCTGTCGGCCCTTGCCGCGTTTAGGGCTAGGTTTGAAGTCCCGGATGAAATCGGCTTAGAGTTGGTCGATCCTGAGGACTATCGCATGGGGGAGACCGAAAAGGGGGTGCCGTTCCCAGTCATTGCTATCGTAGAAGGGGGGCTTAGGTTTCCCCTCCACCCTCTTCTTCATAAATTCATAGTAAAAAATAAGGTGTCGCCCTCCCAGTTAGCGTCGAACGTATATAGAATCTTCTTTGGCATGCTAGAAATAAATCGACGCCTGGGTGTGTACCTCGGCCTCGCCGAACTGGATTACTGCTACACTCTTTGTAAAGTCGGAGGTAGTTACAAGGTTTACCTCCGGGTAGTAAAGAAGTCCTTAGAGTTAGTGAAGTGTCTGCCTTCCTCAGGGAAGGGCGTCGACGACGTTAGGGTCTGGGTATCCGGTCCATAGGAGTTCGGCAGCGTTCCCGAGAAGGATAGACCGGCGATTCGATGCCCTAGAGTGCCCGTCGAACTAGGTTTGATGCCGATCTCTCACACTGTGCGTCATTTTAAGTTTCAGTTTGCAGCCAAACTAACTCTCGAACTTTTTGCAGACACAAGGAAGCGGTCAAAAGCTCGTGACTGGTTGGTCAACTCTGACGACCTCGACAAGGTCTTGAACTACGTCGGCAAAGGTCGACTAAAATACATAGCTCAGGCTGCACACATCTTGCTCTCCTACCCGTTGCGGTACTCAACTTTCATTGCCGAGACGGGTGTTCCCCAGAGTGTACTTGCAAGATTAGCGGACGAAGGAGCCGAAGGGGACTTCGAAGAAATCCCCACTGGAGTAGCGATCGAGAGGGCGCGCATCCCTACAGGCGTGACAGTCGCGGTTGCTCCTCCATCGGCATCAGCTGGTGAAGAACGGCAAGAAGCACGAACAACATCGCACAGCTCGGCATCAACTTCGTCGCCGTATACTGCGCCCGACCGCCGAGTAGAGATTCCTGTAAGAACAAGTGATTCGAGCCCATCCCCCGACGAGATGGAGGGCATAAGTCTGAAAGAAAGAATGTTTGCTCTTGCGGGCCAGCCGCTTAGGTCGGCCACTCCAACTCCTGCCGAAACTCCTACTCCCGCTGAAACTCCTCCAGCCGAGCTGGTGATAACTTGCGTGGGGGAAGCCCCTCCCCCACAACAGAGGCCAGAGACTCGGCAGCAGAGAAAGAGGAGACCCGATGTCACCCCAACTCCAGCGCCCAAAAAGCAGAAAGGCAAAGGCGCGGTGGACGAGGTCGGCAAGACTGTGACCATCACTCCAGACATTCTCGGTCGTCCTATGACGACAGTAGATTCTACGATCGACCAGCCTGAGGTTGCTTTTGGTGTTATTAAGAGCGTCCTTCAGAAAAAGGACGTGGCGAAGCTGGGTGAGGCAAGCGACTCAGCCGTTTTTATGGGAGCTTTTCATGACTCGATTCTGGTAAGTCGGCACTGACTTTTTCGATGATTACAGACTTTTTAGACACTCGCCCTGAAAACGACCTTCTCTTATTTGTGCAGAGCTATCTGAATTCCTTGGAGGCGATGAGGCGCTTCCAAAAGCTTGCCGAGGTTCACCAAGAACTTATTGAAGAGCACGACCGCTTAAAGCTTGAGTGGATTGAGGTGAATAAGGAGCGGATCACTTTCAGGAAACAGGCCGAGCAGGCTTCCGCCGAGCTTCTGTTGATGAAAGCAAATTTTGAAAAGAGAGATAGGGATCTTGCAGACCTCGAGAAGAAGTTCGACGTGCAGTCCGTAGATCTGCATAACGCACATGAGGAGGTGGAGACCCTTAAGACTGAAGTGGCCAAGCTGAAGGTGGAAGAAGAGGCCACACTGAAGAGGGGTGAAGAGAGGGGGGCCAAGCGTTTGGCCGAAGAGATGATGGACCTCAGTCGCACCATATTCCTACAGGGTTGGAATGGCGCCCTTGTCGTGGCAGAGCTGGATAAGGCCTCCGATGTGTGGGGTCTTTGCCCGGACTACTTTGATACTACTGAGGACGGCGTCGTCTGTCCGAAGAAAGTGCTGGCAAACGCCCAATACAAACGGGAGCTTATGTTAAAAGCCGCGGCCGAGGAAGCTGCTGTTGAGAAGGAGAGGCTTGAAAATTTGAAGGCCGCAGCTGAACCCTCCGAGGATGTGGAAGAGATTTCGCCAGGGGCAACTACAGAGTCGGGGGAGAAGTCGGCATAGCTTTTCTTTCTTTTTCTTAATTTTTTGAAACCATCAATGCCTTTTAATGAGAAAAACTCGTTTTGTTGTTTATTACTGAATCTGCCTTATCTGATTTTTGCTGTGAACTGAATTTGTCTCATCTGATTTTGTCGTTTACACTTGGTTTCTTTCTTGGCCTTGTTCGGCCGACCTGCCCAACTTGGACAAGACGAAGTATTTTGCACCTGGTCTTTGTTTTGGCCTTATTTGGCCGACCTGCCCAACTTGGACAGGACCAAGTTTTTACACTTGGTTTTTATTTTGGCCTTCTTTGGCTGACCTGCCCAACTTGGACAGGACCAAGTTTTTACACTTGGTTTTTATTTTGGCCTTCTTTGGCCGACCTGCCCAACTTGGACAGGACCAAGTTTTTACACTTGGTTTTTATTTTGGCCTTCTTTGGCCGACCTGCCCAGCTTGGACAGGACCAAGTTTTTATACTTGGTTTTTATTTTGGCCTTCTTTGGCCGACCTGCCCAACTTGGACAGGATCAAGTTTTTACACTTGGTTTTTATTTTGGCCTTCTTTGGCCGACCTGCCCAACTTGGACAGGACCAAGTTTTTTACACTTGGTTTTTATTTTGGCCTTCTTTGGCCGACCTGCCCAACTTGGACAGGACCAAGTTTTTACACTTGGTTTTTATTTTGGCCTTCTTTGGCCGACCTGCCCAGATTGGACAGGACCAAGTTTTTACACTTGGTTTTTATTTTGGCCTTCTTTGGCCGACCTGCCCAACTTGGATAGGACCAAGTTTTTACACTTGGTTTTTGATTTGGCCTTCTTTGGCCGACCTGCCCAACTTGGACAGGACAAAGTTTTTACACTTGGTTTTTGATTTGGCCTTCTTTGGCCGACCTGCCCAACTTGGACAGGACCAAGTTTTTACACTTAGTTTTTAGGTTTCACAGAATGCTCAGAGTAGATTCATTTGAATAGCTTCATTTTCATTGATTCTTCAGCAGAGCTTTACACATTTCATGGACTGTTACAGTGCATGGAGCTTTATATTACTGGTAGAACTTTCTCAAGTTGGTCGCATTCCATGGTCGCGGCAATTGTCGCCCTTCTTCGACGGTCTCCAGTCTGTATGCGCCGATGCCGACCTGAGATGTGACTCTGTAGGGGCCTTCCCAGTTTGGGCCGAACTTTCCATCTGCTGCCTTCTTGGTTGCCCCCAACACTTTTCGTAAAACTAGATCTCCTGGAGCAAAGTTTCTCGGGCGGACCCGCTTGTTGTAAGAGCGCTTTAGCTGTCGCTGATACTCTGTGAGCTTGATCAAGGCGGTTTCCCTTCTTTCTTCGACAAGATCCAGGTCTCTTGCAACCGTCTGGTCATTGACACCAGTGTTAAAGGCTGCCGATCTGATGGTTGGTAGTCTGATCTCCAAGGGGATGACTGCCTCCACCCCGTATGCCAAGGAGAACGGCGTTTCTCCTGTGGACCTCTTTGGGGTTGTTCTGTAGGACCACAAAACATCGGGTAGCTCCTTTGTCCACTTTCCTTTGGCTTTTTCCAGTCGCTTCTTGACTTTGTTAAGCATGGTTTTATTTGAAATCTCGGCTTACCCGTTGCATTGGGGGTAGGCCGGTGTTGAGTAATAGTTTCTAATCCCCAATCCTTCGCAAAATGATCTAAAGATGTTGCCATCAAACTGGGTGCCGTTATCTGATATAATGGCACGGGGCAACCCGAATCTGGTGGCAATGCTTTTCCATATGAACCTTTTGGCATCAATTTCCCTGATGTTTGATAAAGGTTCCGCTTCCACCCATTTGGTAAAGTAGTCGGTGGCCATGATGAGAAACCTTTTGTTGCCCGGAGCTCGAGGCAGAGGTCCGACAATGTCCAGTCCCCACTGAGCGAAGGGCCACGGACTGGTGATGGTGGCAAGATCCTCGGCTGGCTGGTGGATGATGGGGGAAAACCTCTGACATTTGTCACACTTCAGGACGTACTGGGCTGCATCTTTTTGCATGTAAGGCCACCAGTATCCCTGCGAGATGGCTCGGTGTGCTATCGATCTTCCACCAACATGACTTCCACATATCCCTTCGTGGATTTCGAACAAGACGCCCTGTACTTGGTCCGGATGGACGCAGTGTAAATACAGACTTGTAAAGGAACGTCTGTAAAGCTCTTTACTTGGTGACAACCAATACCTGAGAGATGCATGCTTGATTCGCCGAGCTTCAGCCTTATTGTCTGGCAGCTTATCTGCGTCAAGGTAAGAGATGATTGGGTCCATCCATGATGGTCCTAACTTTTCTACTGTTAGGGCTTCCTCCTCCTCCCGAAAGATGCTGGGCTTGGCAAGGGTTTCTACGTTAATCGTCCTTTTTGAACCAGATTTCAGAGCCGTGGCCAGAGTCGCCAAGGCATCCGCACGTGAGTTGTTGTCTCGGCTAATCTGTCAAAGCTTGTAGCTTTTAAATTGGCCGAGTAGTTCCTTGGCCTTTGCTAGGTACTACGTCATTCTGTCGCTTTTTGCTACGTATTCTCCTGTGATTTGGTTTACGACAAGTAAGGAGTCCGAATATATGACGATTTCAGGAATTCGAAGTTCAATGGCTCGACGTATTCCGGCGAGCAAGGCCTTGTATTCTGACTCATTATTGGAGGCAGTGAACTTCAGCTTGATGGCTTGCTCGATGGTTACGCCGTCTGGTGTGATGAGTACGATGCCTGATCCTGCCCCCTGGTTATTGGAAGCTCCGTCCACGTAGAGTTTCCAATGATCAGATTGTTCCCAAAGGTCCAAAGGGAGTTCGTGTTGCGGTTGGCCAGTTGCTGGGGTCTGTTCTACTTCTGGTGTTATCTCGACAGAGAACTGGGTAACAAAGTCGGCAAGAACTTGCCCCTTCACTGCCGATCTAGGCTGGAACTTGATGTCAAACTCCCCTAATTCCACGGCCCATTTTACAATTCTTCCTGAGAAATCGGCCTTCCTTAGAAGAGGTTTGAGCTGGTGGTTAGTGAGGACGTTGATGGTGTGAGTTCTGAAGTAATGCACCAACTTGCGGGATGCCACTATCAGTGCGAGTGCCAGCTTTTCGAGGGGTAAGTACCTGCTCTCGGCTCCAAGAAGGGTTTTGCTGACGTAATAGACCGGGAATTGTTGCCGATTTTCTTGCCTGAGTAGGACCGCGCTGATCGCATGGTCTGATACTGCAAGATAGAGGAAAAGTTCTTCGTGCTGGACAGGGGTGGAAAGCAGGGGTGGTTTGGTTAGGTAGTTTTTTAGGTCGGCAAGGGCAGAGTCACACTCTGGGGTCCACTCGAACCGTTCTTGTTTCTTTAGGAGCTGGAAGAAGGGTCGGCACCTGTCCGATGAACGGCTGATGAATCTGTTGAGTGCGGCGGCCATTCCTGTCAATCTCTGAACCTCTTTGGCATTCCTTGGAGCTTGAATACTCTGAATCGCACTGATCTGCCATGGGTCCACTTCAATGCCCCGATGTGTGACCAGGAATCCCAAAAACTTACCTGAGTCGACCCCGAAGACACATTTTGAAGCGTTCAGCCGCATTTTGTAGCCCTTCAGGATACAGAGTACCTCCTTTAGGTCCGCCAAGTGGGTGTTGCTCAGTTTGCTTTTTACCACCATGTCATCGATGTAGACCTCGACAGTTCTGCCGAGCTGCGTCTTGAACATCTTTGTGACCAGTCGCTAATACGTAGCTCCGACGTTCTTCAGGCCAAAGGGCATAACTCTATAGCAGTAAATACTCCTTGGAGTGATGAAGGCCGTCTTCTCTTGGTCGTCGGGGTGGAGTGGGATCTGGTGGTATCCTCGGTAAGCATCCAGGAAACTCATCCTTCCGAAGCCGGCGGTTGCATCCGCAAGCTGGTCAATTTTGGGCAGGGGGAATGGATCTTTGGGGCATGCCCTATTGAGATCAGTGAAGTCCACACAGACCCTCCACTTTCCGTCCTTCTTTTTTACAACCACCGTATTCGATAACCAGCTCGGGTAGTTGATTTTCCGAATGGCCCCAGCTTCCAAAAGCTTCTCTGTTTCCTCCAAGACAGCGTCCACATGCTGGGTAGCTGCCCTTCTCCCCTTTTGGACGACAGGTCGGCAGTTTGGGTTTACATTTAGGCGATGACAAGCAACGTCAGCGCCGATCCCAGGCATGTCATAAGGGGTCCAGGCGAACACTTCCAGGAAGTTCGTCAGCAACTCGATTAGGGACTTTTCCTCTCGTTTGGACAGAGAGGTGTCGATGACGAAGTATTTGTCTCCTCGCCGATCAATGTATATCTTCTTCAGGTCCTCCACAACTTTGTTTTCGGGTGTCTGTCCCACGTCATCAATTATGGGGGTGTCTTCATGCAGCTCCATCATCTGCACTTTCTCAGGCTTTGTCTTTGTCGCACATGCCGTTAGGAAACATTGTTTAGCGGCCACTTGGTCTCCCCTGATTTCTCCAACACCCGCCGGTGTCGGAAACCGAAGCAGCTGATGGTATGATGACGGAACGGCCCTCATGAGGTGTAACCAGGTTCGCCCCATGATGGCAGTGTAGGGGGAGGGTACGTTCACTACTAGGAATTCGGTTGGCAACGTGATCCCGCCGGTTGTTACAGGAATCGTCACCTTTCCCATTGGCCAAACTGGGTTCGAGCTGAATCCGACCAATGGGTTAAGCGACGGTTGGAGGTCGGACTCATTCAGTCCTAATTGCTTGAAGAGACTATAGTACATAACTTCGGATGAACTCCCCTAGTCAATGAGCAGCCTTTTGACGTCGCAATCTGCCATTCTTAACATAACCACCAAAGCATCATTACGAGGGATCTGCACTCCCATGAGATCCTCGTTGGTGAAAGAAATTGGTACGTGGCCACTGCCGACTCTTGCTTTCTTGCTGGGTTGTTGTACCTGCATCACTTCCCTCAGGTGTGCTGCTTTCTGTATCTCGGCTCGGTACCTGTGTGGGTCGACGATCCCTGACTCAGCCGAACCGTGCAACATATTGATTATCCGAACCGGCCTTGATTCTGGTTCCTTCCGCGCTGCGTCTTCTACCCGCGGTTGCTCGGCTTCATTGTTTGTCTTCTCCCGATCAATGAACTGATCGAGGTGACCTGCTTTGGCCAAGTCTTCCAAGTGATTTTTCAGATGCCGACACTGCTCCGTCTTATGTCCTTCTCGCGGTGGTATGAACAGAATCTCTTCTTGTCTCGGGTCGCTGGGTCTCCTCCCAACTTTGGTGGCCACTTAAAGAAGGGCTTATCACGGATCTGGGGCAATATTTTATAGATGGGGTCCTTAAAGACTGTGTAGACCCCCTCAGTTACCCTTTTTCCCCGGCCGATGTCTTCTGACCGGGGCTTCTTGGCATCCTTCTTATTTGTCTTTTCGGCTGCAGCGCCGACCTTGGTTGACGTCACCTGGGGTACGTCCTCGTCTAGCCGTGCGTAGCGCTCGATCCTGAGCATTAGCTCCTGTATCGTAAGAGCTGGTTTCTTCATTAGGGACTGTCGCAAGCGATGCTCCCTAGGAAGGCCGATCTTGAACTGAGTTACAGCTAATTGCTCGCTGCACTCGTCAATCTCATTATAAGCTTCCCAGTAGCGTTGGGCATATGCTCGCAATCCTTCTCCTTCCTCTTTTCGTAATGTCAGCAAGAAATCAACCTCCTTCGGCTGTAGGCTATTTGCTATGAAACACGCTGTAAAAAGCTCGGCTAGTTGCCTCCAGCTAGAAACGGACTTATGTGGCAATTTGTCGAACCACCGTAAAGCCACACTTCCCAGACTGGAGGGGAAGATTCGACACATTAGCATCTGGTCACTGCACCACACTACCATGAGCTGTTTGTAATGCCGAACATGGTTAATTGGGTCGGACTTTCCGTCATAGAGGGTGAACTTTGGTGGGGTGAATTTTTGAGGAATTGGATGGGATTCAATCTCCTCAGTGAATGGTGTGGATGCAATTTGATCAAGGGCCTTTCTCATCAGGTCATGGGCTGTGCGCTCCTTAGTTTGCTGCCTTCTATCCTCCTACTTTTCGTTGTACCACTTCTCCCAGTCTTCTTTCCGCCGATCTCCTTCAGCTGGACTGTTATTTGGCATAGTTTTGCTCCTTTCCCTTCCCCGACCTGTGCGCCTGTTAACACAACGCCCGGTACTAGGGGTGTAACTTCCCCTTGCCGGCGGCGCTGGTTGATCCCCGGTGCCAATAACCTACTCCCGATCTGGGGACCCTTCTCTCCCACGCCCGTTTCTGCTAGAGAATGCCTCCTTCATGGCCCGCACCTGGGAGGTGAGGTAGGTTGTCTCTTCTCCGCGCCTCCGAATTTCCCTCTCTGCTGCACGGAGCGTATCCTCACTCGAGACCCGCCCACTGGAGGGTGACGTGGCCAGGTTCCGAGGATGGTTCCTGCGGAAATTTCTGTCCCTGACATTGCCCGTATCCCTCCGCATTTCATCCGGTGCTTCCTGGTGGCTTTCAGCGGGCGTGCGTATCTCCGACCTTAGTGTTCTCCTTCTTTGCTGATCTGCTGGTGTAGATTGGCAATGCGCCGAGTTGGTCGAGTCTCTACTGGAGGAGGCTCCGAAGCCTCTCCCGTCGTGGTTTTCTACCCTACGTCTCCGGTTGTTTAGACTCATAGTTTTTCTAAGCCTTCCCACAGACAGCGCCAATTGTAGGTGGAATTTTACGGGAAGGCTGGGCCGAACTCTCAAGCCCAAAGATGGATGAGTCCAGGTATCTCCTGCAAGACAAAGAGGTTAGAATGGGTTGACCCATAATGGGCCGATCACACTCCGAAGGTTAAGTTAGCAAGCTTAATCGATGAAGATGAATGAAAGTTCTCAATATTAGGAGTTAACTGTCCATACCTGGCTCTTGTTGCCTTGGGTATTTATAGAACCTTTGAGGGAGTGTGTTCTGCCTTGGCCTACCTGCAGGTTCTCATGGCCTGCTGGGTAGGCGTCATCATTGACGCCGCCTGATTATTCACAGGGTCTGGCGCACCGTCGCGTGGGCAGCCGCATACGTATTTAATGCGAGTCAACTCTGCATTTAATGCGCAGAGACCGCTAGCGGTTTGGGCCCGCTTTTCGTGGTTTGGGCTGTGCTGCGAAGGAGGTCGGCAGTCTGGCCTTCCCTCTAATTCTGATCTGGGCTAGCAAGGCAGCCCCAACTTTAATTTGCGCAGATTGGACCTCATCCATTGGGTTGGGCCCGGGGTTATTCCCCCACATAAGCCTTAATCACTAAACCTATTTTTTGGGATAATTGTGATTTGTTTAACACAAGAAGTAGATATGGAGCAATATACATTCATGCATATGGAAGTTTCCATAAAAATCAAAATCTTTGTTTTCATGGAGAAATAAATATCAACTATGTTGTCAATTATTCTAAACTCCTATTGATGAGAATTTGTTTTTATTCTCTTCATCCAATTTATTTCTTAAGAAAGGGTTGCTTTAGACATGCAAAGTGTGGAGATTTCATTCTAACGATAAACAAGTATACTATAATAAATAGGAAAATGCTATTTTTGCAAAAAAATTTGTACAAAAAATCTACTAGAATAATGTGACAATGACATTTTTGTGAATAAGAGCCACTATAATGGGTGTTATGTTTTTAAGTGAATGACTCTTATTCAATCACAACATTCTAGTAATAAATTCTGTATGAATTTTTCTATTTGTATGGCATTACTCTAATAAATATCATTCACTTTATACACGACTAAAGGTCAATTAACAAACAGTGATTGCATTAACAAATGAAAAATGTTATATGTAATTCTATTTTTCTCTCACACAAATTTATTAATGTGAATTCTACCGCCTTGTGTGCAGGAGTAAGAAAATGAATTGAATATGACATTATTCTTAACAAATATATATTTGTTTATCTCTTCTCTATGTTTTTTTCTTTTCCTTTTTTGTAGTATGTAACTATATATTTAGATATTATTCTTAAAAATGAAAAATTCTATACATAAAATAATTCATTAATTCATTTTCTTACCCATAAGATACAAATGAATGAATCTCACGTGTATTTATTAATATGAGTCCAACTGCATTGCGTCTTGTGAGTGAAAAAATAAATTAAAAAATTAATTTATGTATAGGATTGCTTCTTAAATATATACTCATTTTTTTTCTTTTTTGGTTAGAAGGTATTCTATAAATGACTTTTCAAGAAGGTTTGGTGGGTCTTTTTTTATTATTTTATTCAAGGAAGGTACGTATTTTAGCATAAGGTACATCAATGTACATTAAAAAAAATGTCAATAACTTTCGTGCATCCGATTCCAGAGTTTTTATGCAAATCACTAAAAAATAATTGGACAAACAAGATCAAAGCATATTGCTACAGTCATGACTCATGTAGTCATTTTCTTGTCATCACTTTTTAGTCATATAACCTAACATTTTGTGAAATGTGGAATTACAATTTAGTGATTGTGAGCGTAGAGAACATATATATAAAAAATCAAAATAATTTGATTATTTTAACCATTCAATTATATACAACGGTTGAAGAACTTTAAAAAAATTTCCAAAGAAATGCTTAGAGGAATCAAATGGTTTTACCTCTTTGAATCAAACTCATGAATTTTTCAGAGCAATGCTTCTAGAAAAGTTTTATATAACGATAGGTCCTTATTTTTGTCAAAATAATGAGAGTACATTAATTACCGTACAGCAACAAAACTCAACTCGCCAGACAGATCCCTTATTCAGCTTATTTTGATCCTCTACAAGAATACGATAGGATCATTAGTCCATCATATTACTCTTGTGATTTGATGGTATTGTTGTTAGTGTGAAAGTTTCTATAAGGGTATTTTAGTTATTTTGATTTTATTAGGATATTTTTATTTATTTGCTTTAAACCAATCTTGTAAGTATTCTGTTGGCTCAAGGAAGGCAGAAAATGCTTTTTTTCTACGTTGCTTTCTCTGTTGGTCTTTCGTCACATGGTATCAGAGTTCTGATTAGTAATAGGTCTTGGATTCAAATATCTCCATATGTATTTGTTTCTTAATTGCATTATGTTTCTCTTTATTTCTATATATTGTGTTTCTACGTACAAGACGAGATTGCACATGAGAAAAGATGTTAAAAAGTTTGATATGAATTGTTTGAACCCTTACTTAACAGCTTAAGTTTTTAAATCAAGTGGTGACTTAACAGTTAGATGGACGGACCGAAATCCACAACAGTATTGGAGCATATGTAGGCCTCAAAAATGAAAGTTTTTCCGTTGTAGAAAGTAACTTCAATACAGACTTTACTTAACAAAGGTAATCGATGGTTTTTATTTATTTTTCATAATATATATATATATATATATATATAAACCTTCTTAGGATGCCACTTTTACTAGTTTCATAAGTGCATTGAGAAGTTAAGCCTTCAAAACTAATCCTAATTAGAGCCTCTTGACACGATCTTTAACTAGTTATGGAAAATGCAGTTTAGTATTTGTTTTTTTTTTAATAGACAGTTTCGACTTTTGCCAGCTGCTTACATATCAAGATACAGTTCTCTTTAATTTTGCCGTTAACAATCTTCACAAAATAGGAAGTCAATTCTAGTGGAATTTTCTATACAAATTTTATTAAAAAATTGTATTTTTCGTAAACCAATTGTGGCAAGAATTAATGGAAAAAAACTTGTGAGTCCTCACTTATTATTAGTTTATTACATATCACGACTTTATGGTTACTGACTTTTATGGTTACCGGAAATAAAATTATTGGTCAGAAGTCAGAAAGAGGAGGCAAACCGAAACCTAAAAATGCTTCCTCTATTTTGGCCTACGATCAATTCTAAGTGTGCAAATAACCCACAAAAATATACGATCTTGTGATGGTAAATATGATCTATGTTGAACTAAGAAAAATATATACTATCTTTTTGGAGTCTTGAACTATATATATATATAGTTGACTCGAATTGGAGGATTTTGCAATTTGATAGTGCAACTTGCACCATGTATGGTTAGCAGTCGACAAGTGTGCGCATCTCTGCATCTTCTTTTCTTTGATTTATCAGCACATAGATTCCCAAATTAAGGTATATATGCCTTGGAATTATAGCGTCATGACCTATCTTTTTTATAATGAACAGTACGGAATACACATGCCAAAAAAGAAAAATTTAGAGAGAGAGAGAGAGAGAGAGAGAGAGAGACCAAGTCGTTTACCCAGCCGGCACCTTTCGTCGTCTGCGTTAGAATCCTAGGCTTGGAAAATTAACTCTAAAATTTAAGATCTTATGCTTTTAAAAGGTTTCCCAAACAACAAATTAATCTCCTATTTAATTTCTCCTTTAGTTCTTCCATCTGAAAAAGAACAAAGAAAAACCTCTCCTTTAGTTCTTTTGTTTGGAAATTTCTACTGAAGGGTGTACTTTGGCAATGCATGATCCAAAGCTCTCCTTATAACAAATGGTTATCATTTCATGCAATGCTCATAAATACCCAAATTACAGAGGCAATCATATTAGTGTAAAAGTTGTACGGAATATTTTTTCAAATTTGAGAGGTACGTCAAGTAATTGTATACTAAAAGTCCACCATTTCTTTTTACATGCCAAAAGTCAACTTGATTTGAAGTGCTTTATTCAAATATTCTATGCCATACTTTAAGAAAAAAAGACCAACACGATTTTAAAAATTTGTATGTGAAAGTAATATATATATATATATATATATATGGCATTTAGATGATTTAGATAGATTGTAGAATCTTACACCTTTTCATGTTCACATGGAATATTGAGAATAAAGTAGGAATATTGAATAGTTTAAAATGGTCATAATCTTGTAAGTAAAAATGCAGGGTTTATAGAAGTACAATCGTACATAATTTCAAGCTTGAACTTTTGTAGAAGTTTCATCAGGCCCGTAATTCTAGCTTGAATTTATGTAGAATATTGGCTGAGCTACAGCTTAATTATTCACATGCATGACTGACGGAGTTTGTTTTTCAGACTCATCAAAGAGAAACAAAGAGAAAAAGTGTGTTGTTCAAGAAAATACAACCCAATGTCACATCTACATTAATTTCTCGTTCATACAAAAAGAGTATCTTTAACCCAAACGCTTCAAATTTATCTTTATTTTAGTATCTTTTTCAAATTTAAAGTTCATGGGTCTTACTTTTTCACATTATTACTTCAACCCACCTAACCTTCATTTCACTATTCATTCTTCAAATCACTTTTATTTTATATAAAAAAAAATTAAAAATTACATATTGTGCTTCCATTTTATTCAAAATGTAATTATTTATTATCATATTTTAATTTAAATTGTAATTATTTACCAAATAATTATTTAAAATTAAATTATTTAATTTTTTTTAAACTAAATGATCTACCAATAAAATTACAAATTAAATTATATTAAAAAATTAAAAAAAACAAAAACCCTCGTTGCAAACTAATAAAATACATTTAACAAAAATTAAAATACAATAAGGAACTAATTAAAACACATAAAATGAGCATTTATGGGAAAGACATATGCTTGTTTCATGTGACGCTTCTCAAAGTATTAATGAATGATCGAGAAATGTCATTTTTTTGTAATTTTTTTGTTATTATTCTAGTCAAAATTATTTTCTACTTTCAATAGATGTTGAAATTTTAAATGTTATTGGAAGGTGGTAGAAATAGATTGATTAATTCTTAAATTTGCCAAAAAAAAAAAAACAAAGTGAAAAGGTAGAGTAGTAAGATAAAAAAATAATTCATTGATTCCACTGATTAAAATAATTTTAGTATAAATAAATAATCAATAAAATAAAAATAATTTTTTTAATTTCATATATAAATAATAATTTCAAGATAAATAAAAGTAAATAAAATATGAATAATTTATTTATTTCACTTATAAAAAAATCTCAAATTAAACAAATATTTAACAAATTAAAAAAAATTAATGAATTAATTGAAAGTTTAAATTAAACATTTATTAAAATATTATTTATATAATAAATAATGTATTAATAATGCATTATTTAGACTTAAAATAATGATTAGTACAAAGGTCTCACATAACTATTACTTTGGCTCCACATAAATAGTGAAATGAAGGGGCCTTCAAATATCTTGGAGAACCTTCAAATTTGAAGGCTCCATATGAAGACCACCTTTATTTCTTCAAATTTTTAAAGAAATGAAGGTGGGTTGAAGGGTAAAATTTACAACTCACCTTCAAATTTGAAGATTTAAAGGTTGGTTGGAGATGCTCTAAGCAATAGCTAATTGTGTCACAATCGAAAGTTACTTGGTCATATTCGGTTTCACCTTTCTAGTTTCATTGTTTTTCGGGCTTAAAGTTTTTTTTAAGCTTTTTTAGTTTTGTTTTTTTTTTGGTAAAAAATTAGATTTTTTTTTTTACTTTTATAAATTAAAAAAGATAAGTAAAAAAGCTGCAAAAAAATTAGACGAAAAAACTTTAACAAACAAGCCTTTAGTTGGCAATTGAACTTTAAAATTCAAGCCATTTGAATAAGTTTCGTAACAAGCAAAAAAAAAAAGGCAAAAAAAAACAAAAAACGAAAAAACAAAAATGTTTCTTGCCAAGCCGAAGAGAACAGGAAAATAAGTGAAACATTGCAAAGTAGTTACTCTTCCAGTCTCTTTGAATATTGGTGGTTGGCTTTTCCTGGCCACATTTCTTATACTTCCTGTGATAGTCTGTGTAATGTACCAAACTTAGAATTTCACTGGAAGTAGCCAAAATTCCCTGGAGATTGGCTTGACCAAACAAAAAATTTGAAAGCCTCCTCCTCCTCTCTCCTCTCCCCTCTCTCTCTCTCTCTCTCTCTCTCTACTTTACAACATAGGGGAAAAAAATAGTAACAAGAAAAAATAAAAAATACAAGGAAAGGGATTAGCATCCTAAACTAAATCACCACCAAATAGACAAGAAGAATCTTCCTTGATTTCGGCTTTGAGCGGCTTATTTTCCTCAATTTCTTCGCTGTCATCAACAACTACTGCTCCCGTCAGCTCTTTAGCTCTCTCGGCCTGAAACTCCCAATCGGTCCGACCCAAAACGACCAGCATGGTCACTACACACGAGATTTGGGCGGCCAACATCCCTAGCCATAGCCCCTTGAAGTCGAACCGGGCGAAGAATCCTAACCCAAGCGCTACCGGCATTCCAACAAGGTAGAAGCAACCCAAGTTGATATTTGCGCCAACTTTCGGCCTTGCCGTTCCTCTCAGCACCCCACAGCCAGTCGTTTGCGGGCAGTTGCCGAGCTCGCAGAGCCCAACTATCGGCAGAACTAGTGATGTTAGAGCCATAATTTCTTTGTCACGTGTGAACATGGTAGCCCACGCGTTTCTTACCATCACTGCAAAAACTAGAGCGGACAAACCCAACAGGAAGCTGCAACACAGGCCCACAATGGCTGCCACCTTCGCCTTTGCCGGCTGTCTAGCCCCCAATTCGTTGCCGACCCGTGTCGATACGCTGAAGCTTAGAGAAGTTGGGAATATGTAGATAAGCGCCGTCGTTTGGATCAGAATACCCATTGAAGCAACTGTTGCTTTTGGGTTTATTAACAACCCACAAAGCAAAATCATGATTTCGTACCACCACCATTCGAGGCAGACCGAAATGCAGCTCGGGATGGCTAAATTCAGTAGAGATTTCCACCCTCTCAGGCACTCCATGGATAGCCCTCCCCAGGTTTTTTTGTATATTCCGGAGATGAGTATGTAGATGATTAATGAAGCTACGAGATTGAAGTTAAACAAAACTCCACTAATAGCGACACCTTTGATTCCTAGGCCAAGCTTTGAAACGAGAAAATAATTTATTGGTACGTGAAGAAGAGTTGTTAGAGTAGCACATAATGTAAGAGGTAAAGTTATGGATTGTGTTCGAAGATAGATCCGTAATGGGTGTAGAACAGATTGAGCTAAGAGGTCAGGAAGAGAATAGAAAATGTATGATTGGGCTTCTGCCGCTATAGATTCATCTTGGCCACAGAAGAGTAGAATTCTCTTCATATTAACCCATAAAAGAGCTATTGGAATTGAAGTTAAAAATAGCAAAATCACAGTTCTTTGCAAAGAAATGCCAAGGAGGGTGTGTTTTTTAGCACCATAAGCTTGGCCGCAAATGGGTTCCATTCCCATGGCAAGTCCGGAGAGAACTGAATAGCCACTAATGTTGGCAAAGCCCACGGCGAGTGAGCCGCCAGCCAAGGCAAGCTCGCCGAGACGGCCGAGGAAGAGCATGGAGATCATCGAACGAGAGTAGAGTAAAAGCCCGGTGAGTATCATGGGAAGAGCTATTTTAGTTATGGAGTTGGCTTCTTTAATGGCAAGAGAGAGATGGGTTTTGTGGGGCTTTTCCTGGGTTTGGTTTGCTTGTTGGTTTTGTTCCTTCGATGTTGGGCTTTTGGGGATCAAGGAGTCGTACATGTCGTGTTCTTTAATGGGGAGATGGTAAGGTTGTTTTGAATTGCACTGGCAGCAGAGAGGAGAGGCAGGTAACTGGCACATTGCTGCGACTTGACTGTAGACTAGAGAGAGAGAGAGAGAGAGAGAGTTGTGGAAGGGGGCTTAGAGAGTATGTGATGGTGGGCTTTTATAGGGGTTTTTTGGGGCCTTGTAAGACATAAAGTTTTAAAAGCCTTGTTTTTCTTAGTTCTCGAGCTAAGTTTTGGCAGAGCGATTGTGTCTTCTTCTGACCGGCCGGCAACAGCGTTTATAGATGAGTCAGTGTGCCCGTTGCTCGTGCGTTTGTGTTTCATATACACACAGAGAGAGAATCATATATTTTGTTGAACTAAGATCTGAGAATTTAATATGTAGATCTTCTATTCCTCAAAGAAACTGCTTGAACTCACCTAAAACTCAAAATGGATTTGCATAAACATAGTCAAAGAGTTAATTATACAATGCTGTCAGGCTAGGACGATGTAAGGACGATGCAATTGATCCTAACAAGGCCAAAAACAGTTTTGGACGGTTCTATATGGATCAATTTCCAGAGCCCACTAAGGCCCAATTCATGCTGCGTCTGATTCATGAAATTATGTTAAATTAATTGAGGATTAAAGATTTCGCCAGACAAAATTTTGTCTATTACGTGGCGGCCGGGACGGCTCAGCGATTGCGCCACTTAAACCTTTTTTTTTAAAGAAAACTGCTCATGGTCTGTCCAAAGTAGAAGCCGTCATTAGCTGCACCCCTTGTATTTCCCTTGTGGATTATAACTAGAAAGATTCAAGCAAATTAGTCATCAAAGTATTATATATATGGCCGCTCTAACCTGCTAAGATGATGAGGTGTTCATGGAATAATCCACATTGCTTAGAGCGGTTTCGGATGTATTCACACCTTCTGTTAGGAGGCTAAACAAAGATTAATAGTTCATGTTATAAAGCTCACCGGTGTAGTATTTGTCATATATAAATATAAGTATGTTTTTTTTTTTTTTCAATTTCCATGACAACCCATGTCCTATTTTTCTTATTGAAGGGTAGTGAATGTGTGAATGATGCATGGTTTCAAAGGCTGCTTGTGATTCAAACCCATAATGCCTGATGAGCTAATTTTCTAGGTACTTCCCCTCTCATTAAAGGGTATAGAACATATTATTGTGGGTTGTGAGGGTCCCTGTGAGGACATTTCTTGCGCTTAATATGGAAAAGTAAAGTAGCTTTTGGTAAGGAAATTACATTCGAAGTCCCATTTTTACACGAAATGCTAAAGTCAGTGGTGCTACAGTGAAGTAGTGCTAAGTGGACGGCTGTCACGGGTCGCACCCAGATGAGTGGGTTGGTCTTTTTGTTAAGGGTCTTTGACTCTTCGACCCTCTATGATAAGTGCATATATATACACATCTGCATAAGAGCCCATAGAATGGGACCCCAAAGTCTTACAAATAGAGACAATGCCTTTTGTCCCACCCAAACAACGTGTGGAAAATTCTACAAGAAGGAAAGTTCGCATGCCGACTCTTAATTTTCTTCATGTACAGTACCCCACTCAACCCACAGATTCTGAGTTTTCATTTCATGTTTTATGAAAACAAACACAAACCCTGATCTTAAAAGACTTGTTATATAACACTCAATGGTCCATTTTCCTTTCCCTCTTGCTACTCACTAAAAGTTCTTGAAAATATGAGAGAAAATGGCTATTTCCAATGAGGAGCCAATCAACCCGAGAGCTTGGAATAGGTCAAAATTTAAACTCGCGGACTAAACTTCGATTTCCCTTAGTCATTTTGGCGTTAGTTATGCAAACGCTAGCTACTAATTTTGTTTCATAAAGATTTCTTTCTATGCTCATTAGTCTAAAACCACCTCTTCTTGGTTAAACCGTTCATCAAACTATATACTCCTAGTCTTGGCTCTGAGTTGTCCTAAAAGTTAACAAAGTTATACAGATAGTTCCTATATGGACGATCGATAAGCTTAATGAATGGTTCACGTGTCATCGAATAATCCATTAACGTTCTAATCCCAATCCAAAGACGTACACTTAACCATATACGATAATGTTGTCCTAAAAAATATAGACATTCAAATAATTTTTTAGGGTGAGTGATATTCTACTCTCTAAAGAATAGTCCTTATTCTTGTCTCTTATTGAAATGAGAACAAAAGCCATATAATAGACGATACGCTTAATGACTGTTCATTAGTCATCATCTTAGTACAGTATCTTTGCTCTCGTATCTTGCAACAACTATGATTAGTCTTGTAATTGTAATCAAGGATATAATCACCCCAAGACGCATAGGTCAAAGGTATGAGGATGTTTTCAAGATTAACTTCTCAAAGTCTCAGTCTATAACTACAAATTATCCTCAAAGAATATTAAAGGGAGCTCTATGTAACTATGTCTCACTAAGCACTACTTCAAAGTCAAGAGAAGGTTCGGAATATTAATAAAAATTAACTTTTGACTAAGTTTTCTTCAACAAAGCCATTCTTTTGATTTCTCGTCTTTTGTGTTGTCTTCTTGTCTACACACATGAAAAGCCATTCTAGTTTTTGGGTTGTTAATGGCCTCATTCTAAAACAAATTGTCACGCAGACACGCCTGTAGAATTGTCGTTTATTAATGCCGCACCGATCAGTAAATTGGTTGACTTGACCGACAAATTTTCAAGATGACTGTTGCATCAATGGAAGAATAACAGAGGAGGATCTATGTTAAATTGCTTCTCTTACATCAAAGCAGTAGTCGCAACCGAAAATCACGCGTATGGTAGTCCTACCAGACTCTTTTCATACTTGGACTAGGGGAGAATTGCATATTATATGTCACACACCTTTAACCTAATACTATAGCATTCCCTCACCCTAGAATATAATGTTCTTGGTTAAATGGCTATGACCTACAATCACTTTCCTTATCAACTATTGAATGAAAGTAAAATTGCTTGATTTAAATTCTCTAAGTATAATCTCTTTCCTACCAAATTTTAGTAACAATTTAGAAAGAAAGGATACAATCATTAAACAAATTCATATCCATTTCTTTTGTTTCCTCCATCCAATTCCCTTCCTTCGACCTAATTTCCATCCTTCTTATCAAACATAATGTAAGTTAGATGACACCTTTAACTCACCACAAAAGTCATGAAAACATGATCGAAGGAAATTATTATTTTCAGTGTATAAGTGGCAGTTAA
Organism: Euryodendron excelsum; assembly: GCA_033060915.1. Taxonomy (NCBI): domain Eukaryota; kingdom Viridiplantae; phylum Streptophyta; class Magnoliopsida; order Ericales; family Pentaphylacaceae; genus Euryodendron; species Euryodendron excelsum. The sequence continues at coordinate 4,174,208 of CM065390.1, forward strand.
ATTTAGAAATTTTAATTATATTACTCTTGCGACAACTTAATAGAGTTTGATTATAAGATCTCATAGAGTTTGAATTTTTATTGCATTCACAAGGTTGACAGTTTACAAATCATTGAGAGCGATTTACAATCAATGGTAAAATACAATTTTTTTTTGTTGTTGTAAAATTACAATAAATTGGTCATTAAATGGGTTCCATGAAAAGCCTACTTTTTCCCCTAATTTATTTATTTATTTATGAGAAGTTTTGATCTTTGGTTCTATAACTTTTGGCTTGTAGAAAATATATACAAGTGTACGAAAATTTTCAAAGTTTAATGGATTTTTAGCCACATCAACTTTCAAAGTAGAATTTTAACGAGAGAGAGGTATTTACATTTCACATTGACCATGGAGAGGCATAAGCTCACAAAGGTAATATCTAGAATAATTATGAGGTACTTACAGTTTTGCTGGTGAGGCGATTTATTTTCTTTTTTCCTCCTTCCATGAAAATCTTATCGAAGTTTTAATTTTTCAAATTACAAATTAACAGTACAAAATTCCTCGTGCAGTGGAGAATATGCCCCCCCCCCCCCTTCCTTTTTCATGGAGTTGTACTTTTGGCATACTGGATATGAAAGTACACCCAACAGTTAATCGAAACGTGTCTTTGATATGTACAACCATGGGAGTGGGGCTGTATTAACACTACTGACAGGGTGAATAGAGTGACAGTTTTGTTGCTGGAAGCAACAATTTTGTTTTCTGGCAGCAGAAGGAGAAGGCAACTCCAAACAAGTCCAGCTGGATGGGGTCCATTCTACTCCTATAAGAGTATTAATCATACATCTAGGGTTTCTCACTCGCACTTACATGTGCAGTGCTGTTTCAATACACGTCTTGTGTGACTATGACAATCTCTTCATATAATCCTGGTCCTTATTAAGGAACTCACATCGTTTTTATGTATAGTATTGTTTTAGTACACGTCTTGTGCGACTGTGAGCGACGTGCGACTGTGACAGTGTATCCTTGGCTCTAGTTAAGGAACTAACACCGCTCATGCTACTGTGACAGTCTTTTCATTTGATCTTGAGCCCTCGTTGAGGAACTCACACCACTTATATGTGTAGTGTTGCTTCAGTATGTGTCTGTGACAGTCTCTTCATTTGATCTTTGGCCCTCGTTAAAGAACTCACGTTTACGTGAGTTGGTTGTGAGTCATGCCACTTGTCACGGGTCCGTTCCATACACAAGCGGACTAGTTCGCTTATATGCCCAGTAAAATTTCAGTACATGTCCAGTTAATATGAGAGTTAAAACACACTGCACGACACGACTCTGGGATGAGATTTCATTGGAAGGAAGACCACTCTTCTCGCTCTCCTCCTTTTCTTATGGCATCCTATTTTTTCAAAGCAGGTCTTTGATTCCGCCAATGCATAATTGATCCTGGATGAGGTCAAAACATACTCCAATTTGGAGACACTTTTGTTCACCCACATTTTCTTTTTCTTTTTTTTCTCGACCCTCTCAACAATCGAACCGTCCTTCATATTGAAAATTGCTAAATCCCCACATAAAAGAGATGATTGTCTAAATTGTTAAAAAAAAAATCACTAAATTTCCGTGTAAGAGGTATTTGATTGTACATACATCTTTTTAACTAAGATGTGAAATACCAATTTTACGCATAAACTTCTCAAGTTTTCGAGCATTCATTTTATATTTTGTTTTGAGCAGCTTGAGCAAGCTGCTTTTCAGTTGGACAGCGAATCTTCAACGTCGTGAATTGATGCACTCAATGCGGAATGTATCTGGGACCAGTGAAGAAGACCCTTCCCTCCCTGATTCGCTCTTTAACACACAAAATGTATCTGGGACCAGTGAAGAAGACCCTCCCTTCCCTGATTCGCTCTTTAACACACAAAATGTATCTGGGACCAGTGAAGAAGACCCTGCCCTCCAAAAAAGCAGCACTTTGAGAAACTTTTGCATTATAATTGTTTAACCTGACACTGCTCTCCCTGTCCCTCTCTCTTCTTGTTGTTGTTCTGGGATTGGGTCGTTCAGTTGGTTTAGTCGTTATCGCAGTCACTAAAATCTGACGATCATTATTACCTCTCACGTCCACAGATAGTACTATAAACCAGCCGAGCTCGGTCGAGTAGTATCATTTGAAATTCCTAACGGATTTGAAAATTCGTTTTAAGTTTAACTTTTTTAATTTTTAAACTTAGCCTAAAATAGTTTTAGTCAAGTTGATAAAAAGCTGCGCTTGAATAGCTGAGCCAAGTTTAAAAAATTAACGAATTTTAAAATATGTTTAAATTTGACTTATTTACATAACAAGTTAATTTCGAACAAGTTTTTAACGAATCAAATTTAAAAACACAAGTAGTTTTATTCGTTTTACAACCTTAAATTCAAAGAGTACATAAAAAAAGTAGATACAATTTCATAACCAACTAGGCCAAAATTCATGGCCTCCCAAAGAGAGCTCAAGAGTTCGACTTTATCAAGCGCAAGAGCTTTTTTAAAATTTTTGGTTTGATAATTACTTGATTTATGTAAAACAAAGAACCACACAAACTCTGGAGTTAATCAAGGTGCGCGCAAATTGGCTTGAACACCTGATTAGAAAAAAAAACAAACCAATTCCATCCTAAAATGCAAGTTTATTAAATCCGTAAGGAAAGGCCTTCTGCGTAGGATGTAAATTGGGCGGAGATATCAAAAGGCTTAGGTCCGAAAACAAAAAGGAGAAAGAAATCAAAGGGCTTGGCTTTATGGTTGAAGTGGGCCGAGGCAAGTTCAGAACCAGCTGAACCATATAATGCATCAATGCATCATCTCACAATCTTCAATTTAAAGAAAAAACAATAGTTTACAGCAGTTACGATTCTAATTATTTTGCTGCATTTCTGGATGTTGAGCTTGAAAAAGCTGTTAAGAAAACATTTTTCAAGCCCACATCCTCCAATATGCTCACATGCAGAGAAACACTGTAGTCATAAATGGTACAAACCCTACAATAGTTAGGGACAATAGGAACACTTCCTAATGAGCCATTCCTGGTAAAGAAAATAGATACGTCATCGACGGATAGACTGACCAATAAGTCTAGTGTAATGATCTTCAACAATTTAAAACTACTCAAAAGTTCTGAGCCAATCCTGGTAAAGAAAATAGATACCTCAAACGGATAGACTGACCAAGTATAGTGTAATGATCTTCAACAATTTAAAACTACTCAAGTTCAATAAATGTAATGCTCTTTAAACAGATTTTAAAACAATAAAATTTTCAACAGTTCAATACAACAAGCGTACATAAATTCTAGAATTGTATAAAATACAATAAAATAAAACCAAACTACTTGAACAGCCCACAGCTCAGCTCAAACTCGGCTAATTTACAGCCCTAACCACTAGTGACAATATCTACTACATAGATCCAGACAAACGAACTCCCTACAAACTTGTAAAATAAAAAAACTCCTTCAAATAGAGGTGCCTGAAAGGAGCAAATCAATAATTGAAACATAAATATTAATTCAGTTGAAGTCACATATTTGTGTATTATGTTTTTCTAGCTCAAACCAATGATAAAATCCACTTCATTCACAACGTTGAAATCTTGCAACTAAACATCGATTAGGCCCCAGTGTCCATACTTCAGAAACTTCCATCTTGGCACTGCAATTAATAGTTGGAAATTTGCAGATACGAAGACAAATGCTTTCCTACTACTTGATACAAAGCAGACAATCGTGACAATCAAGACTGAGATCTTTCTCGTTCCAGGGGTGAATGACTGCATCATCAGTAAAGAAAAATGTAAATACCAAGTATACTGAGAAAAAAATAAATGTTTGGTTACTGTTTCGGTTTTCGTTTTGTGAAATTTGAAGGAACTGCATATGACAGACTGATTTCAAAAACTGTTTCCATCCAAACTGTGCGTGATAAACCAGTTCCAAAACTTGCTTTTGAAAAAAATTTCAGAAACACCCAGTTTTAAGACCCAATAAAAAGATGATTTCTGAGTTTCCAAAACCGATTTTATTCGAAAATAAAAACGATGGAGATTTTAATGGTCCCATTTTTTTTTTTGGTCACGAAAACAAGATATTCTCAAATTTTTTGGTTTCGAGAATATGAAAAAACAAAAACGGAACCAGAACCTTAACCAAAAAGGGCAGGATCCACAGCTAACATGGACGCCACCAGTAAATCACACAACATCAGAACAATACAAACCTCTGGTATCTCTCATGTGTGGGGCTCTCTGCTCCATCATACTTTGGACTGTCTCCCAGTTCAGGCTTAGAATCATGGCTGGGGCCATGATGATAGTCATCAGGACTGATTCTCTCCGTTTGAGGGCTTGGGCTGCCACGAACATAATCAGGACTAACCCTCTCTCTTGGGCTGGATTCACGGCCATGATCAGGACTAGGCCTCTCTATTCGAGGACTGCGGCTACGGCCGCGGCCGTCATCAGAATTAATCCTTTCCTTTCTATGGGGGCTTGGGCTGGGGCCACGATGATAATCAGGACTGGCCCTGTCTCTTCGATAGGGACTTGGGCTACGGCCATGGCCATAATCAGGGCTAGACCTCTCTTTCCTATAGGGCCTCATAGATCGTCCCCTGTCATGGCCTCTCCTTCCGGGCGACCTATTGCGATTTCTATCAGGGCTGTATCCATTTCTCCTATCATCATCATCTTTGACTGCATATTCCACAGAGATAACCCGATCCATCAGCTTGCTGCACATCAGAATAAATACATAGGTCACAACATAATTGCTACATAGAAATTAGAAAGACAAATCCCTTGGAACAGTATATATATATATATTTTTGCGAAACCAATTCGGAAATTCCTTCTCTAAAGATTAATCAACTTAAGGTGAGAACACTTGTAATTATAAGATAGGAAGTTAAATATATGATCATGACAATTAAGTCCTAGATGTCAATAAAGATCAAAACACCTCAAGTTTGTAGCATCCAACGCCCTGGTGGCATCCTCTTGTGATTCGTACTGAATGAATGCAAAATTCCTTCTGATCCTCACATTCAATATCTTCCCATATGCATCAAAGTGCCTCTCCAAGTCCCTTGTCCTAGTATGATATGGGTCAAAATTGATAACAAACAAAGTTTTTGAGGGCCTCGAATCCGTTGAAGATCTTCTAGAATTCTCAGGCCTCCTTGTACCACGTTCTTGCTGCAACACAACAATAGGACAATTCATATATGATGTGAACTTTAAAAAACTACTAAATATGCAAAGAGAATCATCAACAATATGACCAGCAGAGATGCATTACCTTTGTCCACTCAACACGAAGTTGGCGCCCCTTTCTACCAAATTCTATACGGTCAAGACCTCGAATTGCATCCTCCGCATCTCTCTCATCATCCATATAAACAAACGCAAATCCTACAGGACAGGTAATTGAAAATATCTACATGAGAAAAGAATTTACATTCATAGTTGGAGAACAGCAAACAAGTTAAAAATCCCCCTTTGCAAGGATTATTTCACATGAGATGGCATTTTCTTCATCATCCAAAATGCAGATCGCCTAGAATTGTACCCAAAATAAAATTGACCCCATGTGAAATCTAGAAACTATAGACCAGTAAAATCAGTAACAGACCTTGGGTGATGAACTAAGTGATGTCAAGGAACAAGAATCCAAAGGTGGATGTCTCATGCTAGGATAATGAAAAGAGTGCCATCTCCATCTATTCTGCTGCCTCTGCTTCGAGGTCATCATGGTTTTCTACCAGGAAACATGTCTGAAAATGAAGGCTGGGCAAAATTCATGAGTAATGAAATGCAATGTGTCTGAGGAAAATATGGGATGGTGATGCCATAGTGAATCAGAGTGGCTCTTCTTGGAAAGAAGAAGAGGAGCTCGTCACAGTCACAGCCAGGACATGGAATGCGGAAGAGCCCATCCATCAGCCAGGAAGTGTATGAACATTCCAAGGTGATCCTGCGCCAAAGAATTAGTTGAGTATGGGGGTTTTACACTTCATAAAACATACTTTTCTTTTTCTCCTCAAACCATATCTTGACACCCCACTATAACTCAACAAGGGAGGACTGCAGTGCTGATCACATGGTCCGGATGATATCCCCGTCAAAAGTGCACTGAAAGAAGCCAACTTTAGGATGGGAACTTGCCCTTAGCTGAATGATATCGGTGCTATAGAATCCACTGCCCCATTGTTACATGGTAGGATGATATTTGTATCGTAATCTTAATTTACAATGCTACTTTTTTCTCATTTGTGGTTATTTCCTCTCATGGATGTGACCTCAAGGAAGCAAAATAAATCATTGAGCACATTAAATGTAAAAGCATAATATTGCGTGAGGCTTCAAAGTGCTTACCCAATTATACCTGTAGTACATGTTAAAGTACAGTTGTATGTTACTGGGAAGGCTAGAACACGAACAGTGCGAGGAACGGGAACATGGTATGCCACATGCTCTCAAATATTGTACAATAAGTGTAGGCTTATACTTGTAACATTACAAGAATATAAGGTTGAATGTGTGAGCAATTTTCTTTTAATACTTAAACATCTAGTAAAATTTGATTTATTATTTCTTCAAATTAAATCATGTAAAAACATAATACTAAGCATTATCGCCCATTTATATTACATTTTTTTTTATAAGCAAGCAAAATTTATTCAAAATACGCCAAAAAGGAACGTCACATTTGTACACAAGCAGTATACAAATAAAATTAAAATAGTATTCAACAAAAGAAGATTCTAATTCCCCGACATCCAAAATTGCAAAGTATTCAACGACAAGGATTTAAGCCGTTGAACTGGCAGAACAATCTCTTCAAAAGTCCTACGATTACGCTCCCTCCACAAACACCACGTTAAGCACAGAGGAACAATCCTCCTAGCCTTATTAATCTTCCCTGCTGAATACCCTCTAGGCCAAGATTGACATAAAGCAATAACAGATTCTGGCAAAACCCATTGAATACCAAAAATGCTAAAAACCATACTCCATAACTGCCACTTATATTACATTTTGCCCTACTAAAACTCCATTCTCTCTACATTTTAGTTCATTATATTTTATTTTTTTCTCCTTATAAGGAGAACTTTTATGGAAATACAGAGGAAAAAAAATTAGGATCTTTTTGTGTCACTAAATTTATCATTTCAGAACAAAAGTGTACCGTGTTTTAGAAAATGCACTCCAAAACGTAAATTGATGGACTACAGCTCATGTTAACATCAGCCACCAATGCTTAAATTAACAATTACTGCAATTTAGTTCTGCTGTACTCAATGACACTCCTCAGCCTCCATACTTTCTAGGTTCACACAAAAAGATCCTTCTCTTTTCCACTATTCCAGCAGATTTGGGGATTTCTGGGTATTTGCATCGTGTAGACATATGTCTTAAGCATAAGTGTATATGGTCAAAGTTATTTTCTCCATCATGAATATAAACACATTTCTCCTAAACAGTGGATTCAAAGATTGTAATTTCTGACCAAATTTACTGGAAAATGCTTTAAATAGACATGTTTGGCACTTTCCTAGCTGATAATCCAAGTAAACTGGTCCAATAGTTCCATGATTGACAACCTTATTAGCAATAAAATAACGAAGACCTAGGTAGCACAGCCACTCCACTAAAGCCCCCGTATGCATGTCGGGACACCTTTAGGACACGGACACGCGTTGGATATGCATTGGAAACGTGTCTGATACGCTGTCAGATGTGTCCAATTTCGTTTTTATTTTTTTTCTTCGCACACTCCGTAAACACGGCTTGGACACGCATGTTTAATTTTAGACACTTCGTGGACACGACGGGGGCTCTACTCCAAATTTTGAAATAAAAGAGGGGGGTATATTTTGTAATTTTAAAAACTTAAATATGAAAAATAAAAAAAGACAAAGGTTTTAGAATTTATAATTCTTTTATACTTTATTTTGGTTCTGAGTCTATAATTTATAATTCTTTTATGTACACAAAATTTCTGATTTTATTTTTTATGCATAAAATTTTTGCTTTATTTCTGATTTTGGTATCTCTTTGTATAAAATTTCTAAATTACTTCTGCATTTTAGTATGACATCTGTATAAACTTTCTGATTTCTGTTAATAATTTCTGGTTCCATTTTGTCTTAGTCCAATATTTTGCTAAGTGATATCTAGATTTACTTCATGAATTATGATCTTTATCATTTTTTATGAAATGAGATGTTGATAATTAAGTTATCGAAGACATGGTACTTTAATTTTAATTAGAGTTATGTTGTATTTTTTATTAGTTTTGAATAATATATTTATATTACCATATATGGCATATAAAAATATATAAAAGCATATATTTTTGCCGTGTTGTGTCCTGTATTTTTTAAAAATTGGCGTATCCGTGTCGTGTCTGTGTCGGTGCTTCTTAGACCAGGGCATAAAAAGAAAGTAGATGACCATACAAGCTGACAATTGACAACTCAGAATTACAGTTATTACAAAGCAAAAACTATGAAAGGCAAGACAAAAAAGAAAGGAATGAGCCAAAATTACCAGACTTCATATCCACTCTATCAACCTTCCCATATTTTCTGAAAAGTCGCTCCAGATCAGACTGTCGTGCATCATACTCGAAGTTTCCGCAGAAAATGGGCTTCATTTTGCCTACACAAGTAGAAATAGCTTTTCTCTAAAACTTAAAATCAGAAAGAGAATGCAACTAACTAAGATTCACAAGATTGAAGAGAACACAAATAGTTAATTGGCTTGGTACAGATCATTTCATAATATCATTACATAGACATACTAAAATGAATGGCATATGTGAACAATTCTATAAGAACGAGCAATGGAAAATGTACAGAACCACAGATGCAAAGCGTTGCTCAATGCCATTGATTGCTTGGGGTCATTAAGTTATAAAACCCAAAATTAGACCAAAAAATGACACATTACTAAATCCAATTTCTAAAAGGCATTAATCATTCAACCCAAAATATTGCCAGGAAAATTCCCACAAAGAGATTTTTTTTAAAAATCAATTGCAGGTTCAAAATGAAGTTTTCCTCAAAGCTCAACTGCAGAGACATGATAAAATTCCACAAACTTTTATGTCTGTACATCTACCAAGATAACCGAGGGCTCAAAAACTCTTCCAAAAGTCCTAACTTGTTCCCGGGTTTCTGTTTTCTATTTTTGTTAACAATACAAATCAAACTTTACACCCGCGAAGCACAAACCATGCTCGATTCAAGAAACATCGAACAGCATCATGGTGACCATCAAATTATATGTTAACCCCAAAACTGTCATAATGATTAAATCTTAAAACAACCAAAAAAAACACAAAAATAAGTGGAAAATCAGTGACAATGTACGAATGTGCGCGCGTATATATGCCCAAACATTGAGATGTGTCGCGTGTATATGCAGGTCGGGAAAAAAAAAAAAAAAAAAAAAAGGAGCTACGGAACCAATATCTCTCGATACAACTCAAGTCTAAATAACAGCGAGATCTACCACTAGCGTAAAGGAAACCTTGGATCGGAATACAATGGTCAGTTTGGCTAAAGAGAAAATCACAGAAAAAATAAAGAAACAACGCGAAAGCCCTAGAACCGGCGTTCCATTGCTTCAACTAGTTTTCAGATCCCAAAATTTTCACCATTTTTGTCCTGGATACCAAACAACCAAACAGAGCTGAGACACACAAAGATAGTTGGGGAAAATTTTAATATCAGATTATTGAAAGCGGTGCAAGCTGTGTTCTTACCTTCCGACGTTGAAAACCCTAACTGCGACGGAGTCGACAGGGAACTCTATTTGAGAAAATATTTTGGAGCTGACCGAGTCGAAAAGTTCGCGAGTATTTTTATGTATTTTAGAAGTTTTCACGCGCAGCGCGTACTGCGCGTGATCAATAATTTAGGACCTATTTGTTTTTTGCTTAGTTTGTTTTAGTTTATAAATAAAAAAGTCAATTTTTTATGATTTTTTTGACTTTTTTTTTTGTGCTTACCTTTAACTTATAAAAGTAAAGTATACATCTAACTTTTTTTTAACTTTTTGGTTTATAAGTTAAAAAATTAAATAAAAAAATTTAAAATAAGTTCTACTAAAGAGGCCCTTATTTTGGCTTAGAGGGTACATCGGGTGAGACGATAACTGCAAACATGGGTGGGGCACTAATATTACTAATCTAATCTGACTCTTTTTTTGTCTGTTATTATTTTTAGCGTATCGACAGATTACTTTTTTTTAGTTCAAGTAGAATCGCTCTCCACATAAATGATGTAAATTTTACGAATTACGTTAATTGTTGGCCAAAAAAGTTATGAAGAGAGATTGAATTTGAAATATAATGGTTAATTTGAGGACTAGTCACTACATTTTACTGTTAATTTATAGTTTTTTATTCTCAAAAATTTTCTCAATAGTTTTATTCTATGTTTATCTATTTATATGTAATGAATAATTTTTCTTCAATTTAAATTTTTTTCATTTGTTATATAACTGTCAAATTTCTTTTCTAAGTAATTTTGGAATTCCTCTCCCATGGGGTGACAATAGTATCATACCTAACTAAAAATTGGCGGATGCATACTAGACAGAAAACAATACCAGAAAAGGCGAATTTCGTATCGTTCACATTAGGCCAACATACCAACCAAATTCGGGTTGTACGGACTAATATCAAATTTATTGAATGGTACCATAATTTGTATATTTTCTGTTAAGTAATTTATTTTTATGATAGATATCTATTAGAATTTGTGTTGAATATGTACTAAACAATCAATATATATTTTTATGTTTTCTTAAATAAATAATTTAATTGAATAATATATTTATGTTATGCTAAAATAATTTAATGTTTATAAGTATATGCTACCCATATCAATGGGTAATATCATAGTATATACATCCCTCATATTTTATAAGTAAATATATAAGATTTTATAGTAATAAATCTAATAACATATTATATGGGTACACATCATATTAATAATAATAAAATTTCATGTTCGTGAAAACGATATTAACAACTATAGTTACAACTCGTTCCTTCCCTCTTTACTTCTTAATCTTGACTGAAAAACAAGAATATAAAGGAAATAGGTATCAAAACAATAAGTAAAATGTAAAGAGCAATATAATCTGTACTGTTTATATCTAGTCAAAATTAAGATTGATGTTCACTCAATCCGCACAACTGAGTTACTAGACCCCCCCTTCTTTTGATCTAGGTCATTTTCCACTTCCACCGTTAATCTTGAAAGTTATCCATGTTTTCCATTATTGTGCCCTCTTATCCCTCTCTCACGCATGCACTATCATTCTGAGTTGCACCCCTTCTAGACAAAATGGAGTAACACAAAAAAAAAAAAAAAAAAAAAACTTTGTTACGTTCTAAAATAGTTTAACAGATCTTAATCTAAGATAAGAACTAATGACACCTTTGTAGATAAGATGAATTATCCGAGTTCGGCTCTCCTCCATACTTTAATGTCCAGAATCCTCCAAACTTCTCATTTCACTACATCACGTGTTAATTACTTAGATATAACGGATAATATTATTTTATTTAAATTCATAATTTTACTTAACGTTAAAAAATATTAACAAAATGAGAACGTAGGTTTAAATCGAATAACAACATTATTCGATGAATTTTATTTATTAACACGTGGCAAAGTAAGATAAAGAGTCTGCAAGATTCTGAATATTAAAGTCTAAAAGGAAGCCGATCCCGAATTATACGAGTTTAGAATCTCTCCAAATGTTCATTTCATTAATCAATGATGATATCATATAAGAGGGATCATGATCCTCTCCATTCCAACCTCCATTACTGCATTGATTGAAGAGTTACGCATCAACTAAAACAAAATTAAAATAGGCAAGTAAGTTGACTTAAAAGTTATTTCAAATTAAATGAATTTGTAGTTATATATAAGAAAATAAATTTTAATATAAAATGAATAGGTTTAATAGCACATCTGATATGATCTCTTATAGTTCATTGAAAACTAGAATAGAGATAATCCAAATCATGTATTATTAAAATTATGTCATTTTCATTAACATTTATTTTCTTGTACGTAATAACATATAACATAGTTATTTATTTTCACGGCCTAATTGGGTTGGTATTATTAGGTTGGGAGATGCGTCTTCATCTAGTATTTAGGTTTCTATATATTCATCTCTCCTATAGTTCGATCTTGTGAGTTCGGGAACTGCTGCAGAGAACTTGGGGTTCCATCTTATTATTTCCATAACGAACTCCAGCAAATTCAAAATTGTATATATAAACCAATAGAATAACAATATAGGTTTGAAAATATAGCAACACGAAGCATATATAGATCTTGACAGAAAAACATTTTCAAGAACTTGGCAAACATCTTCCACATGGTGTTAAAGAAGTTCCAAATTTTTTTATTTAAGATTTGATATAATTTGTCCAAATATCAAGTCATTTACATATGCGAACTGCCTAAAGCTGCAAAATAGAGAAGCAAGTTGTCCAAACCATAATCAAGTTCTATGCTTCATATGCTGCTTTGAGTCCAATATTTCCAGATAATATGCTAAATGCTACTAATATCTACAAAATCTGATGCAACACTAACTAGGGGTAGAAGCTTTTCCATGGTTTTAATTAGAGTCCTCTAGGGTTATCATCCCCGCCAGGGCCGCCATACTCGGCATGGCCAAACAGCGACTCCAGGAATTCTTCATCATCTTGCTGCAACAAAAAATTAGAACCTTAATTAATTCACGAGGAAAGTTTCCAGGATTATGAAATTCGGAATGAAAATTTCAGCATTTGAGAAAGAAAATGAAGCAAAAACCAAAAATAATAATGGCATGCCTTATTGAAAGATCATTGAATTATGATTCCTTGACTGAAAGGGTGTTAGTTCTAATTCTAACCAATAAGGGACTTCGTTAATATTGTTCAAGTATCATTGATGAAAACTCAGACAAAGAAATTAGTTGAAATGTTTCACCTTAAAGTGTAATTATGTTTTTTTCCCCATAAGGTCTCGGGTTCGGGCAAATCCCGACGACGTTCTAATCATCGAAGTATTAAGAGCTAGAGGAAACTACTTATGTATTTATTAAGAGAAGATCAAATCAAGACTTGCCTGACTAGGGTTCTGCTCAAACAATGGGAAATATTCATCTGACTGATTCCCAGAAATGCCAAACTTGGAAACCAGCTTTTCACCACCAGGTTGCTGAAAACAAAGCAACAAATCAGGCTCATGGAGTACTTAATTTGGAGTGAAATGAAAAAAATGATATGGATATATAATTTGACAATCAACCATAAAATGGAGTAATTAAGCAGGTACATGCCTGCTCAAGGGACTGCTTATTCACTGGAGGGTTGTCTTCCAAATCATATGAACTGAAAGAGATATCAGAGCAAAGGGCTTCTTCCCCATCTTGCTGTTACACATAAAAAAATCAATGGCCATGCAAGTATTTAAAAAAAAAAACATTATTGTATAATTTACGCAGGAAAGAAAATTAAACTTCAACTTCCATTATAGATTAACAAACTTGTTCAGCTAATAAAAGTAGTAGAAACTTTTCCATACCCGAGTTGGAGATTGAAGGTTGATTTGGTTCAGGAAAGTAAAGCTAAGATCACCTTCATCGTACGGTTGCATGAAAGAGTTGCTATCGGAGTTGGAGAAATTATTCAACAGGCCAAAGATATAGTCCCTTTCTCCTCCATTGCTAAAATAGTTTTGCTGTGGAGGTGTGGGTAGCTGTGGTAAAGAATTGCTTTCTTGATGAATGGAATTATTAATGACTGTTGGTGAAATATGGCTTGCATTCTGGGCCAAAGGCACATTGCTCATATTTCCATTTTGCACCCCATTCATCAAGCCATTGTTATAGTTAAAATCAGTTGATGCTAATCCAATCAGCCGCCCATCACCAGCCATGCGATATCCAGCGTAATTAGTACTATAATAATTGGGATTAAGGTTCGAGTTAGAATTGCTGAAAGCTCCCATCTTCCCATAGCCTGCAGTAGAATTGTACTTCGAAAGGCCATTGGTAAAACTCTTTGGTAATTCCATTCTGAAACCCGAGGGGTTGGCCTGATAAAGAGGTTTTGCAATGTCAATCATCGGTTGCTTCAAATTACCTTGATTGCATAGCAGACATGATTTGCCAGATCCAAATCGAGCTGTGGAGTTGGTAAATGAAGCTTCATGGTCTGAAGAAGATGAATGGCCAAGTTTGGGAGCTTCCACAACCGGGAAATGCCCCCCATATCTTTGTTGGAAAGGTGTCCTCGTTTGCTCTTGTTCCAGATTTTTCATATATCGCAGCCCGGATCTATTATACATCAGGGAAGGCTGTTCAGATGCAAAACTTGATCCAAAGGTCCTTTCAACCATGCTCCTTTCAGCGGCAGATTGAATTTTACAGCTTGCTTCAGAAACTCGTTTTAAGAAAATCCGATACTTCTGCAAGTTCATATTCATTCCACCATCATCAAGATACAAAAATTGGGAAAGAACCACAGAAACTGTGCAAAAAAGATTTCTATAAACACGTACGTATTGTACAAAATCAAAACTTTAGATGCATTACACCAAGCTTAAGTTGAATGATCATAGAGATGGAGAAGTTTTCCAGGAGAACTATGACAAAGAATCTCCATTGTCTAGGTAGGTTTTATCATTTCCCTCATATATCCACATGATTACCTAGCACAAGTTTTTCCCGTGTGGTTTTTTTTTTTTTTTTTTCCGATATGTTACAAGGACTATTTAAACCCTAATGTAGAGGGGATAAAATGAAAACAAGCTTATGACTGGAATTTCTCCAAAACTATCTAGATTGTATAAATCTGTATTGATGATTGGATATCTGTAATTCTGGATCTGGTACCTTAGTTCCTAGATCCTAATATTATTATTTTAGTAATTTAGTTCCATATCTTCGTCTGGTAGATTTGTTGACAGAAAATTAACATGTTAAATAATTGGACTATTTTAAGCTAAGTTCTATTTATTTATTTTTGTCATTTTTCCTTCTTCTTCTTAACTTTTTGCAAAATTAGTAAGACCATGTGCATTATTATACATTTAAGAGATGACAAACTCAGTTATATACAAGATGAAAGATTTGTAACAAAATAGAACAAACCTGCAAATGACTGGCTACATTTTCTCGAGTTAATCCCGGCACATTCATGAGCTCGAGAATTTTCTTTGGAACAGACCCTGGATGACATTAAAAGGGAGAGAAAACAATAGAAAAGGAAAAGAAAAGAAAAGCAAAGAACAACCATCACAGGTATCGTCAGTAAGTAAATGGAAAAGTTGTGTATATATATGCAAGTTCAGGGAGAAGAGTGAGAACAATTAGGGCGAGAAAACTCTTACTTTCAAGGCCTATGCTTCTAATGGCTTCCAAGAACTGGTTGTGGAGTGCATTTGTCCAGACAACCTTTGCCTTTTTCGGGTTAGCAGAATCATCCTTGTTTTCTCCATTGCCAGCATTGCTGTCCGTTGCTTCAGCCTTTCTCTTAGAATCTTTTGCACTTAGACTTCCTTCATTCACTGAGGATGCAGACTCTACTTCTTCATTGAAACCTTTGTCTGTCTGGGATGTTTCTTGAACTGCTGTATCTTCATTGCAAGCTTTGTCAGCTTGGGATGTTTCTTGAATATTCCCAATTTCTTCGATAATGGCTTTACCTTTCTTCTTAGAAACCGCATATTGCCATAAATTTTTCAGGTCATCTGGGGCTATAGGCTTCACTATGAAAAATGCAGCCCCGCTTTGTAATCCCTTTAATATGATCCCCTCATTGTCATCAGCTGACATAACTGCATTAGAAACCAATTGATCACAAACAAAAAAACATAGCAAAATCTATGCAAAACTGAAAATGCAAATGTTCAGGTCATTCCCATGCACCATATACAAAAAATTTTCCTTATTGTAACTCTTCAGGTGAGGTAATCATGGTGGTTTCCTCACATATTTGCTATTATAAATCATGAAATTATCTCAAGAAGAGAAAATGGCTATTATGAATTTCACTGCAACAATGGGAAAATAGTAAATTAAAAAAAATAGGAGATAATTATTCGAAATGATACTTACAAACTACAGGTAACTTGAACTCTTCATGAATTTGCTTTTGTAACTCAAATCCATTCATGTCTGGCATATGCACATCTGTTACAACAAGATCAAACGAGCCTCCCTTGATTCGTAGGATGCACAAAGCCTCGATTGGATGTTTGACTGTCACAACTGAGATTAGAGCACAAGAATGATTTTGATAAGCGATGATGATCAAAGCAAATCACTAAAAATTTCTTATCTCATAATATACTAAAAAGTAAATCTTGTGTAGAATTTCCTAGAACCAAAATTTTGAAATGCATGCTCCTCGGAAACTTGATTTGTAAGATGAAATGAACAATCAACAAGTGTAGGTGATAGATAATCCACACAACATTGTACAAATCATTCTACATTCCATGTACATCAAGAGTGTTGAGTTGCATGTTCATGAATCCTCTCCAATTGCCCTACATTATCTTGATGAAATTGTATCTGAAGAAGTCAGTGAATTAGTGTATACACCAGTCAATCAAAATTGCTATTAGTACGCATCTTTACGAGGACTTGTTGATTAAATTAGTAATAGTACGCAACAAGGTTTCATTTTGTTCCAATTTCTGAATAAATAAATAGATCCACATGCTAAATAATTTATGAGGCCCTAAAGAAAGTTCATAAACTTATTAGCAAAAATTGCCGATCAAAAAAAAAAAAGAACTTATAGCAAAAAAGAAGAAATAGTGGAAGACCACACAGAAAAAAAAAAAAATATATATATATATATATATAGAGAGAGAGAGAGAGAGAGAGAGAGAGCTTCCATTAAGAAAAGGGAGCAGATTTTTTTGGGGAGGGTGGAGGGTCATAAAAACATGAAGATGAACCACAATTTATTTTTATTTTTGGATAAAATCTCTCTAGCAAAAATGGCTGGGAAGAAAAGGAAAAGATCTCTAGGAGAGAGAAATAAAAAAAAAATCAAAAAAAAGGCAAACCTAGCTTGTCGAATCACTAAGAACTAAAATATACCTAAAACATAAGTTGCCAAAGACTCCCACAAAGTATAATATATACCTTCATACTTCCATGATTTAAGTATTGCAGCAACAATGGAGAGACATGTAGTATCATCATCCACAACCAAGATGCTGATTGATCCAAAGGGAGTACTGGTCCGGGCAGATTGCCTCGATGTAACCATCTGACCAGCCATGCTTAATTCTAGAATGTACTGAAAATGATACAAGTAAAGATATAGTTAGAGACAACTTTGGTATATATAAGAAGAAGATGAAACAGGCTTGAGTCAACTGTGGATATGAACAAGATCTCACACGCTTGTGTCAACAGTGGATACAAAGATGATGATACCAAGTGTCATGAACAGTTTTAGGGCAAGAGAGAGAGAGAGAGAGAGGGTGGTTTATAAATGTTGTGTTTTTTTTTCCCTCTATTTGAGTTTTTTGCACTTCAAAACCAGAGTTTGTTCTTCATACAAAACTAATTATACCACAACCTGTGAAAGACAGCAGGCGCTCATTCGGCCCCTGAATTTTTTGTTTCGTCAATGTGAAAAAAAAGAGGAGTATTAATATTTGAAGCAATTTACCAAATAATAGAAGGTTCATGCATAGAATTCCTTTTGTGGAAAATCATATTATCTGCCGTATCTTTTAATTTAATGCTCATTTCTAAGTTTCTCCTTTCCACATTAGGAGTTCTTTCAAACAAAATCACAATTTTCTGGCTACTTAGTTAAAAAAAAAAAAAAAAAACTGAAGGACTTTTAAGCTGCAATCAGAGTCCATAGTTAATTTATAATTTCAAATAGCACTTAATGAAATAAAGTTCTTGGAAATAAAGTTCTTGTTTCTCAATTTTATTTGGATAGTCCAAAGAATGGGCTATTCCCTGAAAAGAACAAAGAAAATTATATATACATATAAATAACAAAATCACAATTTTCTGGCTACTTAGTTAAAAAAATCTAAAGGACTTTTACGCTGCAATCAGAGTCCATAGTTAATTTATAATTCCAAAATAGCACTTAATGAAATAAAGTTCTTTGTTTCTCAATTTTATTTGTATAGTCCAAAGAATGGCTTATACCCTGAAAAGAACACAGAAAAGTATATATATATATACTTCTCTTATTGGAACTACTTTCGCTTAGTTATCTTTTAGTTCTAGTAACAACTACTATTTAAACCAAGCATTTCTAGTTCCAAATCTGTGACATTATACTAATAATCTCTTCAACAGTGTCTTGTTTTCGTTTACCGATAAAATGAACTATATATGGAAGTAGAGAGATTAACATGTTAGCATTTAGGGTTTTCTCAGCCTTGTAACAGTCATTGTCTTCTCTTCCCTATACTTGCGCTAATTTGTGAAGATATGATCATAGATTTTCAATAACAAATTGACAAGTAATTTAAATTGGTTTCATAACTAACATACTCAGTGCATTTATTAAACATTAAAAAGTTATCGTGATACGAAAATATGACATGTACGGATTGTCAAAATAATGGCACATCCTCGTACTATGAAATTTCTCAATATCACACGTGTCGGGAGTTGTCTCAACTACTAGATTTTCTTTGCGCAAATGTTAGAAACTTTTTAGTCCTAAATTGACTTCTCTCATGGCTTTACCGTACTAGTCATTGATGAACTTGCTAATGTAAGATTCAAAATTCCATGCACACAAAACAAAATTTTGCTACAAAAATCACTTTTCTTCCTTGACACCTACAAACCTTCCAATTTTATTATTCAAAATAATATTTTTTAAGGAAAAAAATTTCCTATAATTTCATGGAAAAGTTTTCCTCAAATCGTAACAAGAGGACTGGACCAATGGAGAATGGAAGATTTGAAGTTTCAAACTCAATACTTGTGGAGGGAACTGGACCATGATGTCATGACCAATAACACCATAAAAGGTTCATGAAACTTAAGTCGAACAAGGACACGTGTCAGGGGCCAGTTGAAATCCAGGCAAACTAATGGATTGGCCGCCCGCAGAAACAATGGTGGTATTTGTAATAAATGAGGGGTTTATCCCATTCTAAGCTGTTAATTACTAGTTAATCAATTCAGTTTTGTGCGGATTAGGAAATAATTAATCGGTAGAGATGAGGGTCCTCTGGAGTCAGCCTTATCCCAACATCAATGTTCACAAAAAAGCCATTCCCAAAACTGGGCTGGTTGGACCCATATGGCTGTTTGAGGAGGGTCCCAGTTTCTCTAAAACCACTAGCCCAGCACCGTTGGCAGAACAATAACAACTTTTGTCAAATCAAATGAACAAGCACTCGCTGCTTTGCAGGTTCTTACTTTACTTTAACAATATTGAAAATTGATTTGGCATCTGGTAGCATAAAACCTTTATGAAATGACAATTTTGTCCTAAATGAGTTGACGTGGCTGAAAATTTTAATTGCGCTGAAATGATTCTAGACCATTTACCTCAGTCGAGAAAGGTTCCCCTAGGGATAAGGGGTAAATAACTCTTAGCCTCACAAATGGCCTCCTTGACTGTTATTAGAGACTCTTGTATTTTGTTACAAAGTATTTAAACTTTTAACTGATTACTCTTGGATGAAATTATTGTTCATATGAACTTTATAAATTTTAAGTATAAAGTTATTGTCCACACAAATTTTATGAATTTTAAATATAAAGTTATTGTCTACACGAACTTCATAAATTTATGATGACTGAATAGCATACATTATCAAACTTGCACCTTAGGATTAGATTTTAGTATCAAAATTAACAATATTAGAGGTTACCATTTTCTCATAGATTATTAATATTTTCTCACAGCTTGATTGATGTATTTTCGGTACTCAAGATTTTGAAATATTGATTTCATTCATTCTTCCCATAACTATATTACAAAAATTTTAAATTGTGATCTTACAGTTTCAGATCCGCTCATTGGCACCCTCATCATCAAGAGTTATCAAAACACTGGCTATGATTTCGGGTCAATATGTATAATTAATGTCCTAAAATCCTGTCTTCAATTGTTCAAACAATGCCCACAACAGGATGCCAATTACAGTGTCTCTAGCCAAGTTCTTCAGAAGGTTATCAACCCAGGAATAAGAGCTTTCACCAGATGACCTCTTCCCCACAAGGTCTCGAAACCTCAGGTTTCCTTGATCCGAAATTAGTGCGTATATCACTCCATTCAGGTGGCCCTTTCCAATAACTCCCACGACTCTCTTACCATTATTCACAGCTTTGCTCCTCTTCAAAGACCATGCAAGATACTGGAAAAACCAAAAAGAAGCGCATTTCATCAGCAAAAATGTCCATTTCAGGTCACAGGCATGTCAAAGAGGAAAAACCATCATGTATATGACTACTTTTGTTGATGTAATAAAAGCAAAACTAGTAGCTCCTATCAAAATATATATAAAAATAAAAAACAGAATTTATGACTTGGAAAACAAAGGTGAGCTCGAAAGCAGGAAGAGCTGAAGTCCCAAATGAGTATTCTCGAAGGAAAAGACTTACAGTATCACGCTCATGTATAAGGGGCTGCAGGAGTGAAGGATATGAGAAACTTAGCTTCTCGTAGAGCTTGAAGGCACTATCATCTGTGTTTGATTCCTGCAGCAACGCACAGAAGACAGAGATGTAAGGACATAATACAACTTTTTTTCGGATATAGATAACCTAGCCTGCTTCCTTATCGGTGATCATGGCAGCCCTTGAACTGGTATCCACTTTTAAATGCAAGCCAGAGGGGCACAGACAGAATTTTAGATACAGATATGGCAATATGTTTAAGTTCCAGCATGCTCACAAACCATATGACTTCATTGAACTGCCATCAAAAGTAAAAGAAGTCCTTCCTCACTAGATTAGCAATCATCACTACATCAATCTCAGTTCATTGGCTTAAAAATCATTGAATACATTCTTTGGGTTTCTCCCTTTCTTCTTTTTCTTTGTACCAGCAGCACCACCCCCCCGAAATTTTTTTTTTTTTTCTTGAACAAATAAGAGATACTCTGCTCACAAGTCAAGACATCTGTAATAAGTGCTCAGATGAATAACCTTCTCTAACTTATGAACAAAATGTGAATTGATAACAAACTATGCAGAATCAAAGTGAAATAACAATTTAATTTCGGCTTCACGATCTCTCTCTCGACCTCTATCAAGTTTCAGCGGATAAGCAGCTGCACTCATGGAAGATTGAGAGGGAACAAAGTTTCACATAAATTGAGAGAATGATAAACGTGAAAAGGAAAACCTTCAAATTGGTCCTGGACATATCGGTTGATGATGTTATTCCATGAACAACAGAAAGCATCAGGCTCAGTTTCTCATTCCATGTAAGAGAATTCCAAGCTCTTTCAAGCTGCAAAAACATGTTATAGGAAATTAAAGAACCATTGTTTTGTTACTACTGCATGACATACACAAAACCAATCCAGCCTCCAACAAAAAGGGAAGACCAAATAATAGAGTCATTCCTATATAGTAAAGCTGCCCCAATAGAAACAGAAATAACCAAAATTTGGATTTTAGGGACTATTTGAAACACCAATCTGAGTAGATCAACTTGGGTACATACGGTTATTTCAATTGGTCGATCCCCCAAAACAATTTGAGCACCAACTTCTTCAGATGCTTTTCGAGCAGCACGAAACTGCACAATAAGGGAAATACTTAATCTCATCAATACATCTTGAATGTTGAATTTTTCTCCAGTAAACTACCTCATCCCCAAAAGGTCGGTTGACATCTGAAGAGATTTTTGATGAAAAAACTGCCAACAGGAGACGTAATGCCAGAGCAGTTTGACCCCCTGTAAATTTGAGAAAGAATTACTATCTTTGCTCCAAAGGTGCATCATAACAATATGCAAAAAAAGAGTTCAATCTCACCCAAGTTCAAGCTACGACCAACGGCACCAAAAAATCCAGTCCCACTCAAAGAGAACATATTCGACCTCAATTGCTGACCAGCTTTGTCATCGTTGGAAGTGTACATAATCCCAGCTCTGAAGAAGAAATCTGCAACAATTGAAGTTAAGCCATGGATTGCATACTTAAATAATAACAAGTTCAACAAACATGGGGCCTCCTATTGAAGTTGCCAATCTAATAACCTAGAATAGTCTTCATTTGAGAGCATTGTTAATCTCTGTTTGATAGTTTTTTCACCGGCATTTCCCACAGGCTCTAAGTTTGGGATGGACTATACAAATTGCATCAAATTAATCAAATTTCACCAAGACCCATGCAGTGAAATCAGACTTGCCTGCTTCTGCAAAGCTCCACAACAACATTGTCGGGCTTCACAGCATGCACCACGCGCTGGACATCCGCCACTGATTCGGGAGAGATATGGGTGGTCCCGATCAACCAAATAGCCTCCGGCTCCACGAACTCGGTACGCCATGCCGGCACCGGACCGAATTGACTCTTTTTGACAAGAACCAAGCTTCCATTGTCGGCCAAATCGAGCAATTCCGGATGGGTTTGAGCAATTGCGACTCGAGAGTCTGCTAGAATGGTGGATTTGTAGTCGAAGTCCGCCGGTGGAACGTTGATTGCAACTCTAGAGGGTTTGGAGGGTCTGATCGTCAGCAGACTGGGAAGGTTGGGTCTACAAGGAAAATGGTAAAGATTAAGTCTTGTCATCGAAATCGAGAATGGAGACGAAAGGGTTTTCATTGATGAATGAGAGAGAGAAGGAGATGAATGTCGGGACTGCTTCGTTGCTACTAAGATATTATGGTAGTTTTATGTGTTGTGTATTCAGACAACGGAACATGAAGATTATGAACGTAATGAAAACGGGCAGGTGACGGTTCTGATTTAATAACATCGGTGATGGAAGCTTTGGCCCCGCGTGTTTGGTTGGTGTTTTGTTTCATATTTTTGTATTTTCAAAAAATTATAGAAACACAAAACAGTTATATATTTGACGCATATTTTGTTTTCGATTTTTAAAAAATTTCAAAGTAAAAGCACTTGTCCAAATAGTAAACATCTTTTCTATTATTTAAAATAAAAAAAAAACACGTAACATAAAGGAAAAAAACAATAGGAGAACTCGACACCTTGTTTTGAAGAGAGACTTGTAAAACAAACCAAAAAAATCCACCATGTGGATACACCATTTTGTGTGTTTACTTTTGTCCAATATTTTTTTTGGAAACTGCTTTTGGCTTCTTAGAAACAAAATGTTAAAACAATTATCGAAATGTTTTATTTTCAGTTTTAATTATTTTGCAAACAAAAACATTATTGTGTCCGGCTTATCCACAAGTCATTTTTCCTTTTATTTTTCTCCTATTTCTTTCGTCTTTTCTTTTTTTTCATTTACCTTCTATGCCTATCAAAGTTCAAACGCGCTAAAGTACCTTAGCTTGCTTTATTAGAATTGACTTTTGAGGGACGAGCTTAGCTTCCACTTAGAGGTGTTCAAACTGATCTCCAACCACGATTATGGGGTGGGGGTTTCGGATCATATGCGTCTATTAATGAGATTTGGAGTTGGTTGGGAACCATCGCTCATCCAGCCTCTTAAAGATTCGGAATTGAAGGCAGTGGACAATTATTTTAAGATGCTCCATGGTGTGTTGGTCCGTTGGGGTCAAGAGGATGAGATGAGCTGAGATGGAATGTTAACAGGGAGTTTCTCAGTGAAATCATCACTCTTTTCATGGAATTCTCTTGGAATAGTTTTTGACACTGGAGTGCCCACTGAATTTTCTGTAATCATACGAACTGCAGCGCTTGTCTTTGTTCTTATAGCCCCTCTAGTAGGAGTTTTTGGCCTAATTTTTTTTTTTTTGTTTATAAGTAAAAAAATTAATTTTTTTTAGCCTTTTTGATCCTTTCAGTGCTTTTTTTTTTTTTTTGTTTATATTTAGCTTATAAAAGAAAAAATCTAAAAAGGCTATTTTTTTTTTATACCAAACGGGCCGTTAATATAGATAATTTGGGAAGGAAGGTTTATGAATTCCTTAACTGATATTGCATGAGTAGGTCGCCGAAGGAGTTGATTAGTTTGGGGTAAATAATCATTTAATTCTTCCAACTTTATCTCAAATTTTAATGTTATTTTTAAATTTTGATTTATTTATTTAAGCCTTTTAACTTTTAAAATAAAGTTAATGCGGTTCCATTTTTTAAAAATAAGTAAGAAAATTAAATATTATTTATATTTTAGCCTTCTAAATTATAACTTAATATTACTTTACCCTCCTTCAACTAAAAATAGTTTCATTTTCACAATCATAAAATTCAAATTTGAAATTTTATTTGGTCAAAATTTTATAGTAATATCTAAAGCAAAGAGAAAAAAATAATTTTATAACTATAAAATGTTATAAATTATTTCAAAATATCTAAGAAATAATTACAATGATTCATAAAATTTTACTTTTGTAAACCACTTCAATAAATTTTTCAGAGCCAAAAAAATAAAAATAAATATCCGACTGATGATGCTAAATCCGTGCGAGACTACTCCAAAAAAAATGCAAATACATGAGTATATCCGACTGTCACGGACTCACGATCGACGCCAAGAGAGTACATACTATGAGATGCTTCTTCGTCCAAAGAGCCTATTAATACTGAGTTGTCCATATAGTCGGGCCGCCAAGCACTACCCAAGTTCATCGATGAACTAGTGAGGCTAACAACTTATACATAAAATAATTCATCTGCCTGGCAACGTTAGCCTTCCCAAGAAGAGGAGTATATAAGTATATTGTATAAATAAAGATATTCTAGAAGTAACACGCGTACAAACTCTCAAGAATTTAAACTTTTGTAGAAGATGATCAAATTTTTTTTCTTATTAAAGTTTATATTTTCGTTACCTTATGACACATCTTAGTAGGGTTAGAAAATATAACATGATTAATAAAATATTTAAAAAATCTAGTGGGGTCACTGTAATAACATGTCACATGCTTGGATTTTTCATACCTTCAACTCGTGTTACACTTAAACACTTGAAACACTTGGGTCTTCTTTGGATGGTTGAGATTTATTTGATTTCATGGTAAGGAATAAGTCTCTAGAATTCTTTATACAAGTATCTAGATATGTACATGTACAAAACTTTCTTAGGAAGCTTATTCCCTATTTAGAATAATATTCTCTAATTAAGCTCCTCTACGTTAATATCCCAAAATTAAATAGAATTTTATGTGAAAGGTTCTAGAATCTCTATATGTTTCTCCCTCCATTCTAGAATACTCTACTTTATTCTCAATTTTATAGGAGTTTCTAAAATATTATTTAAGTCTCATAATTAAGCTCTTTTACTTGAATATCCCAAGATTACATAGAATTTTCTAGACTAGTAATGCTAATTAGGCTTTTAAGTAAGCAATATGATATCCAATCAGTGCTAAAGTGGGTAGATCGTGACAAACAAGTCTGGTGTTGCCTATGGCTATAAGGTATTAAAATTTTTGACCAATTATTCCTTAAAGCTCGTACAGGGTAGTACAATGGGACACTCCATGTAGGCCCCATTATTTACTTGGGGGGTGAGATTTCTTGCCTACTAGGTCTCACGAATTGAATCAAACTTTTTTCTTGTATATTACCTAGCCAAAGCTTTAGGAAGGGAAAGAGTGAGTCAAACATTATTTGTAGGAAGGTCAATACCATTGGGCTAATCCCACTCTTCCATGGATTTGTTTCACACAACTGTAGTGTCGGAGACAGTATGTGCCCAAAGAAGACAACTACTCCCCTCAAATTTTAAAAATTACACTTTCACTTGAAATTTTTTCAATTCTTTTCAATAGGCTCCTAAAAATTTAAAAATACCCTCCTCAAATTTTTGAACTTTTCATTTTCATCTATAAATTTAAGAAACATTTTCAATTTGCCCCTGTAATTTTTTGAATGCCCTCTCAAATTTTTGAACATTTTCGACCTCTCTTTTCAACTCTAAAGATAGCAGAACAGGTTTTGGTTCCCAGTTCAACTTCATTCCCATCGACAAATAGTGTTTCTGAATGCATGCCCCTACTTGCTAGTTCAATGTCAAGAACCAGATCTTTGTAAGTGCCTCCGAGAATGTGCCCCTGTTTCCATGAACCATTTTTCTTTACAAATGACAATCCAACTGATAATTCATTTAGAATGGCATCATCACCCACGGACTTGAAAATCAGGCATGACGCTTTCTGTGACCAGGCTGGAAGGCATGAGATTCCATCTACCCAGCCAATTGAAGATCATTTTAAGCTGAGAGGGAAAAAAGGGTAAATAGACCGGTCTGCAAAGCAACAAACTGTTTAACTTACTGGACCAAGGGTATGAACTTCTTAAACTAGTCAATGTAAAGAAGGAATCGCTGAAGTAATCTGAAGATCATAGCTCATAACATTGCAATATGTCATTATTAACTATTCCAGGGACACTGGTGGAGGCAGAAAATTTATTCAGGGCAACCATTAATCATAACAATTTCTTTTTCCATAATCAACAATCACTTGGCTTTTATACTTACGTATAATATATACTAATTAATATATATAGAGAAAAAAAGTAACTATTTAAGATAGCATTTATAAGGTTTTAGTGGGTAAAAATTAAAAAATATTTAGTTAAAGGTAGAAATAGAATATTCAAAAACTTGAGTTGGCATTTATAATATTTTAGAGAAGAAAATTAAAAATAGTTCTTAAAATTGTAGATAAAAATTAAATATTTAAAAATTTGAAGAGGCATTTCTAAAATTATAAGGGCTGAATTGAAAAAAGTTAAAAAAAACTATTACGCAAAATTGAAATTTTTAAAATTTGAGGGAGGAGGGCAAGTGCTACCTTTGTGTCATTGCTCCCTCCGCCACTGCCATGGGATATGCCCGTTTATTATTTTTAAAAAAAAAAAAAAAAGGTTTAAATTTTTTTTTTTTAGTATTACAAAAACAAAAAAAAAACAAAACTAAAAACACTAAAATGGGTGATTTTCTCTTACCAAAAAATCAGTTGTTAGCACAACGATAAGTTTTTTTAGATAAAAAACTACAAAATATATACACACAACAAAATATACACATAGAACAGGACGCTTCATGAGGGTATGGACGATATGATGGAGGCAACTCCCATAATATCATAGAACGCTTCATGAGGTTTAGATATGATGGAGGACCTCCCATAAATTGAATGAGGGTTTGGATCTCATCCTAGAGGGCAACCTTTTGGGGTTAATTTGGAAGGAGACCAGGGGCTAGGTTCTGCTCTTAGGCCGTCGTCTATGGATGCATTGAAGGACCAACCCCCTTGTATTTATTGGGGATCTGATCTAGAGGATGAGAGTCCTGATGAAGATAACAATATCAGTGAGATATGAACTAAAGCACATGGCTTAAAGTGGTGGTACCTAGAGAAGAACTTCGTCGTCTTCATGCTCCATGGCATAAGGCACTTATGGTCAAGGTGCTGGGTCATTCGGTGGGTTGCAAGGTCTTGTATCAGATAATGCAACAGGCATGGCGGCTCCAGGGCACCTCTGAGGCTGTTGGTTTGGGGGAGGGTTACTATCTCATCAGATTCATATGTAAGGATGATTACTTGCATGTGTTATTCGATGGTCCAAGTAGTCCTGGGGCATTACACTGTAAGGAAGTGGTGTCCTGAATTTAAACTGGCGAAGGATGAACTTCCGACTACCCTTGTGTGGGTTAGATTTCCAGTTTTACTAATTGAGTATTTTGACGAACGAATCCTTATGGAGTTTGGTAATCTTGTTAGGCAAGCTATGCAAACCTGATAAAACATCAGCTAACCAGTCCAGAGGCAAGTTTGCAAGGGTATGTGTTGAAGTGGATTTGAAGAAAAGCTTGGTACCGAAGATATGTGTTAACTCGAAGCTATCCATGTTAGATTATTTTTTGTTGAGCCCACATTATTTGTCGGTGTTTTCTAAACACGGGTTAGACCCAAGTCTGGATGAAACAAACATAGTAAGTCCAATAAAATTGTGATCTATTATACATGAGTTAGTATGCACCTATTATCAATGTGAGTTGATGGTAATTAGTGTGGACCTAATTAGCCAATTGAACCTTTTATGGAAGGGCCCAATATGACTAGGGTTTTTATATATATAGAGGTTAGGTCCACTCTCTTCCCACAATTAAACAGATTTTCATAAAATTTCGTAATATAATAGTGGGCGCAGAGAGGAAGACCAGCCTCCAAGAAGCTTTGTTCGAGATTAATCACCGCTCCAAAGAGATTCGTGAAATCATGGAACAAACAGGTAAGTTTTCGCATTCAGTTTAGTTTCCTGTTAAAGTTTCTATATTCACATATAATCTAGGTCAAATTTTATGATCTGTTTTTGAAGTCTACAATCCACTCCATTTGTTTTGAGTGTGGGAGATACGAGCATAAAGTAGAGGAATGTCCGACCTTGGTTTATAAAAATGGTGATACATGCTTGGAAGGCTCTGTGAGTGCTACACACGCTGGTAATTCAGGCAAGGAAGATGAAGTCACTGGGATTCGGGGCAGTCCAAGTTTAGCATATGGATGTTGGATAAAAGAAGAGGACGTGCTGGGCCAGGGGGGCCATGTGGCAGTGGAGGAAAGGAAGTTATGGGTAGTGCGCCTAGATTTGCCTGTCGTAGTGGAGAGAGCCTACCGCTGAATCGAGCTGTGGTCCATGACGAGTCTCTGTCATCTAGTATGGTTGGAAATTAGGGCACAGGTCCTTTTGGGTCAAGATACAATGTTCTTGCTTCCTACTCAAATAAGCAGCGGAGGGACCCCACTGTAAGTGCAACCAAATTATCTCCCCCCATGGGGAGGGGACAACCAGTGCATTCAATGCCACGCGGATAGTGATAACGGAGAATCAGAATTAATCAAATGGGGGAAAAGAGCCATGTAACTATGTAACACCCTCCATTTTTAAAATAAATTTTCGGGTTTTGAAATTAAAGGAAATAAGATTAAGAGAGACTATCTGCTTGATGAGTCCTAAAGAATGGGAATTAATTTAGTATACTATAAAGCCAGGAAAAAGAAAGAAAATCAAGAAATATTGGAGGGAACAAATATTGGGGGTACAATACCTAAATAAAATTTTAAGAATGAGAGGTAATATTCTTTACACTAGTAAAGTTTAAACAAGGAAGAAATTCACATGAATTTATCTCAACAGGTGAGCAACGGCATGGTTGAAAGAAAAGTTAAGGAGATGAAGGAAGAGTTCAAGGATTATAGGGGAGTAAGATGAAGTTAGTGAAAGAATTAGCACTTATTAGTAAGGACAAAAATGACTAGAGATGTCCTAAACAATCAAAAATTAAAAAGGGGCCCTAACTTGAACACTTGTCAAGTATAAAAGCCATCCAATGTCCTATAAAAACAAGGCCATTCGGCTCTTGTTTTTCACAAAAAATAGCTCCAAGCAAGGAGTAGAGTATAGAGGGGTAGGGGAATTACTGGAGTATTGCCCCAGAGAGAGAGAGAGAGAGAGAGAGAGAGAGAGAGAGGAAGGAGGGGGTAAGGGAGAAGGAGACTATCCGGTAAGGGAGAAAGCCAAGCCAAGGTTCAACTTTTTAGATGTATCTCATCCTTTGTCAGTTTTTTTACATAACTAGATCATGTATAAATACAAAATTTGATGCTTAGAAATGACAGGAGGTATTGCAAGAATCCATGATTTTTGGTGTTGCGTAAGTCTTAAAGAAAATTTTGGAAAGTAGGATTTATCTGTTGAGTTGGGATGACTTCTGAGAGGATGTGGAAGGATGGTTAATGGGCAACACAAACCCAGAATTTCCATATGCAGATTGGCTTGCAAAAACGTCCAAAAATGGACATTTTGGGTTGATCACATAAACTAGCGGTGGTTTTATAAATTTAATCCATGAAACCTATTGGCATAATTAATAGAAATATTAATCCAGTGTTTTACATGTTTTATTTGCAATGGGTAATAAAGAAAACCAAAGGAAACATTAGTTGCAGGTTGCTGAAACTGAATAGTTGTGAACAGTGATGTTCGGAGCCTATTTTGAAGACCTAAGTGTGGTCTGATCGATCTTCCAAGACTATCATATAAAAGAGCTCAATAATATATTCAAGTTAGGCACAAATTTCACCCAATTGGTGAAGAAATGAGAAAGAAAATAGAGATTAAAATTTAGGTTTCAAATTGGTGCGAGCCAACCAAGGCGGCCACTTTCGAAGCCTATTTTCAGAGCCTAAACGAGCTCTAATCATGCATTTAAGACCACGCTAGGCAAGCTCTTGGAAAACTCTTGATTTTAGGCACAAATTTCTTAAGAAATGACTAAGAAATGAGAAAGAAAACCACGTTTAAATATAGGATAAATTTGGTGCGAATTTGTCAGCTACAATGCGTTTTAGAGCCTTTTCGGGAGATTGAATCTCCATGAAACTGAGTTTTGAAGACATGGCTAGATTTGGCTAAAAAGATCTTCACTTTAGACATAAATTTTGTGTGGTTTGGTTGTGAAACAACAGAAAAAATGGGGTCTGAACTTCAGGGTATTAGTGCTGGACAATTTTACAGAACCAAAAAATCGAGTTACTTTTCAATAAAATCTGATTTTACTGGTATATTTGTGGCTGTGTTGGCATACATGGTGGAAAGATACACAAGTCTAGTTTCTCACCCAATAAATAGTGCATCATTTAAGATTTTATAGAATAAGTTATGACCAAAATATCAAAAGGTGTCCGTGCTGGTTGAAAGTAGCAAGAGGGCAGTTTCACGACTTTATCTGAATTTCTATATGAGGAATTGAATTGTTGGCCATAGATCATTGAAAACTTTAGGAAACCTAGTTTCAAGAAGCAGAGCATATGCTTGAGTTGTATAGAGAATTTCATGTCCACAATAGTAAATGATGTTCAAGTTGTCCCTACACAAATGACTGATGAAATCAATGTGCAATTCTAGATAAGCATGAGTTTTTGAAATTGCATGGGTGTCTCTATGATTTTCTAGGACATATTAGAATAGACTAAGGAGTTGTATATTTGATGATTTAGCACCGATCTTAAAGTGAATTGGGGATTAGAATAAATGGAGGCTATTCACCTCCTATTATTAAACATGAAGTGAAAATTCTTAATATTGCGTAATATTAATGGTTCATTTTATACAAATGCTTCGAGGTTGCATTACTTGCACACTAGATAGTTGGGTTGTATTATGTTGAAGACTTCATTGTAATTTGGGTTGTGTGGCGATCTTAGCAACAATTGTGGTAACGGATATGGGATGGGGGGTTGGTGATCTAATCCTGTGGATTCCTTAATTCTGTGTTTGGTGCACATTTGTGCATAGGATAAGCAATCACATAGGATTGCTGATTCCCAAAAAATGAGGGATATATAATACCATGGGGATGTAATATTACATATTCTATGACTTGAAATAAGATGTGAAGTTCCCATTATGCCCACCCCTCATATTATTATGTATTATAATTAATTTATTATGCATTATATTATCCATTATAATCCATATTATATTGTATTTATTTTATATATTATTTTCTACGTCACATTATTACTTGTCCCATTCCTTATCCCACCTTAATCAAACATAATATGAGTAATTTCTCATCATTTTAAATGTTATTTATAACTCATCACTACTTTTCTAATGGCACAATTTTACTTATTCTTCATTTTCTCATCCTGCAAACAAATGGGGCCTATTTGGCTTGCAAATGCAGCATCGAATCATAGTGGATATTACTAGGGATAATTGTACTTATGACACTCACCAACAAAAATCTAAACTTGCATGCACTCATTAGTAGGCATCACAGATAATGAATTTTGGTTTATACCACGGTATCCATTGTGTATTAATAAACACACAAAAAAAGAAGTTTAAGTGCTTAGATTACACTGGCAAGACTTAGAAGCAGAATACACATATATCTCAACTCCATAAGCACGAGCTGTCCCTACACTAAGGGTGGTAAACGGGTGAATTTGGATGGACTTAAATGAGTTTGACCTTAAATGGGTTCAATCC
Organism: Euryodendron excelsum; assembly: GCA_033060915.1. Classification (NCBI taxonomy): domain Eukaryota; kingdom Viridiplantae; phylum Streptophyta; class Magnoliopsida; order Ericales; family Pentaphylacaceae; genus Euryodendron; species Euryodendron excelsum. Next base: position 4,206,397 of record CM065390.1, read on the forward strand.
AAACCTGCTCAACTAATGAGCAAGTTAAAGATAGACGGGTTACTAACAGATCAATTTAAACCCGTAAACCCAAATTTGAACCGTTTATATATTGTCTAATTATTTGTGATTTATATAATTTTATATTTTTTAACGTAATTTAAGCTTATTTTGCACCTACTTTTAATAAATATTACATTTATAAAAATTATCATGTAATTTTTTTTTTTTTGGTTGAATCTGACAATTCTCAATCCAATCAGCTCAAGATCTCGACGATTCTGGTCACCAGTGGCGGTTGATCTCTGCCGCAGGAATCTCCCAAAGATGGCCATAAGGCCCATAACGAGGAATATTGATATAAGTTATAAGAATGGCAGCGGCCAAGAACCCAAACGACACTGCATTCACATAGTCGTCAAAATGCCTCCAACGGTCTTTTGATCTATGTACGCTACTCACTGGAGCCCCACACGGTGGCACAGATTGATCCCCAGCCGTTATATTCTCCCATTGGCCACCAAATTCAGTAGAAATTCTGATTATACTCCCTTTCTCTCTCGTCACCAATCAAACAGATAAAGCTAACCAAGAGCGAAAGAGAGACCCAGTTATTTTCTTTATGGCATTGTAGCTCTACCTCAATCAATTGATGAAAATGGTGAGCGGTGAGTGGTGGTGCTTTGTGATGGCAGCAGTAGTGGTAAGTGGTGGTGGTGGGTGGACGGTGGCTGCGGTTAGTGGTGATGAGCAATGGTGGTAGGTGGGTGGTGATGCTTGGTGGCTGCAGTTAATAGTTGTGAGCAGTGGTGATAGGTGGGTGGTGATACTTGGCAGTGGCAGCCGTGGTGGTGGGGGCATCGGAGGTAGAAGAACGAATTGATGAAGGAAAAATGCTAGGGAGCACTCCTCTTGATGAAGACTTGTTTTAAAAATAAAAGCAAAGAAAAAATAAATAAAACACTTTCTGCAGGTAACAAATTGTTTTACAATTTTTTTAAGTAAACCCAATAGATACTTATGTCCAACCTATTAACCCATTTAAATTCATTTCTAATTGGACTTGCACAATGCAATTCAATTAAACCCATTAATAAACTTAGATGGGTTTAGATGAGTTTTACATAGGTGATTGGGTGAGTTAATGGACAGAGTGATGGATTGAATCTACCCTACACCACCTGTTGTACACATGCTTAATAAGCTCCATATAATTAGAAATGAAATAAAAACGAAAAGGAAGATAATTTTGGGGACTCCATACAAAGCAGGTTGGGCAATAAAGTTCACATCGATAGTAAGCTTTACAAAATAGTGGGTCATAAGCTAGTTAAAATTACAAGATACATGAAATGAACAAAAAAAATTCTCTTTCTTTGCTTTTGTAAATTCTTGTTGGTGAAACAACAGAGGAATTCAGTTATACTTGTTTTTCTCCTTTAATTGGGCCTATCAGGACTTATGATAAGAATGAAAAATTCGATTAACGTTAAATAGTACTCCATAAAGGAAGATAGTGCATTCTAGAACAAACCCAAAACACACCATCAGCAATCCATATTTGCAATTCAGAGCACCAAATCCTAAATCATAGTGCCGAAAGTACACCTACGAGAAAAGCAAAACAGGAACCCTCCAACCATTCTAAACACGAGTCCTGTGAGATAAGAATTATATTATTCATTATTCTGAGCTCGGTAAACAAACAACAGCACATTAAGTGCCTCTCCAAAATGATCAGGCTTGGGGAAATGTAGTGATGGCTCCAATATCCCTCACTACTAGAAGTTTCAAGCCAAGCATGACCTAAGGTTCCTATCTCTCACATTCCAAGTTCTTTCACGAACCCCAGGGAAATTTTATCATGTTTGTCCTTCTACACTTCCCATTTCTATCAATTTCTATGGTAATGGGTATACAATAATACATTATAATTACTGCTAGCTCTTGCTGTCTCTCTCTTTGTGACTATTTTTGCTATATTAATGGTTTATTCTGCCTGTTACCCTAAGAACACAAAGACTATATTAACTCCATTAAATATCTAAAGATTTCAAAAGTAAGATATCAAGACAACACATGATTTTATCTCATCCAAAATTTCACTTAAATTATCTCACAAAATATTGTCACAGAAACACAAAAACTAGGATAACTTTTACATAAAAGTTTTTGACACAGCAAAAAGTATTCAATAAAATTGAAGCGATGCTACAGAGCATGGCATATAATACACTTATTCTTACCGGTCGACGTGGTTAGCTACGTGGCTAGTTGTTTCGTCTCGAGGATTACTCTCCCTGATAAGGAAACGCAAGAGAAAAATCCACAAAAAAGAAAAAATAACTCTGAACCTAGGATTGTCTGCCCCTCTCTCTCTCTCTCTCTCTCTCTCTCTCTCTTCGTTTCAGCATCGTAAGCTAAAAGATTGTTTGAGGATCGACATTTGTACTTGATTGTTTTAATTACAACGGCTGCAAGGATCTCCCATTTGTAAATATACAATTTGGGATTGTTTTGGTGTGGGTTTTCTATGTTTTTGTGGGATTTCTTTGTTGATTCCATATTGATGGTGAAATTCCATAAATTAACAAGGTATATAGAAATAATACTCTATATGAATTGATTCACAGTAGCCGTTTCATACACATGTAAGAATAAACCTAATTCAATTTTGATATACCTCGTTTTTAGATCAAACAAGAACAAACTTCAGATCGATATACACAAATCAAACCAGTTTTAATGAAATTACTTAATGTTTTTCTGCTACAGTTTATATAAACCAACTGCGATCGTCCACTACATTTACATTCAAGAATGGATTGAGTTATCAAAAAAAGCTATTGTAGCGTTGTCTCTGTTTTGTCCTCTCGAAACTCGAAAGGGTTAATTATTAATTTAAAAAAATTTCATTCAAAGGCTGAGGTGGTCACTCCGTGACTGCCACACGTTGGGCTTTCTCATCAGCCGGTGGAAATACCCGGTTAAATTAGCCGTGCTCTATAGTGATTCTCATAAAATTGTGTTGGAGTATTTAGTGTGACACACTAATTTTGAGTCATTATTAAGGTGGAATGCATATATTCTTTTTAGTAGGTTCAAAGTACTTCTTATTTTTCTTCATGAAGAGATAAAAAACAAGTATTTATTTGCTCAAATTCATATAAGTCAGAATGAGATAATGGTCTCTAAAATAGGTACCATGAGTGTGGTTATTGGGTAGAACTAAATGCTTGTTCAACGTTAATTTTCTATTAAAAAATTAATGAGTATATAAAGTTTAGTTTTAGAGATGGGTTTGGACCCAAGGGGCACCCCACTTTTGTAGAAGGGAAAGGACCTATAGAACCCATGAGTTGACCCAATATTCCACACGCGCGCCGCCGACCGGCTCGGTTCGGTTTGGTTCGAATGTGATTAAAATAATATTAAAAAGGCTCCCTGCCTAATAACGCGTTTGGTTGACACCGTTTCGAAAGAGTGAGAATATTTCTTTCTCCCTCTAAAATAAAACAAAAAATTGTTTCAGGCGGATTCTGACTGTTCAATCAATCTTTCTGATCTTCGTTTCAGACTTAGAAATTCTGTGCAAATTTCTATCCAGATTTTGTTTTCAGATTAATTTCTGTATATGTTGTGTGGTGAATTTCAGTAGAATTTTAACAACTGTGATTTGTGTTTCTGTATTGAATTTTTGCGAAATTTTAGTATATTTCCAGCGTAAGAAATACTATCTTTAGTTATCATGCCATATTGATTTTATTAGAAATGGTGTCGGTTTCTGTATGAAATTTACTGTCATAATTCTGTGTTGAATTAAAATTTTTTTTTATGTTTTCCTTCATACATATTGCATTCATATTGTACATAGAGAGAGTAGAATCTAACATTTGCATTTGCTGGATCTGAATATTATAGTACTACTTATTCAGTGTCGTGATTATTTTATCCTAGAGATAGACACCTATTAATTCCACGGGCATCTGTGAGAGAGGCGAATCTGTCTTAAAGAGAGAGTGTGCAACACTCGACTTGATCTACCTTTCATTGCATATTTTATTGTATTATCGCATATGAATTATTGATTATGCCATGTCATATTATTTTACACACATTATTTATTAATTTTTAATTTCACTTATTATAACTACAATTTATATGGTAATTATTATACAATATTTTTCTAACAAATTGTGCATCACAAAATTGGATTACCACAAATTGGTTTATTGGCCAGAGCAGAGAAAAATTGAGATGAGTAAAATTATCAAGCAAAATCCAACATAATACAACCCATCAATTTCAACCCCATAAGTTGTAACAGATGTAGAGAAAATTAAAGACAAAGCAATGTAATATTGGCCAGACGAGTCTCGACTCTCAAGCCCAATTTCCAGGAAAAGAGGGCACAAACCAAACTGGTGGTTGGATGCGAACCAGATGGGATAAATCATCAAGATCATAACATCGTCGAAAACTCCGATCCTCCAAGTTGAAGACGCCCATGTCAGCAGGAATCTGAGGAGTAGGGTGGGCACTGGATGCATAATCAGCAAGATAATCGTCAGTAAAGTATATGGAATTTGGCTGACATCCGGGCAAATCATCACGAGAGGCCAAAATGCAAGTAGACTGGTTTTCACCAAGGAACAGTGCGGTGTCACCCAGGCTCTTCATCTGAACCCAGGCTGTTAGACGACAACCCAGGAGTAGTAGTTTGAAAACCTTGAATTCAGAAGTCCGAAAAACAGGTTCAAAGCTACCATCATTGAGTGTACTCTCAACCACAGTCCTACAAACCATCAGTAATTCACCCTGAGGTGATTCCACAATATAATGCATGAACGTCGTACCAGGAATAATGGGACAAGGGCAAGAGCGAGGAGGCGATGCAACCTTCCTCAGCCGGGGAGTAGGGTCAGTAATCTTACAAGATAGAAGTCCACCGCTATTCTCCACTGCATAAATGGTGCCATCACGGTACATAACATCGTTACAAAGGCTCCATTTCGATGGCCGATAACGTACGTAAGTCCAATCTTTGTCGCCTGATTTGATGAAAGCCAATGATTTAGTGCAACCGTAGATGACCACAACTGTATAATCGTCAGGAGCCAAGGCAGGATCAGCGGACAACACAGCCTTACAGTAAGATAATTCCGAGATGAAAATTTCTTCTTCTTCTATTGCGTTACAAAAGCTATCAATGGGTGGAAGACGAATAATACCTCCTACTCCTCCGATATAGAAAGGATTTACAAGCGTTAAGAATAGAGAACGATCTGCAATGATCAACCAACCATGGGACGAACCGCAGCACCTTCCATGAGAATTGGGCAAAGCCGGTAACTTGAAGTCCTGCACCACCTCCTTTCCTTGGACAACGTCATATAAGCTGCGTTTCCATTTTTCTAATTCTGATCCGATGCTGCTGCTGCTGTTGTCGCCCTCTGTTGGAGAAGCAGGACGAGATAATAGGAGCAGCGGAACATTCCGATGGTCGGAAGAGGATAGTTGGGTTTCGATTCGGCTCCTCCGATTGCAAACGTCTCGGGAAGCACTATGCCACGTCTCGCAAACGGCCCCAAACCGGTCATAGTCTGCGAGTAGGGTTAGTTTCCCCAATATAGAATCCAGAATGTCGCTCGGCAGCCTTGCCCAACCTGAAGAATATTCCGCGGAGTCGTTCATGGTCGACCTTCCTATTCTTCTCTTCTTATCTCGATTGCACGAGGACGCCATGCCCCCGGTATTACGTCTTCTAGTTCTGCCTATGTTGAAATTGAAGGTTTTGGAGAGAGAGAGAGAGAGAGAGAGAGAGAGATTTTTAAAAACGGGCTTCTCCTCCGGACTGCGCAACTGAAATTTTATATATAGGATTGTGTAACCTAGCTACTTCAAAATTCCAAACTCGATTCTAATTCGGATTCCTAACTTTATCCGGAATGGAGGTTTAATTTATTCAAAAAAAAAAAAAAAAAGGATCTGATTTGCTGAATAAGAAAGGGAAATACAAAATTAGTCATGATTACTTTAGGGCTTCAAAGTTAGTCATTATTTTTTTTCTTCTTTTATTTAAATTTTGAATGAGGGCAGATTAATTTTCTTTGATTCGTTTCTTACTTTTTAAAACTAAACAGGAGAAAATAAACCCGTTTCGTCAATTTTCCTTTCGCTTCCTTTCAATTTTACAAATTCCAAAGAAACTGCTAATTTATGAGTTAAATAGAAAATAGGAAATACAAATTTAATTTTACTTTCCTCCCACTTTTTAAACGGTAATAAACTGAAAGAAAATAGGAGTTCAGAGGATTATCTTTTAACCCTTCATGTTTTTCCTTCCATACATTTAAAACTTCCAAACGTACCAGTCCAAGAGAAAACCAGGCTACTGGTGAATACCATCATTAGACTTTCTTTTTTTTTTTTACAAAAAAATAAATTCTTAAAAATTATAATTTCTCTTGAAAAATATTTGACAGTAAAAAATTTATTTTCTCTTTATTTATTTATTTTCCGTTTATTTGGTGCGAACTCTAAATTTTTTGTAGAGAAATTATCGAAATTGTTATTTTGTGCAAAATATTTTTTCATAAAATGACGTAACTATTCTGACATTAAGAGAGAGAGAGATATTATAAAAAAATTATAACTCTTCTTTATGAAGTAAAAGAAGTAGAGAAAAAAATCTAGTGGTCAGGTAATATTGAGTACTTGGTGGTAATCTTTATTAAATAATGATATGTGATGGTTAAAAATATTAGCAACCTAAGATAATGGAGTAATTGAGAGACTTTTAAAGAAAAAAATAGCATTTAGCAAAATCTGATAAGATGTTTTCTTAAAAGTCTCTGCACTACTCCCCAACTTTAAGTTACTAATGTATTCGTCTATCACGTGTCACCATTTAATAGAGATTACCATCGAATACTCAATGCTACCTGACTGAACTATTTTCCAGGTCATGGGCATGTCAAAGAGGAAAAACCATCATGTATATGACTACTTTTGTTGGCGTAATAAGAAAAAACTAGTAAATTCTGTCAAATATATATATGTGTGTGTGTATATATAAACAAAATTTTATAACATGGAAAACATAGGTGAGGTCGAAAGCAGGAAGAGCTGAGTTCCCAAACAAGTATTCTCAAAGGAAAAGACTTACAGTATCACGCTCGTGTATAAGGGGCTGCAGGAGTGAAGGATATGTGAAACTTAGCTTCTCGTCGAGCTTGAAGGCGCTATAGTCTGTGTTTGATTTCTGCAGCAACGCACAGAAGAAAGAGATGTAAGGACATAATACAAGTTTTTTTGGATATAAATTACCTAGCCTGCTTCCTTATCGGTGACCATGGCAACCCTTGAACTGGTATCCACTTTCAAATGCAAGCCAGAGGGGTACAGACAGAATTTTAGATACAGATACGTCTTTATGTTTAAGTTCCAGGATGCTCACAAACCATATGACTTCATTGACTTGCCATCAAAAGGAAAAGACGCATTTCCTCACTAGATTAGCAATTATCACTACATCAGTCTCAATTCACTGGCTTGAAAATCATTGAATACATTCTTTGGGTTTCTCCCTTCCTTCTTTTTCTTTGTACCAATAGCAACACTAGCCAAAAAATAAATAAAATTTTATTTTCTTGAACAAATAAGAGATACTCTGCTCACAAGTCAAGACATCATTAGCTGTAATGGTGCTTAGATGAATAACCTTCTCTAACTTATGGACAAAATGTGAATTGATATAGCAAATAGATTATGCATAATCAAAGTGAAATAACAATTCTATTTCAGCTTCACGATCTCTCTATCTACCTCTGTCAAGTTTCAGCGGATAGGCAGTTGCACTCAAAGAAGTTTGATAGGGAACAAAGTTTCAAATAAATTGAGAGAATGATATATGTGATGAGGAAAACCTTCAAATTGGACCTGGACATATCGGTTGATGATGTTATTCCATGAGTAACAGAGAGCACCAGGCTCAGTTTCTGATTCCATGTAAAAGAATTCCAAGCCCTTTCAAGCTGCAAAAACATGTTAAAGGGAATTAAAGAACCATTGTTTTGTTATTATTGCAAGACATACACAAAACCAATCTAGCCTCCAACAAAAAAGGAAGACCAAATAATAAAGTCAAGCATATATAGTAGAGCTGGCCCAATAGAAACAGGATAACCAAAATCAGGATTTAAGGGACTATTTGAAACACCAATCTGAGTAGATCAACTTGTGTACATACGGTTATTTCAATTGGTCGATCCCCGAAAACAATTTGAGCACCAAGTTCTTCAGATGCTTTTCGAGCAGCACGAAACTGCACAATAACGGAAATACTTAAGCTAATCTCATCAATACATCTTGAATGTTGAATTTTTCACCAGAAAACTACCTCATCCCCAAAAGGTCGATTGACATCTGAAGAGATTTTGATGAAAAAACTGCCAACAGGAGACGTAATGCCAGAGCAGTTTGACCCCCTGTCAATTTGAAAAGGAATTACTATCTTTGCTCCAAAGGCGAATCATAACAATATGCAAAAAAAAGAGTTACAATCTCACCCAAGTTCAAGCTACGACCAACAGCACCAAAAAACCCAGTCCCACTCAAAGAGAACATATTCGACCTCAATTGCTGACCAGCTTTGTCATCGTTGGCAGTGTACATAATCCCAGCTCTGAAGAAGAAATCTGCAACAATTGAAGTTAAGCCATGAATTGCATACTTAAATAATAACAAGTTCACCAGACATGAGGCCTCCTACTGAAGTTTTTTCAGCTAGAATGGTCTTCAATTGAGATCATTGTAAATCTCTCAGTTTGATATTTTTTCACCAGCATTTCACATAGGTTCCAAGCTTGGGATGGACTATAAAAATTGCATCAAATCAACCAAATTTCAACAAGACCCATAGACTGAAATCAAACTTGCCTGTTGTTGAGTCAAGGTTGATCCTTGTTAACTCAAGGTTAATTTCCATGTTAATTTTGATGATAACTAAATCTTGTATTATTTTATTAATGAATCTACTTAGTGTGCAGATTAACAAAGTTCATAACTTAGACTTAAAGTTGAATATTAAGTCTAATACATGTCAAACAGAATGCACAACAAGTTCAAGATCAAGCAATGATTTCAAAGAGTTATGCAATGAACCAAACAAAGGATTGTCGCCTATCTCTACTTCAAACATATGTTCTACATTCGAAGAGATTGAAGGTGTTCAATTAAAGCTTCTTTCATGGATGCATAGTTTCAATGAAGATTGATTTGCAAGATAGACTGAAGACTTCATCAGTTGAAGAGGTGCAATGTTCAGTTAAAGATGAAGAATAGAGATATTGTAAATGCCTAAAAAAGATCTCATCAAAATATGCAAAGATCAATTGAAGAGGTGCAAAGATCAGCTGAAGAGGAATTGATTGTTAAAGAGTTTGGAAAATGCTCAAGAGAAGATTTCATCTAATATGCTCAGACCAATTCAAGACAATGTGATTGAAATTGCTAAGAAGATGGCTCACAATGAATATCTGATCTCTACATGGAATCCAAGTAAAGAATTCTTCTCAATATAAAGAATCAATGAAGATTAGATGTGTGAAGAGATTTCATCAAGTCTGCAAAAATCTCATTGAAGTGATCTGTAATGAAGAATGAAGAATTGCTAGCAAAGAAAGAAAATCATAAATGAAGCATTGTGAAGCTCTACACAATTGAGGAAGCTTGGCATTGAAGAAGATATTCTACAATGAAAGAAGAAAGCTTTGAAAATGAAGAAGAAAAGATTAACATTGATCTAATAAAGCTTTGACAGTTTGAGATTCAAGAAGAAGATCAACATCCAATGATTGATTCAATCCAAATTGAATAGAAGTTAACTCTGATGAGTTAAAGACAGTTGATTGATCATCATTCCTCAAAGACATACTCATTAAAGTTCTCATACCAGTGCTTTGATAAGCTTGATCAATAGAAATCTGAAAGCTGAATCCTGGGCAATGAGGGGACTCGTGAAAATGAGGAGTCGCCTTCTAATCACAGACGTAAAAGGTCTGAAGACAAATTGGACAATGAGGGGACTCATGGAAATGAGGAGTCGCCTCCTGATCACAGACGCAAAAAGGCCTAGAGACAAATTGAACAAAGAGGGGACTCATGGAAATGAGGTGCCGCCTCTTGCACACAGAAGCAAAAAGCCTGGAAAACAAGTAGGCAATGAGTGGACACATTGTAATGAAGAGTCGCCTCATGGGGTCAGACGCAAAGGCCTGAAGACAACATGATCAATGAGCGGACACATGAAGGCGAAGTGTCGCCTCTTGCTAGCAGAAGTAAAAAAGGCTTGAAGTTTAAATGATCAATGAGCGGACACCTGAAGCTGAAGTGTCGCCTCATGACAGTAGAAGCCTAAGATGAAGAAGACAGATGAACAAGGAGTCGCCTCATCAACATGAGGAGGGGACTCATGAAGTCAATGAACTATATCTGGTAAATGCAGAAGCAGGAAGTGTCGACTCCACAGACCTCGAGCCGATTCCCTCTGTTATAACGGCTATTTTTCTTAACGTTATAATGGACTGGATGTGCATTAATGATACCCAACCACCTCCAACGGATGGAATCAATGCAAGGGTATATATACTAGCCTCCAACTGCATTTATACACAAGAATCAAGAGGAAGAAACAACTAGAGACAAGAATCACTGATTAACCTGATATTCCTGAACATTCTTCCTGTTTTATTCTTGAGTGAGCTTTGATTGTAAATCTACTCTTGCTAGAGAGTTTATTGGTTACTTGTATATTCATATACACTTATAATTGAAAGTTTAGAGAGTTCTCTTGTGAAAGCAAAATTCTTGCAAAGTTTGAGTGGAGCTTGGACAAAACCACTTGGGAATTGAAGAGCTCGGTGAGGAGTTCTTTGTAGAGTGAGCTGAGCACTTTGTCAATCAGCAGCCCATCTTATAATAGGTGATTACATAGTGGAAGAAGACTTCAAGGAGGTCTTGGGGTGAGGACGTAGACCACGGTTTGTGGTTGAACCTCGGTAAATCTGTGTCCCTCTTCTATTGCTCTGTTTTCTTTGCTTCTACTGATAACATTGCATTACACATAGTTCAATCATTGCTATATTGTTTAAATTAATTTTAATTAATCTTAACTTGTATTAATCTTAGAAAAACCCAATTCACCCCCCTCTTGGGTTGCCTTTTAGACCAACACCTGCTTCTACAAAGCTCCACAACAACATTGTTAGAAAAGATAAGAGAAAGAGAGCATGAGATACTCTAATACCATGTTAGAAAAGACAAGACTCATGTGTAATCACAATGCATTATAAAACAAAGAATAATTACAAGAGAAAAGTAGTAAGTGAAGAGAGATCTTATTGATTCAATGCTTGTACAAGATGAGATGATTTGCAATGAAGAGTGAGGCCTATATATAGGAGAAGAAAATATGACAACATGCCCAACAAATTACCTAACAAACCTAACATTTGATAATGGACTAGACTACACTTAACAAGCCTAACTTATGTTGACAATAATGTTTATTAACAGCCCCCTTCAACCTCAAGTAAGGAAAATAGAGAGATACTTGAGTTTGGAGAAGATATGATAAAAACATTAAAGGGACGCTAGAGAATGGTCGAAAAGACGCTGGAGGTCGGCCGCAGGATGACCAGAGGGATGCCAGATCAGGTTGACCGGAGAGACACTTGAGGTCGGCCACAGGATGAACGGAGGGACACCAAATCAGGTTGACCGGAGAGACACCGAAGGTCGGCCACAGGATGGCCAAAGGGACGCCACAAGATGACCGGAGAGACGCCAGAGTTCGGTTATAGGATGACCGGAGGGACGCCGCAGGATGACCAGAGAGACGTCGGAGGTCGGCCGCAGGATGGCCGAAGGGGTAACAGTCACAGTAGAAGGAGAAAACAGGCAGTACTAGTAGCAAAAAAGGAGTGAAAGAAATTAGGTCGGCCAAAGGATGGCCAGATGAACTCTAGAGGTCAGAGGATAGTCAGAGAGATGCCGGAGGTCGGCCGAGAGATGGCTAAAAGGACGCCAGATCAAGTCAGCCGGAAGATGGCTAGAGGGACGCTAGAGGAACGACAAATCAAGTCAGCCGAAGGATGGCTAGATGGATGCCAGGCCAGATCAAGTCGGCCGAGTCGGCCAGGGGGACGCCAGAAGATGTGCCAGATCAGGTCGGTCGGGTCGGCTAGAGGGACGCCAGAGGATGCCTAGAGGGATGTCAGATTAGGTCGGTCAGGTTGGCAGAAGGACTCTAGAAGATGGCTAGAGGGACGCCATATTATTTATAGAATGAAAGAGGAGTCTAGTTCTCTATTATCCCCCCTCAAACTCAAGTAGGGCAAACAAAGAGCTACTTGAGTTTGGATAAGATAACAGAGTAGAACCAATGAAAACAGAGACCAGAATCAGACTCAATAGGAGGAACAGAATCAGTAGATGGGGACTTCTAAGGATAAATTGAGTAGAACAACAAACAGTGAGGGCATCAAAAGAAGATGGCAAGGAAGATCAAACAAGAAAGAGCCAGTAGGAGGAGCACGATCAACAACTGGGGACTCCTTAAGATAGAAAGAAACAGAGGTCAAAGAACGACTAGAGAAATGTCGGAAGGTACAGAGGCTAGAATTAGACTTAGAAACAACAAAAATAGCATAAATATAGGAAATAGAGGCCAAAATCAAAATCAGACTCATAAGACCCGAATTAGTCAGGAACCGAACAGAAACGGCCGGAGGATAGCTGAAGAGATACTGGAGGGACACCAAAGTAATGTCATAAAGTTGATGAAAGTTGGTCAAAAAGGTGCTGGAAGTTGGTCGAAGGTAGCTGAAAAGTTGCCCGAAGGGTGACAGAAGGACGCTGCAAAATGGCCAAAAGTCACCAGAAGTTGGTCCGAAAATTACAGGAAAGTGGCCAGAAAGACGCCAAAGGATAGCAGCAAGATGGAGGGACACCAGAAGATGGCCAAAGAGGTATGACCAGAGTGGTAAGTCTGGTTCAGAAGGCTCGGTATAGTCAGGAAATATCAACTCAGAAGGTCCGAGACAATCAGGAAATGTCAGCTCAGAAGGTCCGAGAATGGCAGGAACCGGGTTGAACCGGTCAAAGATGGCCCCACCCCAACCACTATGTGTGGTTGTGGCTGTTGAATTATGGGTGAGGCCGGTAGAGAAGACGCTAATAGAAAAGGAGGATGTTGAGATGAAGATGTCGGCAGTGAAGGACTTCACTTCATTTCACTTCACTTACAGTGAAAGCGCGAGCTGACCAGTCCAAGAGGCGGACGGTGGCGGTTGAAATGCCGGCAGCGGCCTAAGAGGAGGATGGTGGCTGTTGAGATGCCAGCAGCGGTCCAAGAGGAGGACAATGGCGGTGGAGATGCTGGGAGCGGTCCAAGAAGAGGACAGTGGCAGTGTAGATGCTGGCAGCGATTGAAGAAGAGAACGGTGTCGGTTAAGATGCCGGCGGAGGTCTAAGAAGAGGACGGTGGCAGTGGAGATAAAGAATAAGTAAAAGTAAAAGAAAAATATCAGAGGGTGGCCAAAGAGGAGTAAGAAAACCTTAGGAGTTCTGATGTGGAAGATCCCTCGAAGGGTAACCACAGAGCATACTTTCCCTTTACTCTGATACCATGTTAGAAAAGATAAGAGAAAGAGAGCATGAGATGCTCTAATACCATGTTAGAAAAGACAAGACTCATGTGTAATCACAATACATTATAAAACAAAGAATAATTACAAGAGAGAAGTAGTAAGTGAAGAGAGATCTTATTGATTCAATGCTTGTACAAGATGAGATGATTTGCAATGAAGAGTGAGGCCTATATGTAAGAGAAGAAAAAATGACAACATACTTAACAAATCACCTAACAAGCCTAACCTTTAACAATGGACTAGACTACACCTAACAAGCCTAACTTATGTTGACAATAATATTCATTAACAAACATTATCAGGCTTCACAGCATGCACCACGCGCTTGACATCCGCCACTGATTCGGGAGAGATATGGGTGGTCCCGATCAACGAAGTCGCATCTGGTTCAATGAACTCGGTCCGCCATGCTGGCATCGGACCGAATTGACTCTTTTTGCCAAGAATCAAGCTTCCATTGTCGGCTAAATCAAAAAATTCGGGATGGGTTTGAGCAATTGCGACTCGAGACTCTACTAGAATGGTGGATTTGTAGTCAAAGTCCGCGTTAATTGAAACTCTATAGGATTAGGTGGGTCTGATCGTCAGGAGACTGGGAAGGTTGGGTTTGAACGGAAAATGGCAAAGATTAAGGCTTGTCGTCGAAATGGAAAACGGAGACGAAAGGCTTTCCATCGATGAGAGAGAGAGAGAGAGATGAATGTCGGGGCTGCTTCGTTGCTACGAAGATATTATGATAGTTTTATGTGTTCGGTATTCAGACAACGGAACATGAAGATGATGACGGTCATGTGCAGTTTTGTAAAAGTATCAAAGGTAATGAAAACAGGTAGATCGACGGTTCTGATTTGATAACATCTATTCTAATATATAAAGGGAGAACACTGAGTTGGTGTCCTCCCATATTGATGCTGGGTTAATCATAATACATTAATTTACTCTACTTATTATCTTTACCACTAATAACTGAAAGGATAAAATAGTAAATTTTGTAATACCACAATACACTCCACGTTCTTAACTGCTATTGCTTCTTATCAATAACTAATCAACACTATGTAGAACTCTATAGATTGATGACTTTGTCTTCATGTTCAGGGACGGTTCACCGTAACTATGTGCCTTCAACGGAATTGGGTTTCACGCTACCGGTGAATTGTGTTTAACGTTGGGTCTTCAATGGAACTGGGTTTAACACGACAACAAGGTGAGTTGAGTTCGTACGTATATTTAGCAATTCCTTTTTACATCATGTTCCGACTGCGACGAAGGCATTCCACCGGGAGCAAACACCATCCTCAAGTCCCACTTTCTCTCCACAAAAAATTCCAATATCACCTTTGTCCATTGTGCCTCAAGCCAACGTCGTGTTTGCGGCCAAAGTTAAGAAACATCATCATTGGTTGGTTGTATTTGTTGCATTTTGAATATGGGCTTTGCGGAATTGAAAGTGTGATTATCACAGTTCCGTTATTGGATTTCTTCCTCTCGCTATTTTTCTAATAGCCATGGACTATCATATACATTTCACAATGAATGTACATATACATACACATGAAAAAGGTATTAAATCAATCAAACCCAAATCTGTATTTGGGTTCATGGTATGACCATTTAATTCTCTTTTCTGGGCGAAAAATGCATGGAAGTTCAAGTCTGGAATTTTCAGCTTTTGAGTAGAAGAAACCTATAGTGCATGTGTATTGTAATCTGTAGTGTACATCTACACTCTATACATATATGTGTGTGTATACTGTAATTTACCAGTGAGACCACAGAATTGCTTGAATATGGTTTCATTTGTTTATTCTTTGAAGATCTAATGGCAGTAATCAAAATAGGTTAATTTAGGTACTGTGTGTTTTATTTGTTATTATTATTATGTATATAAATTTCATGATTTTTATATTAGAGTGAAAAATTCTCATTCATGCTTGGCAATAACCTTCCCTTATGTTTTTCTACCTCCTAACTTTATTATGTGATTAATAACCAAATTGTATTGTGTTTGTTATCCAGAATTAATTTAGAATACAAAAAACATTTGGATCAAGGTGAATACACGAGACATCTGACAAAGGACACAAACTCAAAAAAGTGATCAGGGGACCACCTCAAAAAAGTGATCTATTTCTTCTGTGTATATTTATTACCTTAATCGAGACATAGGTAATCTCATTCTTTTCTGTACATAAAATTTTTTGTCCTTGGTATGGAGTTATGTGAAGGTGTATAAGGCTCTATGTATTTCTATTACCATGAGTTGCAATACCACCAATGGGGCTGGATATATGAAGGCTTCGAATATCTGTGTATTAGTTATCTGGATTAAAGTTATCAAAGTCGAGTTTGACATTTATACCTTTTTAATATGATAACTTTGTTCCATTGATTCCATACACATACATTGTCATGATTGAAGTTACATAACTTAAACTACAAAAACCGCTTAAAGAAAATAAAAATTAAAAAAAAAACCCTTACGTTCACGTAAAATTTACAAGGGATTTTCTCATACAACAATGCATTAGACTTAAAATGTACACTTTGATCTCACAAACACCCTATTAACATGTGTGATAGAAGCATTAGTTAATTTACTTTTCTATGATGCAATTTAATATTGAACCTTTAGGATGCTTGATGACATGCCATCTATAAAACATAATAGTTTAGCATAACTTAAGGAGAAGATTAAATGGTAGAAATGGAAGTTGATAATACGGTCAAAGAAAATTACCTGAAATTTTAAATGAATAAAATTTTTACCTTTACCTTAAGTTGTTAATATAGCAAAAACACAAAAACAAAAAGAAAAAAAAAGAAAACATAAAAAAAAAAAAAATTTTGAATAACAATTAGCATAGTTTGAAAAAAAAAATTAACTTCTAAATAACAATTAGCGGAGTTTGAATTGTTCTTTGGTTTTTTATACTTTCATCGGAATTCACCTCATACCCTGCCCCAAACCTACCACGAGTTGAACCTTCCACCCCATCCCGTCCCACTTAAGTGGGAGCATGTGAAATCCTGTTGATATATAAGTTTTTTTAAGTTGTTGGTTGCCGCATGATCATGATGTTTAATTTCTTACACCTATCTCTTTAAAATACTCATCCAACAGTTACAATTTTCACCAGTGCTTCATATATTTTAGGCTGTTGCTTGATTTTCATGTTTTTAATTTTATTTGTTTTATGCCTCTTTGGACATTGCCTTCCTTTTTATGTGTTTGATTGGTATATTTTGATGACTGTTAAGAACATGTATATTCAAGTCTAATGCAATCTGTCAATTAAATTTATGTACAAAATAAAATAGCCAACATAATGGATTCAATACAAGATCATGTCCACGATAGACCGCAATCATCAACTGGTAATCGGTCAGCAGAGCAGCAACGTGTTTGGCAACGACAATACCGTCAACGTCTTACATCAGAAGCAATTGCACAACAAAGACACAGAAATAGACAAGCAGAGCAAATGCGAGTCCAAAACATGACTCCTGAACAACTTGCACAAAGATCAGAACGACGTCGTCTCACACAACGAATGAGAAGGTCACAAAATCGATCTGAACAAACAGTAGTTCAATCTATTTCAGAAAGTGATAGACAAAGAGAAAGGTGGCGGAATAATGCTAGACAAAGAAGGGCTTCATTAAGTGAAGAACAACGAGAACAACAACTAGCAAGACGAAGATCAAATTATAGGCAGCGACATGTGACAGGTGAAAATCAATTTATTGCAATTTTTAATTTCTAATATCATCTATCACATTCAACCCATCTTATTTTCTTTTTACAAAAATGATGTTAGCAGGTACAACGAGGGACTTTCTCAATACAGTCCCACGACGTAGTCGATCTACATGTTTACGGCAACGGGTACGATTACCACATTTGCCTATTTTTAACGAACGAGTTACTTCAGCTGTGGTGGACACATGCCCAATACCTACTGAAGGTATGAGTCAATAAGTCATCATGATATTTTTGCAACCCATCCTTTTTATTTTTAACAACAATTATTCCAGCAGGAACAACAATGGACTTCCTTAATAAAGTTCCAAGGCGTAGTCGATCTACTTGGTCAAGGCATGGGGCACGATCGTCACTTTTGCCTACTTTTTACGGTACTTCAATGGTGGGGAACGACACATGGCCAGTACCTGTTGAAGGTATGACTCAATATATCTATATGATTACTTAACATTATCTTCATAAATTGAACTATAATAAGGCCAATGTATAAATGCACGAATCAAGATTGATGGTTACTCTAGCACATTCATTGTCTATATTTACAGCTAACACTTCTCAAGCTGCATCAACGAGACACCTCACACATATAAGGCCTTCATGTTCAACTTTGTATAGCATTCCAGAAGAAGATACTACAAATGTGATTAAGCCGACTCATGCAATTCCACTTCAAGGTACATAAAATATTCATACAATCATGGATGCAATTTCAGCAACATACACTATTTCATATCTAATTTCAACTAATGGTCTTTGTCTCATGCATATACAATAGGAATACAAGAAACATTTCACATAAGAGGTTTACCTCGATATGCACCTATACAATCAACATATGAGCATGGTAGTACAAGTAGCTGTACAGAAGAAGCGCGTTACCCAGTGCAGATGGAAGTTAAGTGCATAAATAATTTACTATCATTAACTTGAGTCATTTTGTTGCTTTTCTAAGCTTTATACTTTTTACAAAACCCCTATTAAATATTAATATTCTATAAACTGATGTATGTCTATAGGTAGTTCCTATCAATAGTTAAATATTAACAAAAATAAATAATTCTTTATTGCTTATATTTATGTAGAAGATGAAAATGAAACTGATAACGCGGGTCGACAACCAATAGACATACAAGTAGTCAACGATACTCGGTCTTATGCCAATAGAAGGAACTATAATTGTGCTAGACAGTTTGATGAGCGTCAGGGAATACCAAGATTGGAACTACCGATACTCAAGACATGTCCACATTGCCAAGCACGACTATTCCTTTATGAATCATACGACATGTGTTGTAGAACTGGAAGAACTCGATTCCTTTTAATACCAGCTCCAACTGAGATGGTTGAACTTCTCTCAGAGCAAACTACACAAGGCCGACATTTCAGACAAAATATTCGAGCCTACAATCATGTGTTCTCCTTCACTTCAATGGGAGTCCATGTTGATGAATATCTGGCTGGAAGAACAAGGGGTGTGTACACTTTTCGTGCATAAGGTGCGATCTACCATAAGATTGGTAGTTTGTTACCGAACGCAAGTGAAAGACCTCGATATTTGCAGCTTTACATATATGACATTGATCATGAAGTTGAAAATCGAATGCTAGAAAATGACGGACTACATCGACAGTTGATTGAAAAGATAAAGCATATATTGGATGGTAATAACCCATTTGTGAAGATGTTTCGTCAAATATCGCAACGTTCAGATGTTCAAAATTATAATCTGATCATTAGAGAACAACCATCTGATCGGCGACAATATACTCTACCTACTGCTTCTCAAGTTGCTGCAATTGTAGTTGGTGGGGATAAAGTAGCAAATATAAAAGGAAGAGATATTATTGTTCAATCTACTAGCGGGCGGCTTCTCAATGTACAAGATGTTGCTGGCTTCTATGATCCATTGCAATATCCTTTACTGTTACCTTATGGTACTTATGGATGGGATATAAATAGCCGCAATGATAATGGCACCAAGGTGACATGTCGTGACTTCTATGCATATATGCTACAGGTGAATCATATTACATTTAATAATATAGAAATTCTCAAATCTTAACAATTTCACATTGAATTTACTTGCTATTAACTTACATATATTTTAGATTCGACAAAATCATCAATCAACTCTTCTTCGTGGGGGACGCCTTCTGCAACAATATGTGGTTGATAATTTTGTGAAGATTGAGTCACACAAACTTAGATGGTTACGAGATCACCAGAATGACATTCGAGCAGAATTATATGTTGGTCTCCAAGATTCCTTAAATACTGGTACAAATTTTACAGGTATGAATTTTTAACTATTTCTCTTTAAACTTTGTATAATAACTCTTTTTGTGTTTACCCATAGTACTAATATTATAGCCAACAATCGAATAGGTGACGTGGGACGAAGAACTATATTGCCATCATCATTCGTTGGTAGTCCATGTGATATGTATCAAATATATCAGGATGCAATGGCTTTAGTGCAGAAGTATGGTAAACCTGATCTTTTTCTCACTATGACATGCAATCCTAATTAGAAAGAAATTCAGAATGAGCTACTACCCAGTCAAGTTTCTCATGATCGTCCTGATCTGCTTGCTAGAGTTTTTCGATCCAAATTTGAAGAATTTTAAAAAGACATTTTTGTCAAACATGTTTTGGGCAGAGTTATTGCATACGTGTATGTAATTGAGCATCAAAAGAGAGGTTTGCCACATATGCACATGGTATTAATTTTGGATGAGAATGATAAACTACGCACTCCAGATGATTATGATCGCGTGGTAAGAGCAGAAATTCCAAAAAAGGAAGAAGAGCCTGAACTTTACAATGTTGTTTTGAAACATATGATTCATGGGCCGTGCGGTATGTATAATGAGCGGTGCCCCTGTATGAAAAATGGGAAATGTAAAAGAAATTATCCTAAACTATTTTCTACTGTCACCACATTGGGAAATGATTCGTATCCAATTTATCGAAGACGAGAAGGAGGGTCAGTTTCGTCACACAATAATGCAGAAACCTTTGTTGATAATAGTTGGGTGATTCCATACAACCCATGGCTCCTGCTGAAGTATGATTGCCATATCAATTTGGAAATATGTAGTAGTATTACAAGTGTGAAGTATTTGTATAAATATGTTTACAAGGGCCCGGATCGAGTATCACTTGAAGTTCATCCAATTCCTAATTATGATGAAATACATCAGTTCATCGATGCAAGATGGGTTTGTGCTCTTGAGGCATTATGGAAGATATTCAAATTTCCAATGAGTCGAATGTATCCATCAGTAGAGCGTCTACAGATCCACTTGCCAAATAGACAACAAATCAGATTCTACCATCACCAAAATATCTCAGACATTTTATCTAATGAGCGGTGTACAAGGACAATGTTAACTAAATTTTTCGAAACGAATGTTGTGAATGCTAGAGCAAATCGCTATTTATATCGCGAGTTCCCACAACATTTCAAATGGCGAAGGGATGCAAAAATTTGGGAAGAAAGGGTCAGTCATCATAAAGTTATAGGCAGAATTTACACAGTTTCACCATATGAAGGAGATAGATTTTACTTGAGAGTCCTACTAAATCATGTTAGGGGCCCTAAATCTTTCGAAGAACTCTTAACTGTTGACGGAATTGAATACCCAACATTCAAGCAATCAGCTGAGAAACGTAGCTTATTAGAGTCTGATAATAGCATTCGACAATGTCTAGCTGAGGCATCAACAACTCATATGCCATCTGCTCTCAGGCGAATGTTTGCTACTATATTGGTTTATTGTGAGCCAATGGGTGTGCGAAATTTATGGGATGAATTTTTTCAGTTCATGGTTGAAGATTATTCTACATCTGCTTCTACAAATAATGTATATCTCATGAATAAACTGTTGAAAGATTTGAATGCTTTGTTGATTCAACATAATAAAACCATATCTGAGTTTGATCTTCCAAGTTCCACTGTATGTCTCGATGAAAACTCTGGAATTCTGAAACTAATACAAGATGAGCTCTCTGTCACCATTCCTCCAGAAGATTTAAATTCGATTACCGCATTGAATACTGACCAATCATTTGCATTCAATGAAATTCTGGGAACCATTGAACGTAATGAAAGTGCAACTTTTTTTATCGATGGCCCTGGAGGTACAGGGAAAACTTATTTGTATCGGGCTGTATTAGCATCACTAAGAAGTCAAGGTCGTATCGCCATAGCTACAACAACATCAAGTATAGCAGCTACCCTTTTACCTGGCGGACGAACTGCACATTCAAGATTTAAGATTCCCCTGAATCCAGATGCATCTTCAGTTTGTGCAATTAGCAAGCAATCTCATTTGGCAAAATTAATACGGCGAACAACAGTGATTTTATGGGATGAAGCAACAATGACTCATCGTTATGCCTTTGAAGCAGTGGATCGGACTTTACGAGACATCACGGGTCTAGAATTACCATTTGGAGGAAAAGTTATGGTTTTTGGTGGTGATTTTCGACAAGTACTTCCTGTTGTACCTAAGGCCACGAAAGCATAAACAATTGATGCATGTATTGCTAAGTCACCTGTGTGGAGAAACGTTCGAGTTCTACTATTGAAACAAAATATAAGGTCTAGAAATGATCGAGAATTTTCCAATTTTCTGCTTCGTGTTGGTGATGGAAATGAACCTACCATTTTTGATGATATGATGCGGATTCCGATGTTAATGGTTATACCATGGGAAGACCACAACTCAATTGATAAATTGATTAATGAAATATATCCTAACATGGTGAGGCATTCCACTGATAGTGCATACATGGTTCACAGAGGTTTAATAACTTCTCGAAATGAAGATGTTGACTACCTTAACAGCAGGGTAATTCAAAGATTTGAAGGACAAGAAAGAATTTACTACTCATTTGATGAAGTGGAAAATGATAGTCATAATTTGTATCAACAAGAATTCTTGAATTCTATTGCACCTGGGGGATTACCCCCACATGAATTGAGATTGAAGGTAGGTGCACCGATTATGCTTCTAAGAAATCTTGATTCAAGCAATGGTTTGTGTAACGGTACGAGGCTACTTTGTCGTGGTTTGGGAGACAACTTCATAGATGCTGAGATATTAACAGGCCATTTCAAGGGTACCAGAATTTTCTTCCATCGAATCCCCTTAAAGACCCCAGAGAATATAAAACTACCGTTTGAGATGACTCGGAGGCAGTTTCCAGTTCGCCTGAGTTTTGCCTTAACAATCAACAAGGCCCAAGAACAAACTATTCCAAATGTTGGTATTTTCCTTCCAAAACATGTCTTCAATCATAGACAACTGTACGTGGTATTATCGAGAGAAACATCACAACATACAACAAAAGTTCTGGTCAAGAAGGGAGTAGTTGACGGACAAGAGGGAGTGTATACAAAAAATGTTGTATACAAGGACGTGTTGTTGCCTACCACTTGATATGACTTGATGTATTTAAATTGGATTCATATATTAAGAAAAATATTTAGCGCTTAGTTTAATCAGCATTATTATAATTTTTTATCTCCAGATTTTAGTTTGTATTTACTTTTTTTTGTGTCTATTTTGAAGTAAAACAATGTATGTTTAATAATTATGAAGTTAAAGGATTTCAAAAAAATTTGGACATATCCTGTGAAAATATACCATTATAATGGTGAGTTTGTTTATTTATTTATTTTAATTTACATTTGTCAATGATACAATGTACTAATATATGTTTTTTTTTTTCATTAATACAGTTATACTTGAAAAGTTAAAGCAACTAGATGCTTTAGATACATTTAAAGATGAGCAAGATTGCCCCAGCGATCCCAAAGTCAAAAAACAAGTAAGTATCTCAATTATTCATTGACTTTTAAATATTGTAACAATGCATGCATATATTCTACATATTGAAGTATGATTGTTTTAATAATTAATACAGGTAAAACAGTTTTCTGTTTACAGTCCCGGCTGGGGGTCCTCGGTTAGAGTTAATAAAACTTGGTTGCGAGAACTAATATTACTAGAGTTCAAAGCACAGAAAAAGCATAGGGATCCCATTATTTTCAAAATTGAGTATGATTTGATAGAGGTATGCATTACATCTTTGTAACATTTTCTAAAGTATCAATATGAAAAAACAGCATTTCGGTAACAAGATACTACATTTTGAACTTTTGTAGGTGGGAATAAATTTTCGACGGCATGAATGGGATGAAGAAACGGCATTTCGGTATGATGTTTAAAATTTTAAATTTTAGATGATTTATGTTTTTATGTTTATTTGATTGTAATTATTTTATTCCAACTTTAATAACAGTGGAAACTTACGATATCAAGACAATGAAGACATAAAAGTGGTAATTAACATTTCATGTAACTTTGCTTCTTAAGCTTATGTAGAATCCTAATTCTTTAAATCATATTCTTACTTTGTGATTTATTGAAACAATATCTACTTTATTGCTAAAATTATTACACAGTTCTACAACCAACGAAAAAGAGAAAAGTTAAAAGCTTACAAAGATATGTGCAACATTGTTACAAGGTAAATTATCCATAGAGGTAAAAAAATTTATTATAGAAAATATGAATTATCATACATTACACATAATTTGATGTTTTTTCAGGAAGATTGCTACAAAACAAATTCAATAGATTCTCAATGTTGAGCTCTTAAATGGGAGCATGTGAAATCCTTTTGATATGTAAGTTTTTTAACTTTGTTGGTTGCTAGATGGATTACTTTTTTACAATTTCTGTTAGTCTTATTATTTGTAGTCTTTGGATAGTATTTGTTCACTTTCTCTTTTGTTTTTGTGAAACCCATATGATTATGGGTGCTCTAGCAATTTACAGACTTTGAGAAAACAGAATGATACATAGCGTGAAGAATTAAACAAACATAAAAGGAAAAAAAAAGTGAAAAAATCAAGTATCTCTCTCAATTTTTTAATATACATACCTTAATCGATTTAGTTTTCAACATGGATTGGCTCTTGCAATTTGAATGGTTTACATCAAAATTATTATCTATACACTGTAATTAACCTTACACTACGGAAAAAAAAATCAAGTATCTCATCTAATTTTTTAATATATTTGCCTTAATTAAATTGCACACGCATCGTGTGTGCCCCGCCACTAGTTAGTGATGAAAGCTTTGGCCCCGCGTGTTTGGTTGGTATCTTGTTTCATATTTTTGTATTTTCAAAAAATTAAATAAACACAAAACAAATATATATTTGACGCATATTTTGTTTTCAATTTAAAAATATATATTTTTTCAAAAAAATTTCAAAGTGAAAGCAATTGTCTAAATAGTAAACTAAAAGTCAATTCTCACTTCCAACTCTTTCAGAAAAGAAACACCATCTTTTCTATTATTTAGAATTAAAAAAAATGTAACATAAACGGAAAAAACGATAGGAGAAGAAGAACCCGACACTTTGTTTTGAATGGAGATTTGTTTCGAAAACAAACAGCAAAAAAAATGTAATGTTGAGACACCATTTTGTGTGTTCACTTTTGTACAATTTTTTGGAAACTACTTTTGGCTTCTTGGAAACAAAATATTAAAACAATGATTAAAATGTTTTATTTTCAGTTTTAATAATTTTGAGAACAAAAACATTACCCAAAGTGTTAGAATTAACTTTTGAGGGAGGGGCAAGCTTTCACTTACGCTTCATTTAGTGCTTAAATTTTTTTGTGAAATAAATAAATAAATATGAAAAAATAAATAAATAAAAATACTATTTATTTTTATTCACTTTTTCTATCAAATATGCGAGTTTCAAACGGAGCCTTAGAGTTGTTCAAACTAATCTCTTAACACAATTATAGGGTGGAGGTTTTGGATCGCATGCGTCTTAAGGACATGGAGTTATTTCCCATTATTAATGGCCTTTTGGGACCTACATAATATTGCCGTGACAAAAATACTGAAATCATCACTCTTTTCTCATGCTGTGGTAATGATGGAATTCCCTTGGAGTAGTATTTTGGCTCGAAGTGAATTTTTGTGATTACTGTCTGTCTTCAATAGATTTTATAGGAGAACATAGTTTTGGTGAAAGGACTATAGTTTATACGTATTGCATGTGTACAATGGCTGCAACTATTTAGCTCTCGTCATAAAATTTTCCTCTTATCCAAAAGGAAGAAAAAAAAGAACCATGCTTCGACGAAGAAAGAAAAAATGCTAAGGAGTCACCTTAATGCCTTTGTTACAATGATTGAATGTGAGGAGGATTGATATCAAGAGCTTATTTGTATCTCTATATATGGACGGAAATACAGAGTCAATAATTGCAATATAGGCATGCCAGAAAGCCCTAGAATTGAAATCGAGCAAGTTTCAGAGAAATGCGCCTCTTTTGAAACGCCAGTTGACTTGGCAGTATGAGCTGCTTTCCCCATAATCGTACGATGCTCATTCTTCAGAATTTTGTTTTCAAAAACAATTCATGCTGCCCATGGGGCAGCCCTGAAATCTCTGCACCATTCTTTGCTCAACTATTTCATAATCAATTATTGTTTGCAACCAGATTTGATGGCCATTTGAGGAAGAAAGGAATCATTGGGAACGTTGAAGTTAGTTATGAAGAGGAGACAATTTCAATAGAGGTAAGCATTTTGCGTCATAGTAGAAATACACTTGAACGAGAAACTTTTTTTTTATCTTCATACTGGAATACACAAATGAATGATAATTTTTTTTGCTATATTCTGCCTGGATGACACTAGAGGGCTCTCAAGTGTGTTCTGTAACCTCTCTGTTCTTTTGGAAATTTCATCAGTTCTTAAGATTTTATTGATTTTTTATGGCTCAAATCTTGCTTGTGGGTAGAGGATAGGACAATGTGAATTACTCACAATTTGGTGCCCCTTTACCACACAACCAAAAGAAGTTTGTGCTATATTTGGGATATTTCTTGATATTTATTGAACATTGGAGTCATACAAGCCACAATCCTGCTTCTTAACTATATTCAAGATTTAGCCAACACTTGATTTCTAAAGTTTGGTATCTTAATGCAATTGCTGTTTGGCAGTGTATAAATTAAAATCATGACTTTTTCACAGTCCTAATTTTTTGGAGTAAAGGGAATTTCTGAGAATCCTCCCTCTCTCCTTTTAATTTTCGTGTTGAACTCTTGTAATTATTTTTTGTATAGCTTTTGTATACGGGTTGGACCTTTTTAGCACTCTCTAATGATATTATTTACGTATAAAAAAAATAATAAAAAAAGAAGGTAGAGAACGTTCTTTCTCGACGTTGTGCTTTGCACTAGCTCTGCATGAAATGACAGAAGCTCCATTCCAAGCAATGGACGAATTTGATGTCTTCATGATAAGTTCTTACTGAAAGTGATCGCTTGCCATTGAAAATGTGAAGAAAAAGATCCCTTAGATAATTTCCTCACTTTAATGTTGATATTCAAGCTGCAGTCAGTAGGAAAATCAATTTAGACACTCTTGTGGATTTTGCTTTAGCACAAGGATCCCAGTGGATATTTATCACCCCCTCATGATATCAGGTAATGCTGGTGATATTCCTGCAGTCTATTCAAAAAATAATTGCTTTCACTTTGCATTGTGAGCTACTTTCTTGAAACCTTCATCTGATGTAAATAGCAACTATGCCTTGGCTGCACATTTGGGTCAACATTTTTCTTTTTTGTGAATGCACATTTGGGCAACTTTGATCATGAAAGAATTCTGTGGGAAAGAACTTCAATGGGGGAAAAGGTAGAATTATTAGTTAAGGCAAAATGTAAAATCCTTCGTTCGCACAAGAATTTTGCACACCTGCATGCTCTTGAGCTCACTTCTCTTTCATGATTTTTATGGGTCGTGACACGGCCTGTTGACTTGACGTCAAGGTTTTTAAAAGCCCAGTCCAGATCTTATGATCCTACATCTTACAATCTATTTGCGCAAAATCGATTCGGATCGTGTAGAAAATCCCTTGGAGGTAGGACGTTTTGATTTTGATGGTTGGATCTGTTGAACCATGGGATCAATCCCAATTTAGATCCCAATCCTACCCACTTCAAATTTTAACCCTTGTAATGTTTTGTATGTAGTTTTTGGTTTGTGGTTTTTGGATTTTGGTTTTTGGTTTTTGTTTTTTTTTAAATTTATGTTTGTGGGCTAAATACCCATTTTATACTAGGTACATGCAAAATAAGAAAAAAAAGCCATAGGCATTTAAATGGCAGTAATTTGGGAAAAGTAGAGATTTGAAGGAATGTTACAATTCAAGTGTCTCCATCTCTCTCTGGCCCAACCCTGTCTTTCATAATCTCTCTCACTGTTATTCGCTTTGTTATTCCTTTTCTCAATTTAATTTATTTTTTATTTCTTTTTTTTATCTTTATTCTTTTTTTTTTTTTTATTTCTGTGTCTACGTTTCACTCTCTTTTTTATGTTTTTTTCGTAGTGGCGGGGGCCTTAAGCATCGGGCTACCCTTTTTTTTTAATCTTTTTTGCGTTACATGGTTCTTAGGTTGCTTTTCTTTTAAAATGTCTACAATCCATAACTCTCTCTCTCTTGTTGCCCTTAGGTTCTATTTGCTGCTACTGCAAAATGCAAGTACAATAAAAAAAATTATGACATAAAACTCTTTATCATTAATTTCTTTTTCTCTTTTCAACCTATTCCCAAAACCGACTTCGTTTGATTTTTTTTTTTTTTTTGCCTTTTTACCACTACAGAGTGCAAATTGCTTTTTCACAAAACTCTTCTTCTCCACCTCATTTTTTGTCTTATGAAATGCAAAGCTTTTTATTATTGAAATTTCCATTTTAAAAATATTTTACTTATTTTAAGTGCAATTTAAACTCATTTTGTGTCTACTCTTGAGAAATGTTTATTCATATGAAATTTGTTATTCATTTTTTCTTGTTCCTTTTTTTTCTCCCTAGGATTTTACAATCCTTGATCCGATCCTGATATTCAATCTTATAATCCCCTCTAATGGTCCAACGTGGAATTCTGATTTTTTGGCAACCCACTTGATGGTGAAGTTGACATGTAGGGTATGAAAGAGCATAGCTCTAACACTATGTTTGGATGGAGGGTAAGTGGGGAGGGCGAGGGGAAGGGGAAGGAAGGGTAGGTAGGTGGGAGGGGAGGGAAATGTTACTCTTCTTTACCCAATAAAGCGAGGGAAAAGGGAAGGAGTGGAAATAATATTGTTTAGGAGAGAAGGGAAAAAGAAGAGATCGAAGGCACGGATAACTTATTTCTTATGCAAGTAGAAAAGGGTAAAAAGTGAATTCATATTTTATTAGAAGTGCCGGCAAAATTGATAACTAACTCAAAGGCATTTGACCATTCTCTTTTGACCCTTCCCCCTCCTACATATTAAACACCCCAACAAGGGAACTCAAGCTCTTCCCCTCAATTCCCCATCTGAACATAGCAAAAATGACTCTATCTGGCACTTGATGGTGTACAAGAACACAAAATCATACATAGGGGTACATCACAAATCTGTGAGGTTTACCACTACTACGTGATTTATTTATCAGAATATCTAGTGAGCAACTTCCATCTTTCACAAAGCTGCTGGTTCATTCTTGATGCACGAATCTTCAGTCACTTGTCTCTAAAAAAGAATCAGATCCTGAATAAACAAAAAGGGACGATAATTGTTTACATCAATCCAGTCTCTGTATACATCAAATACGCATTTTAGTGCACCCTGTTTTTATCAATCCAGTCTCTGTATACATCAAATACGCATTTTAGTGCACCTTGCTTTGTAATTTTTTATGTTCAGGCAAATGAATTTGTAAGGTTATGTAATTGGCTAAATTTCGTGCTAAGTTTTGTTTAATATAATTTGGATTATTGGGATGTTTATCACAAGCATTTGGAATGATCTTCTTTACTAATTTATGGAAACTCGTGCTGAGAAGAGATTGTATAAAACTTTAAAGTATACTACGGAACTTCGACAAGCCTTGATGGACTTCGAGACAAGTCGTGAGATGTGTTGATGTGTGTGGGACGTCATATTGATCCTCGTAGGACCCCTCGTAAAACTCTCACAGCACCTCGTGGGGAAGAAACAGTGTGCAAATTCCTTCAGGAGACTTCGTGGGGCATTTCGTAGGACCTTGCGGGAAGAAACAGTGAGGGTGCAGTTCTAAGAAGATTTTGCAAGACACCTCACGGGAAGAAACAGTGAGGGTGCAGGTTCAAGATGGACCTCGTGGGACACCTCACGCACGCGAGCTCCACTTATGTGCAAATTAGGGTTTCGTGCTGCGAATTTCCTGAAGCTCTATAAATACCAACACTTATTCTAAAGTTCTAAATCTGAGCCGCCACAAACAAATATACATTAAGAGAAGTTTTCTCTCATCTTCAAAAGGCTTAGAAGCAATTCCTTAGGATCAAATCTATTGATGGCTCAATCACTTTAAATCCAAAGGATTTCTGTGAGAGTAGATCTACAAAGAAAATTATTCTAAAGGTTTCTACATACTTTGAAGAGGCTCTCAACTAGGTCCTTAGCAAAATTAACCTTCATCCTTGATTGGTTGATGTCTTGGAGGAGTTCAAGACGGTGGTGAATTTGAGTTCAGCTCTTGGAAGATTCTAAAGGTGTCATGGAGTTCGACACTCAATTAAGCATTGAAGAATTATATCAAGAGATAGATACGTGATCGTGGGATTCAATTAATACGAGAAGAGCACACCCGCAAGCACATGGATTCGGCATCCATGGATTTGGGAGTATCTAGTGTTGGGTTATAAGTTGTCTCTTTTGTATTTTTTCTTGATAGTGCTTGATTGGCTAGATTAGGTCCTGTGATTTTTTCCGTCGTTGGGTTTTCACGAAAAAATCGCGTGTCTATTGTATGCTTGATTACTTTACATATCTTGACATGCTTTGTGATTGCATATAGCCATAGTCCTAACTATCCTAAGATTGCCTTAATATCCATTCTTTGGCAAAGCATAAATCAAGGCTGGGGTTTTTTAGAATCAAACAGTAAAGTTGCTAGAGGACCACTAGGCGCACCATAAAATGTGACCAAGGGCTTACTCCGATCAATCTGGATTTTCTTGGTATAGTTTCCACGCCAATCCACACCATAACCCGGTTCGTACATGTTGCCGCTCGGAATACTATTGACGGTGTCAGCAGGGACGAAACCAGAAATTATGTTGAGGGAGAGCCATGAAAGACTAAACGTGAATTTTTTTTTTTATTTTGTTAAGGGGTTAACATAAAAAGTTCTCTTGAATTTTCAAAGATCAAGATAAATTTTTTGAATTTTGTTGGGGGTTAAAAACTCAAGATAAAAATTGCTAAATTTTGAAATGTGAGAGGAATTTTTTTAAAATTTAAAGGGGGTCAATATGTCATTTCTTATTATAAATACTCAAAATTCATGGGGCCAAAATAAAATTTTGTCAAAGTTTAGGAGAGGCCATGGCCCCAAGGTCGAACCCTAGATGGGCGTCAGCCACTGTCTTGAAGTCGCCGGTGCCGTCTTTCCTAACCTTAATTATTTCGACATCGCTAGGGCAGGGTCCAAAGTGTCTTTTCCAGCCATGTAGGGATTCACATTGGTTTGGAACCAACGGTTCACTTGATCCTTGTTTGAGGGTACCGGAACTGTGTCATCAGAGATGATAACAGGGATTGCAAGAAGAATTGTCAGCGGTCTCGACGGAGATTCGTGTAATTTTTCCGGCCATTTTTGAATCGTCTCACTAGTGTTCTTTGGATGAATCGGTAGTGGACATCTCTATATATCCCTATCTATAATGTATATATATAATACACTAGAGGGAGAAGTGAAGATGTGATACAGAGAGGTCGTTTCCCAAATTTGGCTTTTGATTGTTTAGCACCGGTTGCGTAGTCATCCTTTAAGAATACCCTTCATGAAGGGAGAAACAACGGACATGCCATTGTTTTCATGGAAAGTTCCAAGTCATTTGGCTAGTGCATGATCCTAACAGCCTCTTTGGAACTTAGGGTAAGAAAGGGAAAATAAAGAAAAGAGAAAATAAAGAAAAAGAAAAAAAAAATGAGGTAAAATTTTAAATCAATCTATCTTTTTCTCTCTCTTCTTTCTTTCTATTTTTTTTTTTTTTTTGCAAAATCAAATAGAGAAAGAGAAATGATAGGAAACAATAATTCTTCTTTTCTTTTCCCAAGTTCCAAAAAAGCGACAAGCAAGCTAGGGTTATGCAAATGTTCTAAAAAAAAAAAGGTCTGTAATTAGGTAGCACGGAACTTTTTGAGGCGCATGTTTATTAAATTATATCATGTGTAATTTATTTTTTTGAAAATGTCTTCATTTTAAAAAAATTATGTGGCTATTGTCACAAAATACTACATATCCCAATTTAATAAAAATTAGTACGGAACATACAATACTATCTGACTACTGGACTCTTTTTTTGTTTTCTATTTCAACGTGACTTATTGTGTGACCATCAATCTATGTCCAAAGTCCACATGACTAAATTAAAATGGTACTTACGAAGGAGAAACTATTCCAGATGATATGTGAGTCTACGACCGTCAATTATAATAATTTTCCCTTAAGAAGATGAAGCATATATAATTATAAATAATTCAGTGGATATCACAACATATAAATAATTGAAAGAAGAAAGAAAAATGGTATTTTAGAATATAGGGTGAAATCATATTTTAAAATAACAGAGAATTAGGGAAATAATAACAATTGTGACTGAAATGTTTAGATATACATAAAGATATTTTAAAAATAAAGAAAATTGAATATAATGGGTAATATATTAAAAAAATAATAAAGGATAGCAAAAATTATCAAATTAATAAAATATTCAAATAAAGATTGCCAGGAAAAGTAACTGTCAATATATTGGATTTCACCAAAACACAATTTCATTCTCAAGTTAGAATGGATTACACCTTTAAACATGTACATATTTTTGAGCCAGCGGCTTCATTTCGAGGATAAAATAACTGCTTTTCAAGATTATCATCTATCTTTAAACAAGCCGAAAAAGAAACTTAGAGGCTCTTCTCACCCACCTTTTGAGCTTCTAGTTTATAACAACTTTTTAGAAGTTTAGTCAAATTGGTTCTGAATTAAAAGCACTTTTCTATATATACCCAAAAAAATGAAAGAAAAAAAAATGGCTTGAGCTTTCTTGAAGTGACACTTACCCTAAGAAAATATATTCATCCCTAAAACTTGAAGCTATGAAAATGAAAACAGTGAATTGAGAAAATTAAAACCATGTAAAGTAGTACTACTAATGCCTATAACTATTATGAAGTCATGAAACCTTGTATTTAACCAGAACTCTATTTTACACGTTCCACACACCACTTATCCAACTATATCCAAAAACAGCGTTATAGTCACATTTTCTCACAAGAATGCTTGTAAAAAAAAACTCTAAACTCAAACCAAAATATGCCAGCTTAAAGCATTCTTTGGGACCCGTAAGGCTTAGAACTTGCTTGCCTCCACCGATCTGTCTTTTTCTCATTTTGAAGACTTCTTTTTTAGTCCTCTCCTCATTCGTGACCTCCTTCTTTGGTGGGCTTATGTGGTGAGGGAGACAAATATTCATTATCAACCTGAGTTATAAGTTCTTCTATCTCCAGTTGGTCAATGAATCTTGACAATCCCTTGAGACCAAACCATACTGTCAGTTCAAGGTTGATAGGGTCTCTTCAGGACACGAGGTATCCTTGGTAAGCCCTTCCACTAATGATGGCAACAATGGGAAATACCATGTTTATTGTATCTATAAAGCCTTTCTTCATCTCTTTAGAAAAGAAGTCTCACACTTTTTTAGGATCATCAACCATATTTTTTATGTTCTCGGCGTGTTGTTCTCCTCTCAAGTGTCAAAGGAATGACATCTTGTCAAAGCATTGCATGAAAATAAGTTGCTTCATGATTATAATGATCTTGATTAGATGTGTAGACAAGGAGGGAGACAGAGAGGAATGGTTCAGAGAGTTTAAAGAGAGAGAAAGAACATATTTTGAGGCATTTCTTGGTGGGTCTCAATAGTGGGAGAAAGAGAAAGAGATGGTTCAAAGAGTTGAGAGAGAAAGAAGAGATTTCGAGGCAATTAATGCTTTTCTTGGTGGGTCTCAACAGAGAGATAGGGAGAGAGAGAAAGAAATCGTTTAGAGACTTGAGAGAGAGAGAGAAAGAAGAGATTTCGAGGCAATTAATGCTTTTCTTGGTGGGTCTCAATAGAGAGAGGGAGGAAAAAAAAGAAACGGTTCAGAAAGTTGAGAGAGAGAGAGAGAGAGAGAGAAAGATTGAAATAAGAGATTGCGAGGCAGTAAATGCTTTTCTTGGTGGGTCTCAATAGAGAGAGAGAAAGAAAGAAATAGTTCAGAGAGAGAAAGAAGAGATTGAAACTTATAGTAATCTCGAGACAGTTAAGCCTAAACTTTCACAAATGATAGAGACTCACTAAACAAGAACACTAGAAAGTGAAGTAAAGAGAACACTCTTAAGGGAACTTGAAAACTTCAGTCAAAATGTTTGATTGCTTGATGATTACAAATAAGTTTTCCTCACCTATTTATAGTCATCCACTTTCTCAATGGATGGTTGAGATTTATTTAATCCAATGGTGTGGAATGAGTCTCTAGAATTCTCTATACAAGTTTCTAGATATTTACATGTACAAAACTTCCTAAGGAAGCTTCTTTTCCATTCTAGAATAATCTTCTTCATATACACTTGTATGAAAAATTCTAGAATCTCTATAGGTTTTCCTCTCTATTCTAGAATACTCCACCTTATTCTCAATTGTATAGGAGTTTCTAGAATATTCTATAAATTTCATAATTAAGCTCTTTTACATGAATATCCTAGAATTACCTAGAATCTCCTAGAATTACCTAAAATTACCTAGAATCTTCTAGGCTTGTAATGCCAATTGAACCTTCCGGTAAGCAATATGATATACAATGGGTGCTAAAGTGGGAGGTGCTAAAGTGGGAGGTCGTGACAAAGAAGTCTGACGTTACTTATGGCTATAAGGTATTAAGGCATTTGACCAACTATTTTCTAAAGCTCGTGTAGTGTCGTATGATGAGACACTCCATGTAGGCCCCACTATTTGGTTGGAGGGTGGGATATAGTAGGTCTCACGAATTGATTCAAACTTTTTTCTTGTACATTGCACAGCCAAAGTTTTAGGAAGGGGAAGAGTGAGTCAGACATCATTGTGGGAAGGCCACTACCATTGGGCTAATTAGAGGCGGACCGACGCTTAGCCGAGCGGTGTCGGCGGTCTCCACTACAATTTGGAAAAGAAAAAAAAAATTTAACCCGACCCAATTAAAAATAGACTTTGCCCGACTATACCCAATACTCATTTTAAGTGTAAAACCATCAAATTAATCGCTTTAAGTCCTTAATTTTTTAATGCCTCTAAATTTTATAACCTTAGTTATTATAGTTAAAATTCTGTATAATTTTGACATTTTTTAAAAAAAAAAGCCTCAATCTAAATAAAAAAAAGTCCATAAAAAAGAAAAATAAGACTTAGTCTAAATGAAAAAAGATCTAGAAGAAAATAAAAAAAAAAAGGCCTATATCAAATGAAAAAAATAATCCCATAAGAAAAGAAAGGTCCCAGATTAACCACTATAATTTCATAAATTTTTGTCAATACAAGGAAGATCAATGGTCTAATATATATAACTAACTCTCTCTTCCTCTATTGTATCCTTATTTAGAAGTTTAAACTCTCGTAACACATACACACACACTCTCTCTCTCTCTCTCTCTCTCTCTCTCTCTTACAAAATATCAATTTTTATTGGATGATTAAATCCATTGTGATTCAGTGAATATTCCTTTAAAAAGAGAGAAAAATTAATTAACTAATAATTTTTCATCTAAAAAAAATCAAAATTTAAGTGAAAAATTTACGCCTAATATTAAAAATGTAAAAAGCGTCATTTAAAATTTTCGCTTTAAGAGTATTTTTCGCCTCCACTGAAAAAAATTTTTGGATCCGCCACTGGGGCTAATCCCACTCCTCCATGGATTTGTTTCGCACAACTGTGCGCAATGGCAGAGGTAGCATGTGCCCAGAGAGGGAATTGCTAACCCACTCTCAAATTTTAGAAATTATATTTTTACCTATAATTTTTTCAATTCTTTTCAAGTTGGCACCTAAAATTAAAAATACCCCTCTCAAGTTTTCAAACTTTCCATTTTCATCTATAAATTTAAGAAACATTTTCAATTTGCCCCTGTAATTTTATGAATGCCCTCTCAAATTTTCAAACATTCTATTTTTACCTATCATGTTAGAAATATTTTTCCATTTGTGCCTACTAAAATTTTTATAAATGCTCCCTGAAATTGTTATTTTGTTTTAAAGACCCATTTATGTATATTAATTTGTATAGATTATATAAATATATGAAAGTTAAATGTCCTATTGTTTATTACAAAAAAAAAAAAAAATCTTGTTATGATTAACTGTTGTCCCCCTAAATGAATTTTCTAGCTCTGCCACTGCACAATTAAACAGTGGTCATTTGTATGTTTGCATCATATGATACTTGTTATACCAACCTATATTTGTAACTTACTAATTTTTAAATACCTTTTATATTTTTTATTAGTTCTCAAAAATTATCAATACTTTTCTAAAAAATGGTAGCATCAGTCGCGCCGTGACTCACCAACTGTTGGTGGGCTATAGCTGATGTGTCAAGTATCAGCTCGCACCTGTTAGTAAGTCATAGCTGATGTGTCAAGCATCAACCCGCATGAACCCGCGCTTGACCGAACCGCTTGATGCAAGTGCTCCTCCACACTCATCTTGATCCATATATTTTCACTCAATATTTTGAAAAACCAACAGCATATACAACAATTTAAAACTGTGATCTACAGTTTCAGAATCCACTCATGGGCACCCTCATCATCAAGACTCATCAAACAGTTTCACTCATTCATCTAGAAATGTAGGTACAAAAATAGATCATAATAATAATAAGTAAAATAAAATAAAACACTGACTATAATTCGAAATCTAGATGTCCAATTAATGTTCTAAAATCCGGTCTTCAATTGTTGAAATAAATCGCACAATGCCAATTACAGTGTCTCTAACCAAGTTCTCCAGAAGGCTATCAACCCAAGAATAAGAGCTATCACCAGATGGCCTCTTCCCCATGACGAAGTCCCGAAACCGCAGGTTACCTTGATCCGAAACAGTGCATATATCACTCCATTCAGGTGGCCCTTTCCAATAACTCCCACCACTCGCTTGCCAGTATTCACAGCTTTGCTCCTCTTCAAAGACCATGCAAGGTACTGGAAAAAGTAAAAAGAAGCCAATTCCTCAGCTAAAAAATGTCTATTTTAGGTAAACAAAAGAATTATGACATGAAAAACAAAGGTGGCAAGCATCCTGCAGCAATAATCCGCCAGAATAGTAATTAGGAAAATATGAATAATCTAATGAAGCTTCAAAGAAATCTTTTTCGTTTGTTTCATCCCCATTATTTTGGATCTAATTTTTGAGGTCGAAAGCAGGAAGTGCATAGGTTCCCAATGAATACTCTTGAATTAAGAGACGTACAGTATCACACTCGTGTATAAGCAGCAGCAGGAGTGAAAGATAAGAAAAACTTACTGCTCCTACAGCATAAAGGCACTATCATCTGTTCTTGATTCCTGAACAACATTCAGAAGAAATAGATTTAAGAACAAAATATAAAAAAAATTTAGATATAAATAACCTGCTTCCTTATCAGGGAACATGGCAGCCCTTGAACTGGTATATGTTAAGTTTCAGCACGCTGATGCTGAACTACCAATGGTCACAAACCATATGACTTGCCATGGAAAGAAATAGAAGACTTTCCTCACTAGATTAGCAACCATCACTACATCAATTTCATTTCATTGGCTTGAAAATCATTAGCTGTAATAAGTGTTCAGATGAATATACTTCTCTAACTTAGGAATACAGATCTGAATTGATATAGCCAACAAATTATGCAGAATCAAAAGTGAAATAACAGTTTAACTTCAGCTCTCTCTCCCTCTCTCTCTCCCCTGAAGTTTGAGACGGAACAACAAAGTTTCCCATAAATCTATGTGACGACAAAATTTGAAGAGGAAAACCTTCAAATTGGTCCTCGACGTATCGGCTGATGATGTTATTCCACGAACAACAAAGAGCACCAAGCTCAGTTTCTGGTTCCATGTAGGAGAATTCCAAGCCCTTTCAAGCTGCAAAAACATGATAAGGAAATTAGTGTACCATTATTTTGTTATTATTGCAAGGCATACACAAAACCAATCCAGCCTCCAAGAACAAAGAAAGGCCGAGGAATAAAGTCAAGATTACATTGTAAAGTTGCCCAAAGAGAAACAGAACAACCAAAATTAGGACTTTAGGGCCCATTTGAAACACTAATCGGAGTAGATCAAGTTGCCACATATCTTTCATGTTGTAAAAGGTGTACATATGGTTATCTAAATTGGTCGATCCCCCAAAACTACTTGAGCACCAACTTCTTCAGATGCTTTCCAAGCAGCACAAAACTGCATATTAAGGGACACACTTAAGTTGATCTCAATTCTCATCAATACATATAAAATGTTGAATCTTTAATTTCACCGGTAAACTACCTCATCCCCGAAAGGTCGATTGACATCTGAAGAGATTTTTGATGAGAAAACTGCCAACAGGAGACGTAATGCCAGAGCAGTTTGACCCCCTGTCAATTTGAAAAGGAATTACTATCTTTGCTCCAAAGGGGCATCATAACAATATGCACAAAAAAAAAGAGTTCAATCTCACCCAAGTTCAAGCTAAAACCAACAGCACCAAAAAACCCAGTCCCACTCAAAGAGAACATATTCGACCTCAATTGCTGACCTGCCTTGTCATTGTTGGAAGTGTACATAATCCCAGCTCTGAAGAAGAAATCTGCAACAATTGAAGTTAAGCCATGGATTGCATACTTAAATAATAACAAGTTCAACTTTCAACAGACATGAGGCCTCCTACTGAAGTTTTTTCAGCTAGAATGGTCTTCAATTGAGATCATTGTAAATCTCTGTGTTTGATATTTTTTCACCAGCATTTCGCATAGGTTCCAAGCTTGGGGATGAACTATAAAAATTGCATCAAATTAACCAAATTTCACCAAGACCCATAGAGTGAAATCAGACTTGCCTGCTTCTGCAAAGCTCCACAACAACATTATCGGGCTTCCCAGCATGCACCACGCGCTCGACATCCGCCACTGATTCGGGAGAGATATGGGTGGTCCCGATCAACCAAATCGCCTCCGGCTCCACGAATTCGGTCCTCCAAGCCGGCACTGGACCGAATTGACTCTTTTTGACAAGAACCAAACTTCCATCGTCGGCCAAATCGAGCAATTCGGGATGGGTTTGAGCAATTGCGACTCGAGAGTCCGCTAGAATGGTGGATTTGTAGTCGAAGTCCGCCGGCGGAGCGTTGATTGCAACTCTAGAGGGTTTGGAGGGTCTGATCGTCAGGAGACTGGGAAGGTTGGGTTTGGACGGAACATGGTAACGATTAAGACTTGTCGTCGAAATGGAGAATGGAGACGAAACGGTTTTCTTTGATGAGAGAGAGAGAAAGATGAGTGTTGAGACTGATTCGTTGCTACGAAGATATTATGGTAGTTTTATGTGTTCGGTATTCAGACAACGGAACATGAAGACGATAACGGTCAAGTGAAATTTATGTGTCCAACAGCCTGTTTGGAACTCGAAGGCTCGAGGCAATGGATGAAAATGAAAAGAAAATAATAACATTTTTTAATTTTTAATTTAAGAAGGAAGATAAAAAAATGTACAAAGAAAAATATGACAAAGTTATTTTTTCCTCTCTATTCATTTTTTTCTCTTTTTTTTTTTTTAACAATTCTTTCCTTTTTCATTTTTTTTTAAATTTTAAACAAAGAAAATGTTAGTTTGCTTTCACCTTCTATTCATTTTCCTCGCAAAATTAAATAATTATTTTTTCTATAATTTTTCTTTTTTTTCAATTACAAATTAACAGACCCTCAATTATCTCTCTTTATATAAATAAGAAATTATCATATTAGTCCCGAACACCAAATTAGCACGATGACATAGTGGGTTCGGCATATGAAAAAGAAAAATGATAGGACTGATAGACATCAACTGATGGTAGCAAGGCTCTATGAAAAATAAATACTTTATGTATTTTTTTTATTTTAATAACATGGGTAACAAATTTAAATATGGGGTTAAGAAAGTGGTTAATCTCCTTATTTCCACATTTGGAATAGCCTTAAAAAAAAGAAAAAAAAAAAAAAAAGACATTGACACTTGGTTATTGTTTGCACTGAAAGGCCTTGACGCGGCCCTAAACTTCCCCAACTCAGTTCTTTCATATCACATACCAGCTTCTTCATCAGCAAGTGATGTACGTGCCGCGGCCGCGGCGGCTGCAGCAGCAGCCAGACCACCATAGCCCCAACCCATAAAAGCTGTATACAAAGCTGGCATGAAGGCAACAGTAGCAGGGTTAGAAATTTCATTAAGAGGAGCAACCATTAATCACAATCACAAACTTTTTTTTGTAAGCAATGATAGGTAAATTTTTGGAGGAGGTAAATTGAAAGTATTTCTAGTACTATAGGTAAATTAATGTTTTTAAAATTTTGAGAGGGCATTTATATATTTCAAGGGTGAAAATTAAAAATATTTATAAATTTATATGTAATAATAGAACTTTCAAAAATTTGAGGGAGGACATTTTTAAAATTTTAAAACGATAAATTGAAAGGCATTTTAAATTTTTTGAGTAAAAGTACAATTACAAAAAATTTGAGGAGGTAGCTGCCCCTCTGGCCTTAGCTGCCTCTGCCCCTGGGAGGTGAGGCACGTCTCGAATTCATACAACGACGGGCCAAGAGTTTATTGACGAGGAGGCACGTTTTGACATGCCAAATTTGCTGATGGACACGGCGATGGCGAAGGGAATGCTGCTAAGCCTGCCAAAGAAGAAGTTGCCACCGTCTCATAAGGTCGCCGGAGAATTCAGATGGAGAAAGTCTATGGAGTTATCCGTGACCATCCACCAACAAAAAAAATAATACTACAACTATTGTCCTTAATGTAAGGAAAATGATGCTATTACTTGTACCAAATAGTGTTAGAGAAATAGTATAACCTAATCTCAAGCATAATGTAGTGAAATCGGCGGCCCTATGCCCCCGGTGTCTGCTTTTGGCCCACTTGATCTCGGGTGGGGCTGTGGTGACGGGCTCGCCCTCCCGAGCAGTAGTTATGACTCAAACTAGATATTTCATGGCGGGTGGGAGCTCCTATGGTCACGCTCAGAGAGGTCGCTATCATCGGTCACCCCCTTCCACCCTTTTACTCAGCAAAAAAAAAAAAAGCATAGTGTAGGGAAATAGTATAACCTGATGAGTTCGAGTTCGAGGTCGAGTCTACATGAAAAAAATCAGATTAATGCTAAGACTAACACTGACCTCTCAGAAAATACTAACTTTGTGAATTACTTCTAAAAGGAAAAAATTTTTTGATTGTTTTAAAGAGTTTGTTTATCTAAACTAAGACTAATTGAAGGCAGTTTACTTAAATAAAAGGTCTCAAAACTAATTGATCCAAACAATTGAATCACTCGGAATCCTAGTAGAGCTTTTGATTATTCAAATTATCAACTACGTCTTGAACCTTTGATTTTGAATATTTAACTATACAAACATGAATTCATTAATAATCAACCCTACATTTGTAATCAAATTAAAGTTATAGATTCATACTATTGACTCGTACAAACTCTATACCAAATTAGAGTTCGTACATAGAGAGTACTAAACTTAATAAAAAAAATCTAAATTTTCTCAAGTATCCAGGGTTTGATCACCAAGAACTATGAAGAAGATGATGAAAAACATTTAAATCCTAGTTATCGCTATTGTTCTTCCAAGATCTTCGACCGATCTTCACAATTAATCCCAAGATGAAATTTAGCTACTCGTCCCCATTATAGATCCGCAAATATGTATCAAAATCTATTGAAAGCAATTAATTTCGATTACAAAGTATTGAAAAGCTATGAAAACTCGGAAAATATACACTTTGTGAATTACTTTTAAAAGGAAAAGAAAAATTGATTGTTTTGAAGAGTTTGTTTATCTAAACTAAGACTAATTGAAGACGATTTACTTGAATAAAAGTAGGTCTCAAAACTAATTGATCCAAACAAGTGAATCACTCGGAATCCTAATAGAGCTTTTGATAACTCAAATTATTAGCTACATCTTAAACCTTTGATTTGAAAGATTTAGCCATACAAACATGATTTTATTAATAATCTATCCTATGTTTGTAATCAAATTAAAGTCATAAATTCATACTGACGACTTGTGCAAGGTTTGTACATGGAGAGTACCAAATTTAGTCCAAATTCTAACTTTTCTCAAGTATATAGGATTTGATCACCAAGAACTAAGAAGAAGAAGATGAAAACATTAAAACCCTAGTTACCCCTATTGTTCTTCCAAGATCTTCAACTGATTTTCACAATTGATTTCAAGATAAAGTTTGGCTACTTGTCCCCATTGTAGATGCGCAAATATGTATCGAAATCTATTAGAAGCAATTCAATTTGATTACAAAGTATTGAAAAGCTATGAAAACCAATGAACAAACTACTCTATATCTTTCTCAAACTCCTAAGGAAACCCTAAAATTCGTAGAAGAAGCAACAATCCTCAATTCAAGTCCAATCCCAGCTTATATATCAAGCGAGCTTTTACAAGTTGTTCAAGCCTCCGAATCTTTCAACAGACATCGAACTTGATTCAAACAGAACTCCACCCTCTTTGTAATGTCGAACAGCTGCTGGCCTATTCGAACAGCAAGTCGTCCTCTTTGAACGCCTTTTTGTTCTGTTCAAACGGCTTCAAGGCCCGTTCAAACAGTTTTGCTGCTTTTTGTCTAATTTTATCCTTTTTCAACTGGGAATCCTGTTTACATTTAACAAACTAAGTTAGTAGTGAATTAAAACTAAAAATAAAAATATAATCCTAATTTAAGGCTAACAAAAAACTAATTAAGGCATAGTAATGGCATTTTTAAAGCACAATCACCCCCTCTCTAACTAGAAAAAAAAAAAAGTATGTAGTTAGGTAGCACGGAACTTTTTGAGGTGCATGTCTATTAAATTATATCATGTGCAATTTATTTTTTTTAAAATGTCTTCATTTTAAAAAAATTATGTGGTTAATGTCACAAAATACTACATGTCATAATTTTATAGGAGTAAGTACTTAACATATATACATTACTATCTGATTATTAGACTTTATTTTTTTCCATTTTGACATGACTTATTATGTGATTGTCAATTTGCTGCTCGCCAAAACGACCCACACTTATCCAACATACTGTTTGAAGTGTCTGTGATCACTATATGCAATTCAAAAAAGTCCACATGACTAAATTAAAATGGGACTTACCAAGAGAAACTATTCCAGCTGACATGTGACCGTCAATTAGAATAATTTTTCCTTAAGAAGACTAAGCATATATAATTATAAATAATTCAGTGGATCTCGCAATATAGAAATGATAGAAAGAAGAAAGAAAAATGGTATTTTAGAATATAGGGTGAAATCATATTTTAAAATATCATGGAATAAGGGAAATAATAACAATCGTATTGAAATGTTGAAAATATACATAAAGATATTTTTAAAATAAGGAAAATAAAATATAATGGGTAAAATATTGAAAATTTTATAAAGGATAACAAAAATTATTAAATTAAAACACATATACATAGCTCACATATACCTTTAAACATATATATATTTTTAGGCCAGCAACTTTCTTTTGAGGATAAAATGATTGCTTT
The DNA here is from genome assembly GCA_033060915.1 of Euryodendron excelsum. NCBI lineage: Eukaryota > Viridiplantae > Streptophyta > Magnoliopsida > Ericales > Pentaphylacaceae > Euryodendron > Euryodendron excelsum. The sequence goes on from CM065390.1 coordinate 4,249,780, forward strand.
TCAAGATTATCATCTACCTTTAAACAAGTCGAAAAAGAAACTTAGAGGCGTTTCTCACCCACCCTTTGAGCTTCTAGTTTATAATAACTTTTTAGAAGTTTAGTCAAATTGGTTCTGAATTAAAAGCACTTTACTATACATACCAAAAAAAATGAAAGAAAAAAAGCATGGCTTGAGCTTTCTTGAAAGGACATTTACCCTAAGAAAATATATTCATCCTTAAAACTTGAAGCTATGAAAATGAAAACAGTGAATTGAGAAAATTAAATCCATGTGAAGGAGTACTACTAATGCCTATAACTAATACGAAGTCATGTAACCCCACATTTAATCAGGACTCTATTGTACACGTTCCACACACCACTTGTCAAACTAGTCACATTTTCCCACAAGAATGCTTATAGAAAAACTCTAAACCCAAACCAAAATATGCCAACTTAAAGCATTCTTTGGGACATGCTTAGAACTTACTTGCCTCCTCCAATCTTTGCCTTTTCCTCATGTTGAGGACTCCTTTTTCAGTCCTCTCCTCATCCATGACCTTCTTTTTTAGGGGCCTGGGCTTATGTGGCAAGGGAGACAAATCTTCTTACCAACCTGAGTTATTAGTTCTTCTCCCTCCAATTGGTCAATGAATCTTGACAATCTCTTGCATGACCAGACCGTACTGTCAGTTCAAGGTTAATACGGTCTCTTGAGGACACAAGGTATTCTTGGTAAGCTCTTCCATTGGCGGTGGTGACTGTGGGAAATAGCTTGTTCATCGTATCCATAAAGCCTTTCTTCAACTCTCCAAAAAAGAAGTCTCGCACTGCTTTAGGATAGTCAGCCATATTTTTTTACGTTTGTCAAAGGAATGACGTCTTGTCAAAACTGCATGTGGCATAACGTGTAGAGATTAAGAGGCCCCATGTTTGTAATGATCTTGATTAGAAGTGTAGAGAGGGAGGGGGAAGAGAAGAGATTGAAAGAAGAGATTTTGAGGCAGTTAATGCTTTTCTTGGTTGGTCTCAATAAAGAGAGAGGCAGAGAGAGAGAAAGAAATGGTTTAGAGAGTTAAGAGAGAGAGGAGAGAAAGAAAAAGATTAAAAGAAGAGATTTCGAGAGAACTAATGTTTTTTTGGGTGGGTCTTAATAGAGAGAGGGAAAGAGAAGGAGAGAAAGAAATGGTTCAATTGATATATATATATATATATAAATAGAAGAAAAAAAAGATTTAGAGTCCCTATAGTTGGAAAATATGGTTAGGTTTTTGTAGGAATAAAATATTTTAAGTTGCAAAGTTGAACAGCTACAGATTAAGAGAAGGAACCAACCAAGGCCTCATTGGGCCTATTTGAGATGATGTCAGACTCAAACAAACTTGGAATTTTTACAAAATTTGGGGGTGAAAAAATAAGAGGGGCTTGCATGGACAGGGCTATATGGGACCCACATCAAATTTTGCTGGAAAGTCTGTGGATTGGCTTCACCGCCACAGTCCACAATCCAAACAAAGTACAACCAATGTGCAATCCCTACAGTTTGACTTCACAATCACCCCCCTCTCTCTCCCCTGAATTAGGCTTTGAAGGTGAGTGAAATGGGCATGTGAGAAGTAAAGCTCCCCCACTTTGAAGTCAATAAATTTTTCTGAGCAAAAAAATAAAAATAAATATCTGACTAATGATGCTAAATCAATGCAAGACTACTTGTCCCCTATTTGTAGCCATCCACTTTCTCAATGGATGGTTGAGATTTATTTAATCCAATGATGAGGAATAATTCTTCATACAAGTATCTAGATATTTATATGTATAAAACTTCTTTAGGATGCTTCTCCCCTATTCTAGAATAATCTTTCCTATATATGCTTGTATGAAAGTTTTAGAATCTCTATAGACTTCCCCATCCAATCTAGAATACTCCACCTTATTCTCAATTATATTTGAGTTTCTAGAATATTCTGTAAGTTTCATAGTTAAGCTAATTTACTTGAACGTCCTAGAATTACCTAGAACTTTCTAGGCTTGTAATGCTTATCGGGCTTCAAGTAAGCAATATAACATCCAATAGGTACTAAAGTGTGTAGATTGTAACAAACAAGTCAGGCGTTGCCCATGGCTATAAGGTATTAAAGTCTTTGACCATCTATTTCTTAAAGTTCGTGCAAGGTCGTACAACGGAACACTCTATGTAGACCCCAATATTTGATTGGAGAGTGGGATCTACTAGGTCTCACAAATTGATTTAAACTTTTTTCTTGTACATTGCATGGCCAAAGCTCTAGGAAAGAAAAGAGTTAGTCAAACATTAATTGTGGGAAGGTTACTATCATTGGGCTAATCCCGCTCCTCCATAGATTTGTTTCACACAACTGCAATGACGGAGTCAGCATGTGCCCAGAGAGGGCAGTTCCCTCCCCCCCTCCCCTCTTCAAATTTTTTAAAGTGTACTTATAATTTTTCAATTCGGCTGCTAAAAATTTAAAAATACCCCCTCAAATATTCAAACTTTTCATTTTCATCTATAAATTTAAGAAACATTTTCAATTTGCCCTTGTAATTCTATGAATGCCCTCTCAAATTTTCAAACATTCTATTTTTACATAAAATGTTAGAAATATTTTTCAATTCGTGCCTACTGAAATTTTATAAATGCTCCCTTAAACTATTTTTTTGTTTTAAAAACCCATTTATATATATTAATTTGTATACATTATATAAATGTATGGAACTTAAATGTCCTATTGTTTATTACAAAAAAAATTTCTTGTTATGATTAACTATCGCCTCTCTAAATAGATTTTCTGGCTCTGCCATTGCACAATTGAATAGAGATCATTTGAATGTTTGCTTCATATGATACTCACTATATCGACCTATATTTGTAATTTACTAATTTTTATATACCTTTTATATTTTTTATTAGTTTCTCAAAGACTCGGCTTTACTCAAAAAAAATTTGGAAGGATCTGGTATTGAGAGGAGATGGGAGATTGAGGCCATTGTTGAAGATATCAAACGGCTTTTCAATCGGAGAAGTGTGTGTTTGGTTGGTGCCCTCGGCTTGCGAATGGGAGTGCTCATTGGATAGCTTCCAAAGCGTTGAAGGATCAATTGGCTCCTCCAGGGCTGGTTTTGCCGGAAAAGCTGATGGAGTTAATTTAGTTAAATATGCCTTTTTGGATTGCTTCTTTGCTATGTATTTCCCCATCCAAAATAAAAAAAAAAATTTGATTACCAATACTTCTCTTAAAAATGATAACACCAACAGTGCCGGTCGATCAGGCACGGCTTGATACTTGCCGTGTCAGCTGTGGCTCACCAACTGTTATTAATGTGTCAAATATTAGCCCACATATATTGATAGATCATAGCTGATGTGTCAAACATCAACCCGCACCCAACCGTTGCGGTGCAAGTGCTCAAATACTTTTCTTTATCTTGATTGATATATTTTCACTCAATATTTTTAAAAACGAACGGCATGTACAAAAATTTAAGACTGTGATCTTACGGTTTGAGACTCCTCTCATTGGCACCCTCATCATCAAGACTCATCAAACAGTTCACTCTTTTATCTAGGAATGTAGGTATAAAAAGAGACAATAAAGTAAAATAAAACAAAACACTGACTATAATTCGAAATCTAGATGTCCAATTAATGTTCTAAAATCCGGTCTTCAATTGTTCAAACTTCAAATAAATCCCACAAAAGGTTTGCCAATTACAGTGTCTCTAACCAAGTTCTTCAGAAGGCTATCAACCCAAGAATAAGAGCTATCCCCAGATGGTCTCTTCCCGACAAGGTCCAGAAACCGCAGGTGATGCAAATGAAGAAGTGATTCCTTAATTTATGGAAAGCCGGCAAGCCGGCACTTGATGCAAAGCATGCAAGTTTTGTCGGAAGCTATTTGCATGTTTTGTCGGAAGCTTAATTTATGGAGTGGGTCCTTAATTCATGGGTGGTTCTTTAAATTATGGAGTAGTGCCTTAATTAGTGGGGAGCCAAGGCATGATGCTTATCATGCATGTTTTGTCTTATCTTAGTGGGTTAATTAAATTATTAATTGTTATTTCTTTTCTAGTTGTTTTTCCTTAAAAAAAAATGTAGTTCCTTGGGGTGGGATATTTAGAGGAAAAAGGCAGAGGAGGGGTTTTTTTTTTTGATTTGGTTGGTTCTGACATTGTTTTGAAATTTTGGAGAGATTCCAATTTACAGAGAGATTCTGTGTTATTTTCCCTCTTGACTATCAATGCGAGATTGAACTTGGAGGCTTTACACTAATTTTGGTATCAGAGCAGGTTCCCTCCTCAAGGAATTTAGCATCCCATGCCTGTAACCTGTAGTGGTAATTCGTACAATACGTCGAATAACCAAAACCCAAACAACCCAAGCCTTGAACAGCCCAATTTGCGGCAGCAAATCACTCAAATCGCCACAGTTTTGGAATAGCTCACTCATCAACTGGATGTTATTGATGAGCGTCGAGCTCGAGAGGAACTTAGGCCTCTCAATAGAAGGGGGCGTAGTCCATTTCGTGAGGAGGTGATGGACGAAATTGAAAGGGATGAAGAAGAAGGCAGGGAGTTTGAGAATCGTGGGCCTCGATTTTGGCGTAACAGGGAAGACTTTCACCGAGACTGCGGTGGGCGTGGCGCAGATTATCAACCTCTTGACGAACTGACTAAGAGGATGAAGGTGGATGTGCCAAATTTTTACGGAAAATTAGAACCCAATGCTTTTGAAGATTGGTTAGCGGCCATTGAGGATTACTTCAATTGGTTTGTTGTATCAGAGGATCGAAAAGTTCCTTATGTCCGAATGAAATTGAAGGGGCATGCACGAGCGTGGTGGGGAAGTGTGGAAGAACAATTGCGCCGTACTCAACGTCCATCAGTTTCTAACTAGGAGGAGATGAAGGAACGGATGAAGGAAAATATTTGCCCATTGATTATGAGCAAATGATGTTTGAAGAGACGTTACAACTAAGGCAAGGGACATTGACTGTCGATCAATACATGGACCGCTTCCACGAGTTGATTGTCCATAGCAAGATTGTGGAAACTGAACAACAAACCTTAGCTCGATACCGCACCGGATTACGTAATGATCTACGCAAGGAAATGTTAACTGCACGATTAATCAATGTGGAAGAAGCATATCAAGTAGTGTTGCGCGTTGAGAAGCAAATGAGAGCCCAAAGTGGAAGGAGAATAATGTCAACAAATCCAAGGCCGGAGCGTGTGGCAACATCTTCATTTCAAAGGCCACCATTGCTGAAAGAACAACCCAGGGGTGCGGTGATGGGAGACCAAAAGGGCAAGGTGAAGGTTACCGATGATGGGCCGCAATGTTACAAATGTAAGGGCTTTGGGCATTATGCTGTTGTGTGTCCTACTAGGGATAAGAAGCTAGCTTTTGTTTGCAAAAGGGAATTAATGGTAATGGACAATGTTGAAGAAGCAGAGGAAGAGGAAGCCGATAGGGGTACCGATGTTGAAGAAGAACACTTGGTCGCAACAGATCTTCCTAGTTGCCTGATCCATCGCATGCTGACTGGAACTAAGAAGGAGATTACGGCTAATCTCGAGTGGCTACGTACCAATTATTTTCATACGCGCATGGAACATGGTGACCGAGCTTTGAATGTCATTATCGATAATGGCAGCGGCATGAATGTGATTTCCGAGACTATAGTAGAACGTTTGGGGCTGCAAATTGAGAAGCATCCTACTCCTTATCGAATTAGTTGGGTCAATGAAGATAATTCAGTCCTCGTGAAGCATCAATGTTTGGTGAAGTTCTCTTTGGGAAAAAAATATGTGGATAAGGCTTGGTGCGATGTGATCCCTATGACCGTTTGTCACATGTTATTAGGGAGGTCATGGCTTTATGATCGGAGGGTTTCCTATAACGGGTATGCCAACACTTATTCCTTTACTTTCAAGGGTAAGAAGTTTGTTTTGGATCCTTTGCAAATCTCAGAATTTGAGACAAAGAGAGAAGCTGTCCCAGTATTGACCATGCACCAATTTTCCCGAGCCCTAAATGAAGAACAAATAGTGCTAATGGTGGTGAGGCGAGAAGTTAAGCAAGATGATGGTTCCATTCCAGTGGAATTTGCCACAATGTTGGAGGAATTTCAAGATATTATGCCTGATGAGATGCCAAAACAACTTCCACCAATGCGGGATGTGCAACATGCTATCGACTTCATTCCTAAATCAACCTTGCCCAACTTGTCGCATTATCGCATGAGCCCAACAGAGAATGAAGAGCTAAATCGACAAATTCAGCAACTTTTGGACATGGGCTTTATCCGAGAGAGTCTCAGCCCCTGTGCTGTTCCAGTTTTACTTACGCCCAAAAAGGATGGTAGTTGGAGGATGTGCATGGACAGCCGAGCAATTAATAAGATAACAGTGAAATACTGATTCTCCATTCCTCGGCTTGACGACATGTTGGACTTGCTAAGTGGCGCCTCCATTTTTACGAAGATCGACCTTCGTAGTGGATATCACCAAATTCGTATCCGCCCTAGTGATGAGTGGAAAACGGCTTTCAAAATGAAAGATGAATTATTTGAGTGGCTAGTCATGCCCTTCAGATTAACCAATGCGCTAAGCACCTTCATGCGTGTTATGACACAAGCTCTCAAGCCATTTTTGGGTAAATTTGTCGTTGTTTATTTTGATGATATTTTAATTTTTAGTCGATGTTTGCAAGACCATCTAACCCATGTAGAACAGGTCATGAAAACTTTGACGGCTGAACAGCTTTATATTAACCGGGACAAATGTTCATTTATGAAGAAAAAAGCCAATTTTCTAGGCTTTATAATTTCTGATCTAGGTGTTGAAGCCGATCCCGCCAAGGTGCAAGCTGTTCAAAACTGGCCTACACCTCGGAATTTCTCTGAGGTTTGGAGCTTCCATGGACTGGCCACATTTTATAAGCGTTTTATTCAAGGCTTCAGGACTATAATGGCTCCAATCACCAAGTGTTTGAAAGCAAAGAGTTATTCCTGGAGTGCAACAGCTGCCAAAGCCTTCATCGAAATTAAAGAAAAGATGGGACAAGCACCAGTTCTAAAATTGCCAGATTTTTCTAAGGTTTTTGAAGTGGCTTGTGATGCTTCACATGTGGGAGTTGGGGGCGTATTAAGCCAAAAAGGTCATCCCATTGCTTTTTACAATGAGAAGCTTAATGACACTCGCTGGCAATATTCAGTATATGACATGGAATTTTATGCTTTAATTTAAACTCTCAAACATTGGTGTCCTTATTTGATCCATAGAGAATTTATTCTTTATACTGATCATGATTCCTTGAAGCATCTAAATTCCCAAAGCAAGCTAAATGCTAGACATGCTCGTTGGATGGATTATTTGCAGCAATTTGAGTTTGTTATTAAGCACAAGTCAGGGACTGAAAATAAGGTAGCTGATGCCTTAAGCAGGAGGCCTCATTTGCTGCATATTTTCTCAGCTAATTTTGTAGGATTCGATAGTCTCAAAATGCAGTACGAAAAAGATGTGGACTTTAGCAGCACATGGAGTCATTTATCCACTAATGTAAGCTTATCTGGTGGTGAATATTATTTGAAGGATGGGTATTTATTTTATGGTACACGGTTGTGCATTCCTCATGGATCTTTACGCGAGTTTGTAATCACGGAACTTCATGGCGGGGGCTTAGCAGGGCATTTCGGATATGATAAGACTTATGCCATTGTTGCTGATCGATTCTATTGGCCTCGGTTGCGTAAGGATGTGCACAAAGTGGTGGACCGTTGTCGAATTTGCCAGATGAACAAAGGAACTAAGCAACAAGCAGGACTCTATACTCCTCTCCCACTTCCGGGCAAGCCCTGGCAACATATTAGCATGGATTTTGTTCTTGGGTTACCTAAGACTATCCGACAACATGATTCAATTATGGTGGTTGTGGATCGTTTCTCAAAAATGTCGCATTTCATTCCATGTCACAGGACATATGATGCTTCTAAGGTTGCCGCACTATTTTTGCAAGAGGTGATCAGATTACATGGTGTTCCATCCTCTATTATGTCTGACAGAGACGTAAAATTTGTGAGTTATTTCTGGAAAACATTATGGACAAAAATGGGGACGAAACTGAAGTTTTTCAGTGCCTTCCACCCTCAAACAAACGGCCAAACCGAAGTGACAAACCGGAGTTTGGGAAATTTATTGCGTTGCCTCGTTGCGGATCATGTCACCAGCTGGGATATAGTACTTCCATAGGCAGAATTTGCTTTCAACAATTCTGTTAACAGGTCAACAGGGTACACCCCTTTTGAAGTGGTCTATGGATTTTGACCCCACACTCCTCTTGATCTCAATTCATTACCTTTGCCTTCTAGACCAAGTGAAGCTACGCTAGATTTCTCTAGCTATATGAGGGACATTCATGAAAAAGTTAAGCGGCACCTTACACTTCATACAGAATCATATGTAGCTTCTGCAAACATGAGGCGCAAAGATAGACAATTTGACATTGATGATATGGTTCTTATTCGCTTAAGACTGGAACGATTTCCTCCAGGGAGTTTTACCAAACTACATGCACGACGAGCGGGTCCTTTCAGAGTTGCCAAGAAATTGGGTACAAATGCATATGTCATTGACTTACCTTCTGATTTTAGTATTAGCCCCGTTTTTAATATCGAAGATCTCACCACGTTTAAGGGAGATGAACCGGAACTATCCACGACACCAACTCCAGAAGCAATGCAAGCACCTACTCCCCGTGTTCCTAAACATACAGCTCCTCGAGATGAGATTGCATCTATCCTTGATCATCAATTCGTTATGACCCGTAGAGGAGGATACTACAAGTTTTTAGTGCAGTGGAAAAATCGTCCCAATTCCGAATCTGTTTGGTTGCAGGCCACGGAACTTCAGCGCTTACACCCAGATTTATTTGCTACCTATGCTCGTCAAAACTTGCCGGAGTCAAGTTCTTCATGGAAGCCGGCAATTGATTCAAATGAAGAAGTGATTCCTTAATTTATGGAAAGCCGGCAAGCCGGCACTTGATGCAAAGCATGCAAGTTTTGTCGGAAGCTATTTGCATGTTTTGTCGGAAGCTTAATTTATGGAGTGGGTCCTTAATTCATGGGTGGTTCCTTAAATTATGGAGTAGTGCCTTAATTAGTGGGAAGCCAAGGCATGATGCTTATCATGCATGTTTTGTCTTATCTTAGTGGGTTAATTAAATTATTAATTGTTATTTCTTTTCTAGTTGTTTTTCCTTAAAAAATTGTAGTTCCTTGGGGTGGGATATTTAGAGGAAAAAGGCAGAGGAGGGGTTTTTTTTTTTTTTGATTTGGTTGGTTCTGACATTGTTTTGAAATTTTGGAGAGATTCCAATTTACAGAGAGATTCTGTGTTATTTTCCCTCTTGACTATCAATGCGAGATTGAACCTGGAGGCTTTACACTAGTAGGTTACCTTGATCCGAAATCAGTGCATATATCACTCCATTCAGGTGGCCGTTTCCAATAACTGCCACCAATCGCTTACCATTATTCACAGCTTTGCTCCTCTTCGAAGACCTTGCCAGGTACTGGAAAAAGTAAAAAAGAAGCGAATTCCTCAGCAAAAAATGTCTACAGTATCACGCTTGTGTATGAGCGGCTGCAGGAGTGAAGGATACGAGAAACTTAGCTGCTCCTATAGCTTAAAGGCACTATCATCTGTTCTTGATTCCAGCAACAACATTCAGAGGAAATGGATTTAAGAACAAAAAATAAATTTTTGTTGGATATAAATAACCTGCTTCCTTATCAGTGACCATGGCAGCCCTTGAACTTGTGTCCGCTTATAAATGCAAGCCACAGGGATACCGACAGAATTTTAGTTAGGTTTCAGCATGCTGATCTAGTAAAGGTCACAAACCATATGACTTGCCATCAAAACAAAAAGAGGTCTTTTTCCTCACTATATTAGCAATCATCACTACATCAATCTCATTTCATTGGCTTGAAAATCGTTAGCTGTATTAAGTGTTCAGGTGAATATACTTCTCTAACTTAGGAATACAGATCTGAAATTATGCAGAATCAAAAGTGAAATAATAATTTAATATCAGCTCTCTCTCTCTCAAGTTTCAGTACTTATAGAAGTTTGAGAGGGGACAACAAAGTTTCCCATAAATCTATATGATGACAAAAATTGAAGAGGAAAAGCTTCAAATTGATCCTGGACATATCAGCTTATTCCATGAACAACAGAGAGCACCAAGCTCAGTTTCTGATTCCATGTAAGAGGATTCCAAGCCCGTTTAAGCTGCAAAAACATGATAAGGAAATTAGTGAACCATTATTTGGTTATTATTGCAAGATATACACAACCAATCCAGCCTCCAAGAAAAATGAAAGGCCAAAGAATAAACTCAAGATTACATTGTAAAGTTACCCAAAGAGAAACAGAATAACAAAAATTAGGACTTTACGGCCTATTTAATTGAAACACTAATCTGAGTAGATCAAATTGACTTAATGCCCCTGGCAATTTGAAAAGGAATTATCATCTTTGCTCTAAAGCTGCATAGCAATAAGCAAATTAAATACACTATGTCACCCAAGTTCAAGCTACGACCAATGGCACCAAAAAAATCCAGTCGCACTCAAAGAGAACATATTCGACCTCAATTCCTGATCAGCTTTGTCATCATTGGAAATGTCATAATCCCAGCTCTGAAGAAGAAATCTGCAGCGATTGAAGTTAAGCCATGGATTGCATACTTGAATAATAACAAGTTCAACAGACATGAAGCCTCCTACTGAAGAGCTTTTTCAGCTAGAATGGTCTTCAATTGAGATCATTGTAAATCTCTCAGTTTGATCTTTTTTCACCAGCATTTCACATAGGTTACAAGCTTGGGATGGACTATAAAAATTGCATCAAATTTGTTATAAAGAGCAGAAAAAAAAAAAACAGAGAGAAATGAGAACTATTATTGATACAATTCGTTTGTACAAGATACAAGATTTACAAATAATGGTGAAGAATATATAGAGAGGAAGAGGGAGACAAATCGGCCATTGATCATGGCTTCGCCTTGACAATGGCTGATCTATATCTTTGACAATAGAGGCCTGAACATGTGAGCTTTGACGATGGAAGCTTGAAAAGTTGGAAATATGTTAGAGTTGTGTTCACATTAACAGCCCCTTGCAAACTCAAGGTGGTAAGGTAGAAACCAAATTAAGTTTGGAAACCAGATTATGAAACCATCCTGGGGGATGAGACTTGGTGAAGATATCAGCAGTTTGGGCAACAGAAGGCAGAAAGAGAAGATAAACTGTGCCACCCATAACATGCTGACGAATGAAATGATAGTCAATTGCAATGTGCTTAGTACGATCATGAAACACATCATTAGGAGCTATCATGATCGCACTGTGATTGTCACAATGAAGAATAGTAGCATTAGAATGAGAGACACTCATATCTTTGAAGTAACCATCGAAGCCAAAGAAGTTCCTGAGTAGTATCAGCCAGAGCACGATACTCGGCCTTAGTGCTAGAGCGAGTGGTAAGAGTCTGTTTCTTACAATGCCAAGAAATGAGAGAATTACCAAGAAAGAAGCAGAAGCCTGTGGTAGAACGACGATCAGTAGGATCACCAGCCCAATCAGCGTCAGAATAGGCATTAAGCTATAAAGAGGAGTGACGAGAGTAATGTAAACCATGGAAGAAAGTGCATTTAACATAACGCAAAATGCGAAGAACGACAGCATAGTGAGTGGAGAGTGACGATGACAGAAACTGACTGACGAGGTGAACAGCATGGGCAATGTCAGGATGAGTAACAGTAAGTTAAACAAGACTACCAACAAGCTACCGATAGAGAGTAGCATTAGATAGAAACTCACCATCCAGAGGAGTAAGACGCATATTAGCTTCCAAAGGTGTGGAAGCAATCTTACTATTAGTAAGACCAGCACGAGTAAGAAGATTTGAGGCATACTTGGCTTGAGAGAGAAAGTAAACAGCAGAAGTAGAAGATATCTCAATGACCAAGGAAGTAACTGAGAGGACCAAGGTCTTTCATCGCAAATTGTCTACTAAGAAAATCCTTGAACTCAGAAATACCATGTACATCATTTCCAATGAGAATTATATCATCCACATAGAGTAGCAGGAGAACAGTGTCACGCGTAGTTTTGCGAACAAAAAGAGCAGAATCATAATCACTAGAAAAGAATCCAAGCTCACTAATAATGGAACTGAATTTAGCATACCAGGCACGAGGAGCTTGCTTAAGACCATATAGAGCACGATGAAGTTTGCAGACCTGATGTGGAGAGTGAGGAAAACGAAGGGGAGGCTGCATATAGACTTCATCAAAGGCTCCGAACAGAAGTGAGACGAGCAACAGGAGCAAAGGTCTCCTCATAGTCAATGTTATACTCCTGAGTGAAACCTTTGGCAATTAAACGAGCTTTGTAACATTCCACAGAACCATCAAAACGAGTTTTGATCTTATAGACCCATTGACACCCAATCACAGATTTACTAGGAGGAAGATCAACCAAGTCCCAAGTGTGTGTCTTAGCAAGAGCCTGTCATTCATTATCCATAGTTTGCTAACCAAGAGGGTTAGAACTAGCCTCGCGATAAGAGTAAGGCTCGTGATAAGCAAGAATGGTGGAGAAACAGTGATAATCACGAAGGTAAGAAGGAGTCTCCTTTACCAGAGTAGAACGCCTGATAGTTGGCTCAGAGGGCAAAGATGGATCAGACAATGAAGAGGTAGTAGGAGGAGCAGAATCAGCATACGAGGACTCCAGTGGATAAACAGTAACAGGCGGTACAGTAGGTGTCTCAGCAGTAGGGAAATTAGTATCGTCAGGAAAGAGCTCAATAGTAGGATCAATAAAATAAGGAGTGGAAGAAGAAGAGGATAAATGAAAAGGGGATAAGGAGGAAAATGTCTTATGTTCCCAAAAGACAACATGACGAGAGACACGAAGACGTTTAGATAGGGGATCCCAACACCTATAACCTTTATGCTCAATCTTGTAGCCTAAGAAGCAATAAAGACGAGCTCGAGGCTCTAATTTGGTGCGCTCATGAGGCTGAAGCAAGACAAAACAAGTACATCCAAAAACACGAAGAGATTGATAATCATGAGGAGTACCATACAAATGCTCATAGGGAGTAAGGTTACTGAGAGGAGCCAAAGGTACATGGTTAATTGTGTAAGTAGCAATAAGGGCAGCTTCACCCCCAAAACTGTTTAGGACAAGAGGCAGAGATAAGAAGAGTATAGGTTGTATCAAGGAGATGGCAATGTTTTCGTTCAGCACGACCATTTTGTTGTGAAGTACCAGGACAAAAGCGATGAGGAATGGTCCCATGCTCACAGAGAAATGCAAGAAAAGAGTTATCACAATATTCTAGAGCATTGTTAGACCGAAAGATCTTGATGTTTCGAGAAAATTGTGTTTTGACCATGCGAGCAAAATCATAACAAGTTCGTTGAAATTGAGATCGATTTTGCATGATATAAATCTAGGTATATCTAGAAAAATCATCGACAAATATAACAAAATTCTTGGATCTTTCCATAGTAGGAGTGGGGGAAGGACCCCAAACATTAGAGTGGATTACATCAAAAGGAGCTACGGAAAGATAAGTACTATTATTAAAAGATAAAGCCGGTTGCTTGGCAAGTTGACAGGATTGACAATCAAGGTGTTTATTGGGAACAGAGCCTAAAACACCTTGAGACAAAAGAAATCGTAAACGACCTATAGAAACATCACCTAATTGTGAGTAACAGATATCAAGAGAGAAGTTAAAAGTAGATGAAGCACTAGTAGAGGTGACAGCAGCAGTCTGAATAGGCATATGAAGGTGAATGAGCTGAAACAGTCAACCACATTAACGACCTATCCCAAGAGTCTGTCCCGTCTTCGGATCTTGCACAATACAACCAGTAGAAGAGAAAAGGACAGTAAGGCCAAGAACACACAATTGGCCGACAGAGATAAGATTCAATGTGGTTTAGAGATATAATAAGTATGAGAAAGTGCAAGAGTGAAAGTGGAGACATAACCAATATGGTCAATAGTTATAAGTGATACATCAGCAGTATAAATGACAGGAAGAGCAGACATAGAGGATTTGGAAGAGAAAGTAGACGAGTCAGAGGTCATATGATTGTTACACCCCAAATCAAAGAACCATGAAGAAATACCTGAAGTGACACACAGAGCAGTAGGGGGTGGATTACTAGAGGTAGTCATGAACTGCTGAAGGAGTGCAGAGAGATCACTGACACTGATCATAAAGAAGGATGTGGAAACATCAGAATCTGTAATAATGGTAGCAGCAGACTTAGGGCGAAAGTCTCGACAGTGAGGATTTTTAGGACAGCCACTATGATAGTGACCAGGGCCACGCCGATGACAATGTTGACAAATCTGAATGGACAGGTAAGTAGACGATGATTAGTAGCATGGCAGAATGTACATTCATCATTGCGAGAGGAAGGATTGAAAAATGGAGCAAAAGAGTTACGAGAACCACCAGGAGTGGACGAACCTTGGGAATTACCTGAAAAGTCTCTAGAGCGAGAGCCAGAGGTAATAAGAACTGTGTCTGTAGGTGGGGATTAGATGAGACCAAGACGAATCTCTTGGGAGAGAAGCTCAGAAATAGCCTGTTCCAAGGAAGATAAAGGGGAGCGATGCAGGAGAGAGGCTTGAACAGACTCAAAAACATCAGAGAGAGCCATGAGAAACATAATCAGGCGCTACTGATCTCCGTAGCGAGCAAACTGAGCAGCATCATCAGAGCAAATCTAAGTAGGTTCAAATGGAGTCAATTGATCCCATAGAATATACATCTGAGACAGGAAAGCATAGACTGGCCAGATTCCTGTTTCAAACGATACAGAGAACTCAAAAGTTGGTACTGATGAGCAAGATCTGCAGTAGTGTAGTAGTGAGCAAGAAAAGCCCAAATGGAGGAAGTAGTGTCAAAGCATCCGAACTGGAGGCTTATGGAAGGAATGGATGTATTTTGGAACCAAGTGATGATCTGATGATTCTTATTGTCCTAATCCCCAAGTCGTTCAGTGTATTCTGTAGACAGTTCTGTGTCACTTTTAACTGGTGCTTGAATATCTCCAGTGACATAACGCCAAAGCTTTCTGGCTTTAAGAAAACTGGACATAGCTTGAGACAAAGGATTGTAATTAGGACCTTCTAGAGTGACAACAATTGGTCTAGATACCTCAGGACGTTCCATAGTGCAAAGTCGTGGGATAACAGAATTAAAAGGAAAAGATCAACAGTGAAAATGCTTCCAACACAAAAGAAACAGTTATAACGAAGCCGAATTAGGAAAATCTGATGAAAGAATCAAATTTAGGAGGCACAAAATAGGCCAAAATTGGTCAAAAAATAATTAAATAGGACCCCAACCGGCCAAAAAGAAGAGAAAACCGGTATGAACTGGTTTGAGTGGACCGGAGATAGGATGCGGACCGGCGGCTTAGGACTGACGTCAGCAGTGCGTCATTAGGGCTGGCATCAGCTGATGTCAGTGCGCATGGGATCGCGCGTGAGAGCACATGGGCACGTGGCTGGAACTGGTGGCACGTGGCGAGTGGGCGGCGCGTGAATCTTACACGTGGAACTTTGAACGGCCCGTGGGGGCAGGTGGGAAGCTTTCTGGTGACAATTTTTATGTGACTGGACTCGGATGGAGGAGACGAATCTGATGGTGTGATAAGAGTTAAGATTCAGTAGGTTTGATTTTTACAGAAAACCCAGAAAAATATAGAACAGGTTAAGAAAAGGCAAAGCAGCGGGAGAGAGAGTTCGTTTGAGGTCACCAGATCTTCAGCTCTGATACCATGTTATAAAGAATAGGAATTTTCTATTTCATATCATATATATTCATGTTATTCAACTCAGCTATTGAGAAACCGAAATGGGGAGGAAGGGTTCGGGAAGTGCAAAACTTGACGGGAGGCACCGGTGTGTCACAATTGACATGTGGGAGTTGACATTACATTAATCGGAGTCCTAGTTCATAAGTTATGCAAGCTTTCAGAATTTCAAAACTTAAATTTTCAAAGTTAGGCTAACTCGGCCGTTGGGGTATCAAAATGGAGAGGAAGGGTCCGGGGAGTGCACAACTTGACGGGAGACACCGGCGTAACACTAATTTCACTCTAAAAGTGTAATCTTTGTCCCCTAACTAAGTGTTTGATAGCCTCTATATGGTTATTAGTATAGATTTTTAGCAATAAACTTATCTAAAATGTTTTTTATATGTATTGTAGGTTTTTGGTAATAAAATGGTGGAAAAAGGGCTTAAAGAGAAGAAGACCGTCCGAACGGACCGTTCAGACAGTGCGTTCGGACGGCCAAATTACCGTTTGGACGCACAGTTCAAACGGACAAATTGCTGTTTGGACGCCTCGTTCAGACGGGTGAATTACCGTTCGGACGGTGCGACAGACAGGGGAGTTCCAGAGTCTATATTTCCAGTCCAAAGCCGTTCCAGAGGCGATATTTTTCGTCCAAAGCCATTCCAAAGTCATCTTTTTCCGTTCGAAGAATTACAGAGCCGATCTTCCTCGTCCGAAGACCGTCCGAACGATGAAATAACCGTTCGTACGGTTATGGCACCGTCCGGACGGTGCGTCCGGACGCACTTTGGATGCACTTCGGACGGTGAGCGCAGATTTGCCCTACAACCCAGCAGTCGAAGAAAAAATAGGGATATATCAGATTTTAGGTCTTTTGCTGCGGGTAGAGAGGGAGAATAGAGGAAAATGATGTATTTTGCTTAGATTTACTTTACTTTGTTGTATTTAGGGATTTGAAAAGTATTTAGATAGATTTCTTGGGTTGGTTTAGTGTAATCTCTTACATTTTTCACATTTCAATATATATACACTTTTGGTTTAAAGTCAAGATGTTGTCTCTACTCTTTGGAAAGTTTTCAACCATGGATTCTTCAAGCTAAACTCATTGTTTGGGAGCAAATGTGAAGATCTACCAAAGAGTGCATGGAAAATGAAAGGGGAGTTCTTGAATCTTGTTAAATGTCTATTTTGTTTATTTCTCTCTAATTATATTGGAATTAATTGTTGTAGAAATCTGAGATCTATAATCATAGTTAATAATATGTGATTTATTTCTAAATAACCCATAAATTGTGATAAAACTTAATTCCAACATAATTAGAGATCCCTAAAATTTCAAAGCTAAACTTTCTGAATCAAGGGCCTTTGGACGGTTCTTGATTTGAGTTAACCCAAATTCCCCCTATCAAATTCCATGCTAGAATTAGTAGATTGGAACATTTGAACCCAAACCCCCTTCTTTAACTAAGTCAAATCTCTACTTGTGCTCATTTGAAATTCTGGTTAAATTTAGAGTTAATTTAGTTATAATTGTGATTGTTGTAGTAGAATGTTCATAATTGTCAATTTACTTTAGCTAGAATCAAGTTGTAGGTTTTAATTTAATTTCAATTGTTCGCCTAGCCGCTAGTAAATCAAACCCTCAAACATCAAAAGATTTTCGGTCAATTTTAGCTAATATAGCAATCGATTTCCCTCTTGGTTTGCGATTGCAATTTGAATATATTTCTAAACTCTACTTGTTTCTATTGCTAAATTGGCACAGGTCTCTTAGGAGAACACGATAGTGGGAGTACCCCACTTAAACTACAAGCACCCCCATCGCGGTAAGCGTGGAAGGGACGAGTCAAACACCAATGACGTGTGGGAGTTGACGGCACATCAATCGAAATCCCAATTTCATAAGTTATGCAAGCTTTCAGGATTTCAAAACTTAGGTTTTTGGAGTTATGCCAACTCGGCCGTTGAGATACCGAAATAAGGAGGAAGGGTCTAGGGAGTGCGAAACTTGACGGGAGGCATTGGTGTGTCACAAGTGACGTGTGAGAGTTAACGGAACGTCAATCAGAGTCTTAGTTTGAAAGTTATGCAAAGTTTTGAAATTTCAAAACTAAGATTTTCGAAGTTAGGCCAACTTAGTTGTTGGGGTACCAAAATAGGAAAGAAGGGCCTGGAGAGTGTGAAACTTATAACTATTATTAATACAATTCGTTTGTACAAGATACAAAATTTACAAACAATGGTAAAGAATATATAGAGAGGAAAAGGAAGACAAATCAGCCATTGATCATAACTTTGCCTTGACATTGGTTTATCTATATCTTTGACAATAGAGACTCAGACATGTGAACTTTGATGATGGAAGCTTGAGAAGTTGAAAATATGTTAGAGCTGTGTTCACGTTAACAAAATTAATCAAAAATTTCACCAAGACCCAGGTAGTGAAATCAGACTTGCCTGCTTCTGCAAAGCTCCACAACAACAACATCATGGGGCTTCACAGCATGCACCACGCGCTCGACGTCCGCCACTGATTCGCTAGAGATATGGGTGGTCCGGATCAACCAAATCGCCTCCGGCTCCACGAACTCAGTCCGCCATGTCGGCACCGGACCGAATTGACTCTTTTTGACACGAACCAAGCTTCCATTGTCGGCTAAATCGAGCAATTCGGGATGGGTTTGAGCAATTGCGGCTCGAGAATCGGCTAGAATGGTGGAAAAAAGAGGAGAAGAAGATATAGAAGTCAATTCTCACTTCCAACGTCTCTACGGCCCTAACTTATTGTACACGTAAGTAGTACC
Organism: Euryodendron excelsum; assembly: GCA_033060915.1. NCBI lineage: Eukaryota > Viridiplantae > Streptophyta > Magnoliopsida > Ericales > Pentaphylacaceae > Euryodendron > Euryodendron excelsum. The sequence continues at coordinate 4,268,487 of CM065390.1, forward strand.
ACTATAAGACCTTTTCCTAGAAAAGTGGAGTTGTTGTTTTGTGGGGCTCATGATTAGCTGCCCCTTAGAAAGTAACCCATGTTGCCTAACAATAACCTTGATTAGAATCACAGAGAGATGGTCCTCACTCCTCGTTTTGGAAAAGGAAATTGAAAAGTGAAAAACACTAGAAAGTGGTGATGATTTGTTTAAATTTCTAAATATTTTTTTGGCAATTATTGCATGTCAAAATATTGGTAAACAATCATGTTCAACTTGCCTATATTGCTTTAAGCACAAGCCTCAAACTCATGAGTGCAAAGTCACTTATTTTGTGCACTTATTTTTATTTTTTTAACATTATTAATTATAAATCGACTATGCATATGGGGTGAGAGCCATGGACGGAGACTGGAGGGAGGGGGGACAAGAATGCCCTGTGAAAAAAGTCTTATGTATACATGTATATACATACATTGTTATAGTTGTTCAACACTTTTATGAAGATTAAAATTAAAATTAAATAAGTGAAAAATAATAATAAAATTAACATGTAGAGCTCTTTTGATAGGACTTTTCGGCCAAGCTTTTTTTTAGCTTATAAGTAAAAAAATTAATTTTTTTGCCTTTTTTTTGCTTATCTTTAGTAAAAAAATTCTAGCTTTTTTTGTTTATAAGCTAAAAAAGCAAAATCAAAAAAATTTAAAAAAAATATACTAAACGGACCTATAGTAAAAGCAAAGTTAGCTTACCAGAAGCTTAAACTATTTTACTTTGCTTATTTGTTTACTTTAAAATTTATCTTTGCATTATTTAATTAATTATCATAGTTTTTCTTTGTAATTAGAAGTAATAGTGTATTTTGTATTTATTATTGATGAGTGGTGCTAAAATTACATCTAACTTTTATGACTTAGCATTTAGGCGAATACTTGTTATTGTACCATTACCTATTCTGTACATTAATTATTAGATACTTTGAAAAAAGTTCTTCATTGGCTAGCATAATTGATTTACAAACAAGGATTATCGTCCTAAATAAATTTATGGTTCTATCCCTTATTGGACTGTCTTTCTGGCACGTCTATACTTATATAAAATTTGTATTTGCGTACCAGTTTCCTCGTGAATAGAGATTTTTTTCCTAATTATTGGATTTCTTTTTTGGGGCGGGTGAGAGAGAGAGACACACACAGACAGAGAGAGAGAGAGAGAGAGAAAAAGAAGAAGTATTATGTGTATTTTACGGTACGATGGACAAGGAGACCGGAGCAACAATCTCGAAGACAGCCATGTAATTAACCTTAATGGTAACCTTGGAAGGTCCTCAAGTACTTCGTGCATATCTAATATTTTGGTTTCAACTTTGGGTACCGAGTATTCTTCAGTAAAGCCATGATTGACATAACATTAGATTTGAATGATTATTATTGAGCATATTGCTTACCACACTTTTAAGGCTATTGGCGTTATGAGTGACAGAGACAGAATTTTGCTTTAGTCGAACAAGATAGAAGTTGGAAAGCAAAATTCTATTGGCTTAAGCACAGGTATGCATTATTCCGGATACTTTTTTCCTTAATAAAAATATTTAGATTTTAATTATCATGCCTTAGACATAGTTGTCAAGGAAACACCTCTCAGAAGGCAAACATGATTACGAAAACAGGGACAAAATTCTTATGAAAATTTAAATAAAAAAAACTTTTAAGAAAACATTTCAAAAACTCAAATATAAATTTTTTTCGATTGTCATATACTCTTAGAAAAATGTTGTGGAAGCTCCTTAAAAATGCACTTCATATAGTTTTTAGTATTTTTTAGATTTTTAATTAATATATATTTGTTCTAATGAGTTTCAATAAGCCTGTTTGAATAAGCTTTTTAAAATAGTTTTTTTCCATCTTATCTAACTTTTTAAAAATAACTAGATTCATAAGTTTGATAAAGCCTCGTTTTTATGAAATATCTTGCTAAATAAAACTTCCTTTCAACACTCAACCCCATCTTAGCTCCATTCCTTTCAAATTCTTTTAAAATAGTCAATGCTAACACTTAATCCCTCTGCTGTATATAGTGTTAGAAATTAGCAACTAAGACCTTCCATCTCATAATTAGTTTTTCTTCCATCTGGACACATATTTTTAAATTATTTCTCCTTAATTATGAACTACATAGAAATAAAGATCCTCCATAGCTCTTGTAGAGTCATGAAAGCAACTTATTCCAATTAATCATATAAACAATTTAAAGAAAAAAGCTGGCATAAATCTTATTAATGTTCAATCATCAGCTAATATTTGTCACATCATTCGGGACTTATCAATTTATTGTAAAGGCATGTATCAATTTATTGTAAAGGCATGTTGATGTGTCCGGTATCAATCTCGACGTCTAATTTAAAACCATGTGCCTAACAACGCAAGCTCCCTACATACCTATGATGGACAACCTCTTACCAAATACTCAAAAAAAATTTAAATTATTAGAGTTGTACTTTAGGTAATTCCCATTTAAATAATTCTACTTTTTGGTTTTTTTAATAAAAAAATATCCCAAAACAATGATTCATTGCGTATACCTTTAAAGTTTAAAGTTCAACTTCAGAAACGGCAAGAATAACTTTCGGCTCTATTACATTTTATATATCTATATATATATATATATAATGTTTTACAATATAAAATTTTTGTACAGAATAATATATATTTAACTAAAAAAATTATATTAAAATAAAATAATTATCTTGATAATTCTTAATTAAAAAATATTATCAATTATTCTAATAAAATTCTCTATAAATTTTTTGAAAAATTTTAGAGAGGCAAGGTGTTCGTGGACCCCTTCCCTCCGCCCGGGGTATGATATAAAGATTTTAACACGTGAGAATATATGTAATATATATATATATATATACGTCACTTGCCAAACTCCAGTCAGTGTATTACGGCAGTGGGCGAACGTGTAATCATCAACACAGATAAGCAAAGTACGAATTAAGAAATGAAAAAGTTGAGACTGATGTGAGCGATGACGAGCTATGTAACAGCTAATTAGTGGCATGCGCCTAGTACGGTGGCCTCGTGTCCACACCTTAACACCCTGTTTTGAAATCGAAGCGAAAGTTTTAAATTCTTAATTTAAGAGGGAACATAAAAAATATGTACAAAGAAAAATATGAAAAAACTATTTTTATTTTCACTTCATATTCATTTTTTTCTTTTTTCTGTTTTCTTTTTAATGATTACCCTATTATTTTTTTCCTTTTTTTTAATTTCAAACAAAAAAAACTTTAGTTTGTTTTCACTTTTTTTTATTTTCTTTGTAAAAATAAAATAAAATAAAATAAAATAATTACTTTTCTTATAATTTTCCTCTCACTTCGCTTTCTTTTTTACTTGAGAAATTATCATATGTGTCCAAAACACCCTATCAACATGATGATAGGGTATGCTCGGCTAATAAAAAATAGATATTTCATATATTTTTTGTCAAAATAATAATTTAGATAACAAGCCTAACCATAAAGTTAGAAAAGTAATTAATCTTATTATCTCTACATCCACAACATTGGATACATTACAATAATTACTAGTAGAGCCTAGATTCAAAATATTTTCTTAGCTCGTAGCTATGAACAGAAAACCTAGTTGCTTAGCTCAAGAATAAAGAGTGGGCGAATAGTCCGCGTTTTCGGCATTGGCTTCGTTTTCCCTTAAAAAGCCCATCAAACAGTGAACCTATACACAAAATCCTTACCCATTTTCCTTTTTAAACATGGCCAATCCTGCTAGCTGCGCCAAAATGACCAACCACTCAATTCATTGATATTAGACGCTGACCCTTATTATAGGGCTTCCCTCTTCATCCTGCGCCCAGCGGACCAACGACCCAACTCTCCTTTGATAAGCACTCGTGAAGTCCCATCATCAAAACAGTTTAAATCCCCCACAACCGCGATTGCTTCGCCGTCGAGAGGCAGCAGAAAGTCTGCCAAGCATCCAACTTTTGTAGGAATTCGGCGCCGGAGTGGGAAGTGGGTATTAGAAATACGCGTACCACGTAAGACTAAGCGTATATGGCTCGGGACATACCCGACGCCTGAAATGGCTGCCGCGGCCTATGATGCGGCAGTGTTAGCACTGACAGGCCTTGATGCCACCCTAAACTTCCCCAACTCAGTTCTTTCATATCCCATACCAGCTGCTTCATCAGCAAGTGATGTACGTGCCGCGGCTGCTGCTGCTGCAGCCAGAATACCAAAGCCTGAAAGTGAGGAAACGTCTCACACTCATACAATGTCCGGCCAAGAGTTTGTCGACGAGGAGGCACTTTTTGACATGCCAAATTTGCTGGTGGACATGGCGGAGGGAATGCTGCTAATCCCGCCAAGGATGAAGTTGCCACCGTCTGATGCCTCGCAGGAGAATTCACATGGGGAAAGTCTATGGAGTTATATGTGACCATCTATCAACAAAAAATATGGCACTATAATTATTGGAATTAACATAAGGCTTTCATAAATAGAAAATTTCTATTTTTACAAATTTTATCAGAATTATTTGACACTGACATTTTTGAAATTATGAGCCAAAATAGTAGATATTTTGGTTTAAAATTAAAAGACCCAACCAACCATATCATTTTATAGTAACAAAATTTATGTTTGTATAGTATTAGTCTTATAAATAAGAGTAGAATAATACTATACAAACAAAAATTTATACAAAATGATATGGTTGAATTAGAGTCTTTTATTTTAAAATAAAACACTGATTATTATAGCTCTTAATTAATAAAAATACTATCGGCATATCATTCTAGTAGAGTTTTATATACAAATTTTCTAGAAGATTAGAATTTTTCATAAGAGCAGTTAATACCACCATGTTGGGTGGTACTAGTCTTTTTTCTTTTTTTCAGCTTCATTATACTGATTTAAGTAATGCTTTACGCAATTTCGTTTATTGGAAAATGTTCCCCTCAAGACTTTGATATATAGAATCCTACAAACTCATTGTCTTTTTATGACGCGTGTTGACAAATTAAATCTAATGGATCATGGTGTTGTTACATTTAAACACGCGATGTGATTTTGTTAGTTTTGTACAAAGGTAAGTGAATTTACGGGTTTATATGAGATAATAATATCCGTTAAATTTGAGTTATTAGTATGTGATATAATATGAGACAGAATATTTTGGACATTAAGGTGAAGAGAGCATTACACTATTTCTTATCACATTTTCTCACTCTTATAGACAAGGCAGTGAGACTCACTACTAATGCTTGATAGTGAGCAAATAAATATGGTGAGTAGGGATAGTTATGTACCAGAGATAGGTAGAGATCTGACCGAACTCATCCTATTTTGGGAGGGTATAGAGGATTCAAAACAGGAATGGAGGTGGGGATGGAGGTGTTAAACTAAACTCGTGCAAGTATGAAGACGGGGATAGACTTAGGCTTTTTCCCGCCCCATCATACCCGTTAATCTAATTACCTAGAGCTTAATTATAAATATTAAAACTAAAAAATATGGACTTATCTATAATTTTAAAACTAAAATGGGGGCTCAACAATAAATAACAAAACCTTAATATCTAATAATATCTAAAAATCAAAAAGGGGTTAGTGCTTTTCTCAAATCCGTCGCGGATCGTAAAAGAGAGAGAGAAGCCTTAAATTCCAATCCAAAGAAGAAGAAGAAGAACCTTAAGGTGAGTTGGTTCTTCCCTCCTCTTTTTGATTATTTATTTATTTTTATTTTTTTTGCTTCATCCTATGAGATTATACCTCAGATTGAACAACTGGCTTTTAAAAGTATTTTATAGTATAATTTGGGAATTTGGACTTTTGGGTTTAGAGAATGAAATTGGGAACAATCAATTGATTCTCTTTAATCCACCAGTAAACAAAAATTATAACACTAATCATCTTCTATTTTAATGATGCTGAAATGTATTATCTCTTTCGGTTGAGATTTCTTTGAACTAGTTCTAGTATTGACTTTGACGGCCATTTTTTTTCCACTCTTGGGGCTTTACGGGTGCAGGGCGAGGCAGTTGCAGAGACAGGAGTGGACAGAAATTTGTACTCGCAGGCCGAGAATAACCGTGCACCAAAATCTCTGTATGAGTATGAATCCCCGCCCCGCCCCGATCCACTACCATCCCTAATGGTGAGAAATGAAATTTACGTAGCATTTTTCAGAAAATTTTGCAGCTAATTGGGTTGCTTAGATCATAGGGCGAAGTATGAAGACTTGATGATGTGTATCATGCACAGGAACAGTGGTATGGGAATGCTAGTGCTATGTTGACAGGGCGCAATATGTCATTACAAACAATGAATAGAATGTGTATATGACAACCAAAACCCCGGCTTTCCTTCCATTCCATTGTTTGATTCTATCTAAGAGGGAAAGGAAAAGGAAAAGGGAAAGCGAATGGAAAAGAGATGAAAAATTTTAAATCACTCTCTCTTCTTTCCTTTCACCTTTCTTTCATTTTTCTTACAAAACTAAACAAAAAAGAAAAATAACCTCAAGTTCCAATCAAGCTGTAATGAAACAAGCAATAGTGGATTTTTAAAGAGTTCAAAGGAAAAAGTGCTTCAGTAATTGTACTTTTGAAATTACTGCATGCCTTTTGATTTTGGCCTCTTCATATGCCATTCGTGAACCCAACAAATGGATATAAAGGCAGTAATTCCATTTGCAGCCAGGAAACTTTCTCCTCTTGTTTGCCTCGGATTTACTCCCATGAACTTTTACAGAAAAACATTTTCAAAATATTTCGGAAACTCCAGAAAGGTATTGAGACCTACCGGCACTACAAATATAAACAGGTGAATAGTTTGAGTGGAGATTTTTGAAAAGACAAAAAATAAAAAAACTGTAGTATGTGTAACAAACAAGGCAATCCCTAATTGTCTACAGCAAACGATGTCCAATGACAAAGAAACGAATTCCTCAATTATGATTGAAAATAAGTGAACGTTAGGATCAAATTTGTTGTGGAGCATTGATTTTTCACGAAGTTGAGTTTTTTGGCCTCTTTTTGTTGATCTTAAAAACCTTAGAGAAATGTATGATTGGTCTAACATAGATTCGATGTTATAAAACTAGATCCTCCAGGCTTGAATTGGGCAAAGAGAGCTCAATCATTCTGTATGCACTACAAATGAATTTCAATTTTGTTATATGAAAAATATAAGTGTCGTAATTAGGGCTGTAAAATCAACTATTTCTTGAATTTGATTCATACTCAACTCATTAAAATCACTTTTGAAATCGGCTCGTTATGTAAACAAGTGAAGTTTGAACAAATTGTGAAAATATTTAATTTTTTAGCTCGGCCTGATAAGTTTTATATGCACTAAAAAAAATTATGCTACACAAGCTTGGTTCATGATCAGACCGTTTAAAGCTAGTTTGACATTGGCTCAAAAGTTAAACAATTAAGTTTGAGTACATTTTAAAACTCATTAAAAATTATAAAATAAATGTGAACAACTCACAACTTGACTCGGCTCTACTTATTTTACTGCCCTAGTTGCAATCCCTTCATTTGGCATCTAATGAGTGCCCCAAATGTTTCTAAAGAACAATACCATACATGCATCAAAAAGATGCCACAAGTATAACTCTCTTTAAATGTTTTCATTTTCTATTATATTAATGCTATATAAACAGGAAAAAAATATACAAAATCTTATGATTGAATTGAAACCTATAATTCTAAAACAAATTATTCACTAATTTTGTTTTTAGTTACTAAAATATCATTATCACACATTTTGGTAGAGGATTAATTTGTAAAATTTTTGCATGAATACTAAAAATTTCTTTCTAATTAATAAAGACATCAAACGTTTGACAAACTACAAATATGCTTGTATCACAGCATCAAAAAGAAAATCAAAAATAAAAATAAAATGAAAGAAAGACAGTCTAAAAGTAATTGCATCCAATTTTCATGAGATCATTCAATTTTTATGAGATCTTAGTTTGACTCACCTTCCCCTCTCTCGAGGTTTGCCCCTCCAATGTTTAAAAAAAAAAAACAAAGTTTTTAAACTTGCATACGGGGTTTGCAAATTGCAGATGATGTTTTCTGACATTCTCTGAAAACACCAATAAAGCAGCCAAGAAAGCTGGAGTCAATGATCTCTTTTTTATTGAGTGCCGTTTTGATTCCAAAAAGGCATCATCATCATCCACCATTGAAGCATGCGATGAATGCAAGTGATCAATGGTCCATAGGCTTATATATTTTATTAAGTATATGTAGGTGGGTGAATAGGACACATGATTTAATGCAGAGAGGAGAGGCGGTTAGATTCTCTTATTATATATATATATATATATATAACTACATCTTATGATGAAAGACATGAGGAAGTGCTGCCTGACTGGCTCTGCATGATACAGATTAAGAAAGCCGCATCCAGCTTTTAGAAAGAGAAAATTTTTTTTATATTATTTGCTTTGTCTTCCTCTTGCAGGTTCAATGTGGAAATGATTCAGCAGAAACTAATATAATTAATTATAGATTACAAACATGACGGTGCCTTTTACTGTCTCTCATTGTGTCATAATTCACGCGTAAGTCCATTACATTATCTGCCCCCACAGGATTGGCTAGTTACATTGTTTTAAAAAAAAAAAAACTATGTGTATTTATTTGATCCTAAGTTACAAATATATGTTTTGTTCCCACTGAATTTATAAAAAATTTATTTGTGCTTCCCGCTAGATTTAGTAATACCAATATTTACTCTCACTGAATATCACTAAATTCGTAGCAAAAAATATACATATCTCATTAACTCTTTATTATTTAGCTAAATAAGTAACATAATTCCAATTAACCATAGGTTACAAATATATGTTTCATATGTATGTATCCATATACTCTTGGAATTAAAATCTCAAAATCATTTCTCAAAATTTTGAATCTTAACCAGTCAAATCTGGATTAAAGTTTTTAATAAAATTTTTGTGTACAACTTTTATACACAAGCGGTACCCTTTTCTTGATTTTTTTAATATAATTTTTTTCTTTATTTATTATGAAAAATATATTGTCAATTAAAAACAATTTGTGTATAATTTTATGTAAATTTTACCTCACTAAACAAAAATCTTAGATCCGTCTCAAGCAAGTAATCTTTTTTCTTTTTCACTTTCTTTTCTGTGAGAAAACTAGGGGTAATTTAGTCCAACAATTACAACTGTTAATATGTATTCCTCCATATATATTATCACAAGGTTGCTTCACCGTGTAACATACGAGTCCCATTCGCCTCTACCAAATGGAAGAATTGACACTCTTCAAGGTCAAACTTCAAGCTGATAGATACAGTTTCTAGTCAGCAAAAATCTTCCCAGCGCAGATTCGGAGCACTCTTGAGAACCTTGTAGATACACTTCCCCCGGACACAGCAATGGATGTGTGTGAATAGGCGAATGAAAAAACTCAAAAGGTGTAGTACTATGGACATCATTTAACTCGTTCATATCATGTTGAATGGTTCAATCCCTCAAAGCCTAGACTTGACCAAAGTCAAAAACATTCGAAACCTTGGGCTGCAGGTATAATTCCCTAATCAACAATTGATCATTTGGAACCGGTTTCAAAATTTTTATCTTTTGCATTTTAAAAAATATTACCATTCTCGTATTGTTGTCGATTTCGTGTGAAAAATAATTTTTAACATTAAAAATTAATTAATGGAGTGCTCTCAGAAAAGAATTTTTCAAAAACAGTTTTGGAATGGGGACGGACCAATCAACCATAGCCGTCCATCTTTTCCCACACGGCCCCCTCTGTTTTTCCCAATGATGGTGAAATATCTTGTGGTATCCCATAAGCCAACCCTTTCAAATTCTAGACTGGGGACCAATCAAACCCTGGCGTGGTCCATCTCTTTCAATCCACAATGGAGAACGACTCAGGAACATGTGGTGGTCACCACCATTAACTTACCCAGTTGCTACCTCCCCTGGTTTCCCTGTTTGGATACAAGAAAAATCTGAAAGAAAAAGTCCCACTCCGCAGTAGCACACGGAAATGGGATCATCCGGATAGCAACCGTTTGCCAACCGAGCATGTTCGCTACAGGTTAAGCTAAATTCTATTTTGCTTTTAATAGGAAAACTCAATCCACACTAGTTCCAAATTCATGATGAGTTGAACCCCATCTTACCTAATCCCACTTAAATTAATTGAGGTTTGAGTTAGAGCAGGTTTAATTTGTACAAAACTTTTAAATAAAAATAAATCTCTAAAATTAAAAAATAATACAAATATGTACAAATACTAATACAATATGATGATGCAGTGAATTTGTATGCCTTTCTCGACCTCTGATGCAAAACTGTTAGGTTGATGGATCCTCCTGCTTGGGACACTGGTGTGGTGTCTGCCAAAAACACTCTGATGCCAAAGTTAGGCTAGAGATAGATGGGCAGAGTAACAGTATTCAGGGTTAATGGGTCTCGTACCTTCTTGGAGGCGATGACTGCCCTTCTTATAGGAGTGTTAGCTTAGATCGTGGGCACCTTCATGGGATAGCCAATCGTACCCTCCAGTTATGCCTTCAACCTTGTGGGGATGTATCGTGCCTTGATATTAGGCTCCATGGACCATGCCCCCGTTCCTGGGAGAACTATCCCCATCATGGGATCGTGGGGGTTGATCGTTAGGCGAGAATCTCAGGGTGTCTTAATGGTGACGTTTGGTGCATCGCTGGAGCTCTGCTGCTTCGCCTGCTAGTAGGCCTGGCCCAAGATAGGAAGAAGAGGCTAGATTTGGAGATGTGAGCCAGGCTGATCTGGTCCGTCCATACAGGGGGCAGACTAGCTGCACTTGTATTATTTGTATTATCAAATGCCCCAAATTCCCTTGGCAACCCAGGTCAGCCGATGGGAATTTCAAAGAGTCGCGGGACGCCGTCGAAGAGGCGCATTTATGGCGCCTTAGAGTCGTCATGATTACTATGCCTGGTGAATCGACGCGACCATTGGCCTCCCTGCCACGTGGCTTCGTGGGGTTGGCCCTGTATACCGATTGGACGTCACTAATATCAACCGTTCGATCTGAGAACCTCGGGCCGATCCATGCTGTTGATTTCGAAAGGAAAAAGCTTATAAAACCTTGACGGTTTACCAAAGGGCCCGTTTTGCACGTATCTTTCAGATTATTCGGCGGACGATCTCTCCCATTTTCTTCTCTTTCTATTCCGCCATTATTGGCTGCTCGAAGCGAACTTAAGACTTCTTTGCAGTTTTCCTCTTCATCAAGGTATTCGAGGCGTGTAGGTACATGTTTTGGCTTCTCTAGAAGGCCATCTAGTACTACAAGTGGAGAGTTAGGACTCCTTATCCCCTAGGGTTCATAGGAAACCCCTCCTTTATCGAGTCTGTGTACTGGGGTATCCTAGAGGCTTCCAGGTCTACCTTTGCAACCCTACGCGAAATAGAAGACCCTAGGATCATGAATCCCCACCCAATCGCCCTATCATCCAGCTCTAAGCGTACTGCTTCGATGGATTTAGACAGGGTTAGGCCAGACAAGGCTTCAAGTGCCTCTGCGAACTACTTTGGGGACACTATTGGGGGTGCCACTCAGGAGGTGAGGTCAAGGAGGGCAACGAGCCCTGTGGCCATCGTGGATGCCATCGAAAGTGCCCCCGTGGCTGTGGCCGAGGACAGGGCTGGGTTGCCTTCTGCCCACTTGGCTAGGGCTGAGGTCGGAGCTGGGTCACCTTCTGCTCCAAAATATAAGTACGAGGCCCGACACTTTGCTTGCATTCTAAATGGCGCAAAAGTGAGAAAACTCTGATTTGCCTACCAATTCTCAGCCTCCATAAGTTATAGAGTGTCTGGGAGCGAGGACAAAGCATGCTTCCCTCGCCCTGGTGAGATCGCGGTGTACGAGAGTGCGCTATCCGGGGGACTGAGATTTCCCATTGCTCCTCCTATTAGAGGTGTCCTGAGCCGGGCTAAACTAGCCCCTGGATAGCTCATGCCCAACTCGTGGGGTATTCTTATAAGTTGTGCTTCCCTGTGCAGGCTGCTACAGACAAGGAGGAAATCTTGACCCCTGAAGACTTCATTTTTTGCTATAAGATAACTAAGAGTGAGAGCTCAGGCTGGTATTACTTCTCAGCTCGAGACGGTATGTCCCACAACCTCCTGGTCTCCCACAAACGCTAGAAGGAAAATTTTTTCTTTGTGTATGGCAAGGGTATGGAGATCGCCTACTGAGAGGATGTGACCGACCAGACCCCTCGCATTCCCAGACAATGGGGCAGACCAAGTAGGAAGGGTAAGCGGCTTTGGTGCTTTTATGCTTGATCCCTTCTTAAGGTAGTGGTCTGACCATCACCCGTTTTTCTTTTGCTCAGCACGTCTTCCTGTGCTAGAGGACGAGTCGAGGGAATGCCGTTTAATGAGGGTGAGGGAGCACCCAGTCAAGAATTGGGCGCCCCTTGTAGCTGGTGAGAGTTTGGCGGCCTATCTCTTAGGTCCAGACCCTTCTATCGAAGCCCTTCGCACTGAGAGGAGTGAGTCTGGTATGTCTGTTGCAGCTGCTTTCTAATGCAAGTGCACTGATTCTTGCTTTATGTGCTTTGCAGGACAGGAATCAAACATAGGCTTCGACAAGAGGAGCATGGGGTCTTCTGCAAAGAAGAAGTTTGAAGAAATGGAGAAGGCAAGGGCCGCTGGAGAGAGGCCTAGCAAGCGCCACCGACCCAGCTCTGGAGGCAGGACTGTCAAGCAATCCCCTGATAAGGGTTCCGCGGTGGTCGGCACTCCCGCGGTAGCTAAGGCTTCAACTGCTGCCAAGGCATCTGGTCAGCCATCCAGGGCTAGCACCAGAATGCCTCCACCTGCTGCCAAAGCACCCACTGACCCTCCAACCCAAACACAGCAAAGCGAGCCCTTCATTGTGGAAGATGTCCAGGTTGCTTAGGTGAGGATAAAGCAATTCATCAGTATGGAGGACGTGGGGCCCCTTGTTGACTAGAACAACGCCCAACTGACAAGGAGTATGAACCATGATGCTGTCAAGGTGAGGACTCTAGCCATCTTTTGTTTTTCATCTAACTGCTCGTGTTTATTGGCACTAACCCTGTCCTCCTGTTGCAGTTCCATGTGAAAGCGCTCTGCGTGTCTACCCGCCTGAAGGCGAGGACGACTGAATGCTCTAATAAGGGCCAAGTTATTGAGACCCTGACCAAATCTATCAGCGATCTGAAGAAGAAGGTCAAAGATGCTGAGGAATCCCAGGCGGTTACCGAGGCGGAGAAGACTGCCATGCTGGATGAAGTGTCTGAGCTCAGGAAGAAGGTGAAAACTCTGACTTTTGATGATCAAGCCTTTGGGGCAGTCAAGGACTCCCTTGCTTTGAGGGTAGCTGAGCTGGAGGGGCAGTTAAAAAATGCTCGCGACAGTGCTGTAGAAGAGTTTAAAGCTGGGGTGGCCTTCCAAGACGAACTCAGCGAGGCCTACATGGAAGGTTTCGTTGATGCTAAGGTCACAGCCAAGAAGCTTTTCCCAGACCTCGACCTTTCTACCTTGAAGCCATCTGATGACACTAGGTCCAATGCACCTGGCGTTGAAGACTAGACCCCTGCAACAGAAGAGGGAGATGAAGCCCAATCCTGATTTCATCAGAAGACCCACAGCACTGGTAAATTTTTTTTTTTTTTTTTTGTAACCGCTCTAGATTAATAAAACTTTGCTTCACCAATTTTTCGTGTTCTTGCGTCTGAACGTTTTGTGATCAGCAGTCTTTGTGAATTTTTTGATCGTCTCCAAGGGATTATAGTCACTCTGAGCAGCAGGATGACCTGACCATCGTGCTAAGTTGGTTTGAGAATCTTAAAATGTTAAGTCTTGGGGACTGCTCAATTGGACAAGGTAGTATTGCGGCCTTTTGGCTTCGTTAGTCAGTCTTAGGGACTGACCAGTTGGGCTTAGTAGCCTTGTGACGTTTCGGCTTGTCTGGTCAACCTTGGGGCCTGACCATTTGGGCTTAGTAGCCTTGTGGCTTTACGGCTTGTCTGGTCAGTCTTGGGGATTGACCAGTTGGGTTTAGTAGCCTTGTGGCCTTTCGGCTTGTCTGGTCAGTCTTGGGGACTGACCAGTTGGGCTTAGTAGCCTTGTGGCCTCTCGGCTTGTCTAGTCAGCCTTAGGGATTGACCATTTGGGCTTAGTAGCCTTGTGGCCTTTCGGCTTCTCTGGTCAGCCTTGGGGACTGACCAATTAGGCTTAGTAGCCTTGTGGCCTTTTAGCTTATCTAGTTAGCCTTGGGGACTGACCAGTTGGGCTTAGTAGCCTTGTGGGTCATGCGAGTAGACAATCATTTTGGGGGCCTCAAAGAGCGAAAATCTCATTAAAGAATGCTGGTTACATAAAAAATAGTACTTTCTCAGGTGTTCAGCATGCCAAGGGTTGGGGAGCTCTTTGCCGTCGACTCCGGTTAGCCAGTAGGTCCCTTTCTTGGAAAAACCCTTGACTATGTATGGCCCTTTCCAATTTGGCCCGAGTTTGCCATCACTGGGCTTTCTGGTAGACTGACTGACCCTTTTGAGAACCAGATCTCCTACTTTAAACACCTTGGGTTTCACTCTGGCATCGTGATACCTACGCATCCTTTGTTGATAGGCAGCTACTTCCACGACTGCTTGCATCATTTTCTCTTCAAGTAGCTCTATGCTTACCTCTAGGGCTTCGCTATTGGCCTCGGCCTCGAAATGTTCGACCCTGGGACTATACAGGCCTATCTTCACCGAGAAGACCGCTTCAGACCCAAAAGTTAGGGAGAAAGGGGCGTGCCCTGTTGCGACCCTTTCTATTGTTCTATAGGCCCGCAGAATATTAGGAAGCTCCTCCGCCCATAAGCCCTTCGCCTGCTCCAACTTTGCCTTGATGCTTTTGAACAGTGTTCGATTGGTGACTTTGACCTGGCCATTGGCTTGGGGGTGCTCTGGGGAAGAGAAGTGATGGTTGATCTGGAGGTCTGAACACATCTGACTGAACTAACCGCCCTTGAATTGTTTCCCGTTGTCTGTGATGACTACATTTGGGATACCGAACCTACATATGATGTTCTTCCATAGGAAATTCTTCATTTTCTGCTCAGTGATGGTGGCGACCGCCTCAGTTTCGGCCCACTTTGTGAAGTAGTCAACAGCTACCACCGCGAACCAGGTCTGGCCTTTCCCCAAAGGTAAAGCCCCCACTATGTCTATTCCCCACTGGGAGAAAAGCCAGGGGCTCTGAATTGGCGTTAGTTCATGGGCCGGTTGTCTTAGGATGTTGGAAAATCTTTGGCACTTGTCACATTTTCTTACAAACTCTTGGGCGTCCTTCTCCATTGTGGGCCAATAGTAGGCTGCTCTGAGAATCTTCTTAGCTAAAGCTCTCCCTTCTGAGTGGTTGCCGCACACCCCTTCGTGCACCTCTCTCATGATGTAATCAGCGTCTGTTTTTTCTGCACACATTAGCCAGGGCATAGTGTGTCCCCTTTTATACAGAATGTTGTTTATTAGGGCGTACCTGCTGGCCCTATACTGAATCCTTCTTGCCTCAACTTTGTCTACTGGTAAGGACCCTTGCTCCAAGTAGTTTCTAATTGGTGTTGCCCATTCCACTTCTTGTTCTACCTGCAGTATTTCTGGGTTCTGAATGCTTGGCGAATCCAGCACTTCCATGGGTACTCCAGAGTAGTTCTCCTGAGATGAAGCAATCCTGGCCAGTCGATCTGCCTCCTCGTTCTGCAGTCTTGGTACTCTTTCTAGTAGTATTTTGGGAAATTTTCTTGCCAGACCTTTAGCCATCACACAATACTCCAGCATCTTTTCTCCTCTGGCCTCGTACTCTCCTTTGACCTGTTCCACCACAAGTTGAGAGTCGCTCCGTACCAGGACGTGCTTTGCCCCTATTTACCAAGCCATTTGGAGTCCAGCAATCAAGGTTTCATATTCAGCCTCATTGTTGGAGGCGGGTGTCGCGCCCAGATTTTTCGCGCCCGAGGAATACTCACCCAAGCGGGAAAAATGCTGTACTCTCTCGTTAGAACTCACCCTCCTAAAAGAATGAGTGCGACTAGGTTTGAATTGAAAACAGGTTTGAATAAAGGGCTTTTGAAAAAGATTCGGAGTCGTCACCTAACTTGATTAAGGTGAGTTAGGTCACCTAAAACTAAGCATAATCCAAAAACTACACTTAGGGTTTTTGAAAAACAATTTTGGAAAACATCCTCAAGAGAGGGTTTTTTAGGAAAACAGGTTGTTTGGCAACCTTTGGAAAACATTTAGCCCTTTTTTTGAAAAATAACTCCTTTTTGGTCTTTGAAAACAGTGATCTAGGTTCGGAGGTTGGTTACGTGTAGGGAAGACGTACTAAGCTATCACCCTACCCCGCCCTTTCGGTACCTACATGTCAATCTACCCTAGATTCACCTATGAGAGTCTTCGACTAACTATAGTTCAATCCTATCCATTTTAGAAAAATAATGTTTGAATAGAAACTAACATGATGCATGGTATGCAAGTGTAAGGAAAGAGATTTGAAAAATAGATTTGAAAAGAGATTTGAAGAGATAGAATTGAAATTGAAAAGTTTAAAAATTTGGAAGTAGAAATTTGGAAATAGGAAGTTTGAAAGTAGATGAGAATTTGAGATTTGAAAAGATTTTGAAAACCGCACCCATGAGGGTGGAATTGAAAGTTTGAAAGGTATTGTGACCGCACCTATGAAGGTTGCCTACGTATCCCCTTAGGGGAATCAGGTCAGTCGTAGTTCGGACAAGAGTCCGATTGAAAATCGATTGATTTGAAGAAAGAGATTCGATTGGAAGATTGAAATTTGAATTTGATTTGAGATTAGAAGAGGAGATTGGAAATTGAAATTGAGAAGATTGGACTTTGATTTGAAAAGATAGATCTTGGAAAAACTTGGTTTTGGAAAAATGGAGGTTTAGGAAACCTAAACTTAGGAAAGATAGGAGACCTAGGAAGGACCCAAGAGTTTAAGAAAGATTGGATTGGAATGTTGGATTTGGAAGATTTGGAAAGATTTGGAAACTTGGAATTTAGGAAAGATTTAGATTAGGAAAGTTTCGAATTAGGAAAGTTTCATTTTTGGAAAGTTTTGAATTAAGAAAGTTTCATTTTTGGAAAGTTTTGAATTAGGAAAGTTTTAGGTTTAAGAAATGTTCGAAATTAGGAAAGGTTAGAATTAGGAAAGTTTTGAATTAAGAAAGTTTTGAGTTTTGGAATGTTTGAAAAAAAGGACGTTTTGAATTTGGAAAGCTTTGAAAACAAGGAAGTTTTGAAAATAAGAAAAGTTTCGTTTTAGGAAAGGTTTGAAAAAGGAAAGTTTTCAACTTAGGAAGTGTTTGAATTAAGAAAGGGAAAGTTTTGAATTAAGAAAACTTCATTTCAAGGAAAGTTTTGAAGAAGGAAAGGTTTTGAAAATAAGGAAGTTTTGAAAATAGGAAAGTTTTGGATTTGGAAATATGTTGGAGTTTTGGAAAGTTTAGAATTTAGAAAGGTTGGAAGTTTAGAAAGATTTAACTTAAATAGGAAGTTTAGAAAGGACTCCAACATGGGCATTTTGAACTTCGAGGGTAAGGGCATCCTCATTACCGCTAGTGTGAATGGCTGTCGTGCCCAGGTTTTTGGGTGTCCAATGTCCTTTCGGTTTGGAGACCCTAAAGCACAGAACTCTGTCACTAGAACTCGTCCTCCTAAAAGGACAAGTGCGACTAGGTTTGAAAATTGATTTAAGTTTAAAAATTGATTTGACTAAGGGCTTTTTAGAAAAATAGGAGTAGCCACCTAACTTGATAAAGGTGAGTTAGGGCACCTAAAACTAAGCGTTAATCCGAAGATTAAACTTTGAGTTTTTGAAAAAGGTTTTTGAAATCTCCCTCAAGAGAGAGTTTTTAGAAAAATAGGTTGTTTGGCAACCTTTTGGAATGTTTAAGCCCTTTTTGAAAATAACTCCATTTTGGTCTTTTGAAAACAGAAATCTAAGGTTCGGGGGTTGGTTATGTGTAGGGAAGATATCCTAAGATCATCACCCTATCCCGCCCTTTCAGTACCTACATGTCTAATCACCCTTGATTCACTCACTAGAATAACCGGTTACCATTGTCCACTTAATATCCACTTTAGAACTTTGAAAAAAGGATTTAGTTATCACTTTTTGGATGAATAATACATGATGCAAGTTTTGGAAGAAGTTTAAAAATAATGAAGGTTTTGAAAGAGTTTGGAATAGAAACTTTGAATTGATTGGAATTTTTGAAAAAGGGATTGGGGTTTAAATAAAAGTTATGACCGCACCATTTTAGGTTGCCTACGTATCTCATTTGGCGAGAATCAGGTCAATCGTAGTTCGGGCAAGAGCCCGATGGAAAATAGGCGCATTAGGGCCTTTGGAAGGTTTAAAGACACTTTGGGGTCTTTGGAAAAGTTTAAGACACTTTGAGGTCTTTGGAAGTTGAAAACTCTTTATGGTCTTGGAAGTTTTGACTTGAAATTGGATGGTGGAGTGTTTTGAAAATGTTTTTGGATCAACTTGAGGGAGTTTTGAAAAAATGCTTTGGCACGTCTCAAGAGAGCTTGGAAGTGTTTTTGAAGCCTTGTTTTGAAAACCTTGGAGGCATTTTTTTGATGAATTGATTTTTGAAAGTAGTTTTTGGAAAGGAATAAGGGTTTGAAATTCTAATATGGACAACCTTGGAGATTGTTCTTGATTTATCACTTCTCCTTGGAATCCCTAGCCATGAGAGTGCTAGAGACACCTTAGGTTTGTGACTCTTTGAAAACATTTTTGGAAAGGTCTTGAAGAGGGAATGTAAGAACATTTGAAGAATTTATGGAGTTGGTTTTTGAAATCAAAAGAGTATGAGGTTTTGGAAAAATAGGTTATGAGGATAGTTTAAAATTGAATGATCATTTAGGAAAGGGTTCAAGAGTTGAAACCTTTGAAGTTCACTTAACCTAGGTTGGATTAGACTAGGGTTAGGGAGAACCTAAGGTTAAGAAGACTACGGGTTAACTAACTAGGGTTAAGTCAACCTAGGGTTAGGCAACTAGGGTCAAGTTAACCTAGGGTTAGGTAACTAGGGTCAAGTTAATCTAAAGTCGGTCAACTACGGTCAAGTCAACCTAGGGTCAAGTTAACCTAGGGTTAGGTAACTGATTACACTCTAAAAGTGTAATCATAAGCCCTTAAATTGCATATTGTTAGATTTATATTGTAGTTAATTATCTTGTTTTAGTCTAATAAATGATTTATTGTGTATTTTTGTGTATTTTGTAGGTTTTGGAGTGAAAACAACAAATAAGAGCCAAAATGACAGAAGACCGTCCAGACAGTACGTCCGGATGGTACAACCGTTCGAACGGTTGGTGCGTTCAGACGGTACGTTCGGACGGCTGAAAGACCGTTCGGACGGTGCGACAAATGGCGGAGTTCCGGAGTCGAGTTTTCCCGTTCGAAGCCAATCCAGAGTCGTGATTTTGCGTCCGAAGACCGTTCGGACGGTAAAACAACCGTTCGGATGGTGAAATAAGCGTCCGGACGCACTGTCCGGACGCACTTTGAACGCGCGTCGGACGCACTTTGGACGGAGAGTGCAGATTTGCCCTAAAATGCTAGCCGCGATCGAGAAAAAAAGGGGGGGGGGGTTGGTTTTTGGTTAGATGGAGAATTAGTTTTTGAGTTTTGTAGAGGGTTTTTGATAGTTTTGATAGTTAGGAGTAGATTTTTGGTAGATTGGCTATGGGAGATCTTCATTCAAGGTTGGTTTTCCATTTGTTCTTCATTTATTAGTGTAGATTTATTTCTTGTAATTTTATTTGTAATTTTCTTTGTTATGTTGTAATTTTTTTATATTTCTCTTGTAGTTTTCTTGTACCCAAACTCTTTTCATTTCTTTTAAGTAAATGCTAATCCTTGTATGCTTCATTTTCATTTGTATGCTTTTATTATGAGTTTAATTAGCTAGTTTTTAGATTGGGTTCAAATGTGAAAATCACCTAAATAATCCAAGGAATTAAATGGAGGCATCTCAGGAAATAATTGCTATATTTTCCTAGAATTTCATTCTCAACAATTGATAGAAGATAACTTAGAAAACCTAGGTTATTGACTATGTTTGGCTAATCAATGCACAAACCACAAATTTGGTATTGACTAAGTTAAATCGATGGTATTAACCTTTGACTCCCCATGGAACATGTATCTAATTTAAATTGCTTGAGAATAATCGGCTTTCAAAGCTAAATCCTCCGAATTAAGCGCACTTAAATGTCGTGTTTGATTTGAGTTATTAACCCCATTGGAAACCTTGGATGAAATTGAGTGATTGGATCATTTGAGCCCAATTTTCTTTTAATTACTTTAATTTTATTTTCACTTTGTTTTACTTTAATTGTCTAGTGTTAATTGCTTTAATTTCCATTACATTAGATTAGTAATTCAAAACCATCATCAAAACCTAAAACATTTTCAGTCTTTTTTATTTTCCCTTTTTATTTTAGATTCAATGCCCCTCTTTAATTGCAAATCGATCCTTGGTTAGCTTGGTGTGAGTTGAGTGCTAGAGCCTATATTTGGCTAGGTCCCTTGAGAGAGAACGATACCGGATTACCGGTTTATACTTCATCGCGACCCCCATACTCTTGCGGGGTGCTAACTCTATTTTGTAGGAATACCGCATTACGGAGGCGAACCAGTAACTAGGGTCAAGTTAACCTAAGGTCGGTCAACTAGGGTCAAGTCAACCTAGGGTCAAGTTAACCTAGGGTCAAGTTAACCTAGGGTCAAGTTATCCTAGGGTCAAGTTAACCTAAGGTTGGATTGGAAGTTGGTTTTGAAAATTAGTTTAATACATTTTTGGAGAGAGTTTTGGAAAACACAACATATTATACAATGGATTTTGATAGGCCATCTTTTTTAAGATCATTTTCATAAAAATTTTGACTCTAGTTAAGAGTAGGGTTTGTATGGTTGGTGATTGGAGACCATTCCAAGGAAGGTTTCTTCATGGCCATTATAACCACTATCTTGACAAGAATACAAGGGTTCAAAAATTAACATAATGATGGTAATTTTTAGAACGTCATTTTTATGCAAAGATGGAGAGAATGCATTTTTGAAATCATCTTTGAGGAAGGATTTTGAAAACCATTTTTCAAGGGAACAATTCCATCAAGAGAGGGTTCATATGGCCAATAAAAAGGGAGACCACTCAAGAAAGGGTTCCATGGGGCCATTCCAACCCCTAAACTTGAGAGAATGGAAACCATAAAAATCAAAGGATTTGAACATCATTCTTAGGCGATCATAAGGAGAAAAGGGGACCATTTTAACAATTTAGGGGTCTTATGGCCAATATAAAGGGAGACCACTCAAGAGAGAGTTCCATGGGGCCATTTTAACCACTAAATTTGATAAGATGAAAACCTTGAAAATTAGAGAGTTTGAAAGCAACCTTTGTGCAAGTCGAAATGTAATGATGCAAAAGTGTGAATTAGGAGGTAGTGAGGGATTTTCTAAGGCATAACTCCTAAAGTCTCATCCTAAACTTCAAGAGGCCAACTCTTGGAACAATTTTTAAGGGACATGTAGAACTTGGAAATGTCATAAAATTAAGAGCAATGCAAACATTGTGGAATATGGCAATAAACATAAAATGAAGCCAAGCATATAAAGCATGATCAAAATAATAATATGTAAGGGGTCATGATTCACATACAAGGCTTTTAGGCTTCACCATAAAACAAGGGGCTCTTAGGTCATACCATCTTAAAGTAGGCTAGTGAGAGGTCTCCCTACACGGTGGCTCTCACTCGCTTTCCTCTAGGCATGATCTAGGAGCCCTCTTGGCTCGAGCATGCAAGAAAGGGGGGTTGAAGATGGGGATTAAAATAGAGAATAGCCTAAGTAGGCTAGAAGGGAGAAGAGAAGAGTGGGGGAGAGCACAAATATAAAAGGGATACCACCTTTTGCCTTCAACACTCTTGTAATCTTCAATGGATGTCTTGATTGGAGCTTAAGTGACTTCAAGAAGGCTTGAGAGGCTTGAGTGGAGTGTATAAGTGTGTATGAGGCTTTATGTATGGAGTGTATAGGCTTAGGAGAGGTAGAATCTAACCTAAGTATTGGAGGGGAGGAATATATATAGAGATTCGAGTTTCTGGAGTGATTTCAGCAGAATTTCGTATAAATTTCGGACCTAGAATATGCAAGGGGGGAGGCCTCTATTTATAGGCAATCTGGAACAGACCATGCGCATGTGTTACATGCGCAGGTACTGTTCCATTGCCAAAATAACACGTGGCACCCTATGTACTGGTTAAATCTCGACCGTTGATCGAAAGTCGGTCGATTTGAACAAAATTTGAGCGCATGTAGCATACGCTCCATCACTGGGAAGATTTGTCCAAACTTTACCTCGATAATTGGGCTAACCGGGAAGGTTCTAGGGGAATCGATCGCACTCGGGATGTTCTTCTAGTGCAACCGATGAACTTTCATGTTTTCGAAGAGTTTGAATTATGTTCAGAAGCGTGGGATATCGTCTTGGGAAGCGTGCCAAAAAGGACACTTTTGTGGAGCGTCTGTGATACGCTCCGTGTGTGTTCGAAAGTAGCTGTTTTCATTTGATGTGATCGAGGCCTTTGAGAAGCGATCTATTCGATCGAACCGTTCTGATAGAAAGTACTCTGGAAATACTTTCTAGAATTCCCAAATTTATGTATTTCTCAAGTCGTTTGACGGTGCGTTTTGATTAGGGAATCGAAGAAAAAGTTAACGTTGGCAGAGCGTTTGCGAGACGCTCCAGGGGTTGCTAACAGTCATGGTTTGCACACCGTACGATGGAGGGCTTCGGGGAGCGATCTATTCAATCGAACCGTATCAACGGAAAGATCTATGGACGAGTGTT
This sequence comes from Euryodendron excelsum, assembly GCA_033060915.1. Taxonomy (NCBI): domain Eukaryota; kingdom Viridiplantae; phylum Streptophyta; class Magnoliopsida; order Ericales; family Pentaphylacaceae; genus Euryodendron; species Euryodendron excelsum. The sequence continues at coordinate 4,291,448 of CM065390.1, forward strand.
CGGGAATTCCCTGATTTACGCATTTCTTAAGTCAATTGACGGTGCATTATAACCAGGGAATTGGAGGAAAAGACAATTTAGGCAGAGCGTCTGCGAGATGCTCCGGGGAACTTTTATCGCGTCGTGTGAGTTTAGTGTCGTAGGGTGTTCCTTGGGTTAAACAAAGGCGTGCGGTGAAATCCTTTGTTCGAAACCCCAAGGCCGGTGCTGTTTCGGGGTGTTTTTGGCTCCTAGGGGCAAAACGGTCATTTTAACCGGAGTTGACTGGAAATGATCAGGAATGGTCTGGTATATTGTGTTAGGCGTGTAGGGCTGTTCAAGGATGGTTTTGAGAGAGTTTGTTGCCGTTTAGCGGGGTTCGTGCCGTGCTGAGTCGTTTAGGGCAAAATGGTCATTTTGACCAAAGTGAGCCGGAATAGGACCGGATTTGGACCAAATGGCGTGCAGGGGACACCCGATAGTTTGACAACATTATGGAAGGATGGACTTATCGTTTTGAGGGATTTTGAACTTTCCCAAAACGTGCCTAGAGGCCCAAAGGGCAGATTTGGTTATTTTTCACCGAGTCGGGCTAGCAGGTGCCGGTGTTGAATTAGGTGTTGGTTCCCGAGATTGCCCAGTCTCGGAAAACTACCTGTGCGGTGTTGGTCTCTAAGAACGCCTAGTCTTAGAGAGCTATCTGTAGGGTGGTGTTGGTTCCTGAGAACGCCTGGTCCCAGAAAGCTACCTGGAAGGGTGGAGTTCATCTCCGAGAATGCTTGGTCCCGGAGAACTACCGAATGACGGACATTCTACATTGGCAGGCTAGCAGGCGCCAGAAGTGAACCGTCTAGAATCTTTGATGAGGTGTTGGTCCCTGAGACCGCCCGATCCCGGGAAGCTACCTGGATGGCGTTGGTTTCTGGGAACGCCTGGTCCGGAAAACTGCCTGGAATAATGGTGCTTAAGGCTCCAGCAGATCCTTGTGGGCCCAAGAAGCGACCAGTTGATTGGATTGGAGATTGAAAGGCTTATCTTAAGCCTACACGTATTGTGATGTTGGAAACCGAATCTGGTCGGGCCGGAGATTGTTGAGCGGGCAAAAATGGGGTGCTTACAACGGCATGTTTGTCCGGTTTCCCAACTCTTCTACCGTGCTGGAGCCTTTTTCTTTCACCGCCACAATCAACCCAACTAGTTTGGCCTGCATTTCCTTCAACTGCTCATCCCACATTTGGTGAGTTTCGCTAGTGTGCTCTGGAAGCACCACTGTCGCTGCTTTAGACCGGTCGACGTGGCTCTGTTCTTCGTCGACGTGGAATCCGGCCCCTCTCAGGGGAGGGTTCTCTCCAGTAAGCGCTGGGTCCTCTGCTCCCCCGCCGGCGTCGCCTCCTTGGTTCCTTGCCGCAGGCTGGTTTGCAGGCACCGGTGGGTCCTCTAGCGGTGGTGGATCCACTATCACCGGTGCCTCCAGTGGCGGTGGCAATCTCCTCTCCAACTCCTGATTTCGAGACTGGAGCTGATTCATAGAGGCCATCATTTCGATGATCTGCTGCTCCAAGGCAGCGATTCTGGTGGTGCTTTGTTCCTCCATTTCTCCGTCTAACCTAATTGATGCAATACCAAATCGAGTCAAGGCCATGAAACGATCAAAGTGTTATTCCCACAGACGGCGTCAACTGATGATGCAATGAATTTGTATGCCTTTCCCGATCTCTGATGCAAAACTATTTGGTTGATGGATCCTCCTACTTGGGATACCGGTGTGGTGCCTGCCAAAGACACTCTGATGCCAAAGTTAGGCTAGAGATAGATGGGCAGAGTAACAGTATTCAGGGTTAATGAGCCTCGTACCTTCTTGGAGGTAATGGCTGCCCTTCTTATAGGAATGTTAGCTTGGATCGTGGGTACCTTCATGGGATAGCAAATCGTGCCCCCTAGTTATGCCTCCAACCTCGTGGGAATGTATCGTGCCTTGATATTAGGCTCCATAGACCATGCCCTCGCTCGTGGGGGAACCATGCCCATCATGGGATCGTGGGAGCTGATCGTTAGGCGAGAATCTCAGGGTGTTTTAATGGCGGCATCTGGTGCATCACTAGAGCTTTGTCGCTTCGCCTGCTAGTAGGCCTAGCCCAAGAGGGGAAGAGGAGGCCGGGTCTGAAAATGTGAGCCAAGCTGATCTGGTCTGTCCATACAAGGAGCAAACCAGCTGCATTTGTATTATTTGTATTATCACAATATAACATGGATAAAGAAAAAATCTAAAACTCAAAATAAAAAGTAACGTTAATATCGTAATAGTTATTTGTACTAAAGATATTTTTTATAATTAAATATAATTTGAATATTTAAAAATTTTATAATATAATTGGGACGGATTGAAAATAAGGTGACCTAAATTCTACTCATCCTAAACCTATATTAAATTTTGTTCTTTTTTCATAATTCGCTTCTAATATGTTTATTCATGCTTTAAATTTTTTTTTATTAGGACTATTTCGAGTTGAATTGCCAATTTGCCACCTCTATCTGTAATCCTTCAGCAGCTGTGTGAGCGTCACATGGGACACCAGCCACTTCCCTTGTTACCTTCCTCTGCAACTTTAAACTAAACCAAATAAGGAAAATGTAAGAAAAGGACATTCCAAGTGGGACCCACTTGACAAAGGTTTTTTCAAATGGGGAAAGGGCACGTGATGCACGCGTTTTCACGGGAAAACCAACCGGGCTCTGAGCGGTTACTAACTGTCCGGACGGGGTTTCGTCTTTTAGTTAAGAGGTGTCAACTTCCCAAAAAAAGTATCTTTTGTTTCTATGTGCCACGTCATCTCCAGACGATTACTTTGAGCCACCTGTCGTCCGTACTGCTACCATGCAGCTTCCTTGCGGCGCTCTACAAATCTGAATTAGTCGCCGATTTTTTTATCCACTCCATCCCTCGGCACTTTTCATTTTTTTTTTCTATTCTTTTTTTGGCAAAAGTTATTGAGTTTAATTTTGATGAATTAACAGTATAAATTTTTTATTTAAGTAGATATTAAAATACGATATGTGTTCATAAATTTTACTTTTTACATTGTTCAAGATTTGAAAAAACAAGTATTGTATTTTGGTGCCTGCAAGTTTAAAAAATTTTAAAATATTAGTGTGTATAAATTAAACCCATAATTTTTTTTTCTCTTTAATTACTATCCTATCGCATACAAATACAATCCTCTACTTCTATGTGGAGTTTCATAAACTTTAACCATTCAGTTTTATTCTATTTATTTTATGTGTTTTCTTTTTTCTCTTGAGTTGGTTTTACTTAATTCTCAAATAACTTTCTATATTATTGGACAAGCAATAAAATTTTATGCCTAATCACTTTCTTTACTTAATTTGTATAAATTAACTAAAGGATTATAACGTTCTAAAACTATGAATGACAAAATTGTTTTCACCCTATCTAATCTTACCTAAAAAAAGAAGAGGAAGAAGAAATAATAAGGATTGTGTTGTTGTCTGGTAGGTTTTTTTTTTTTTTTTTTTTTTTTTGCTTATTCTTGGTCATTTTCTTTCCCCAATGTTGGATTTTTTTTATTTTCGTTTTTTTTTGGTGTTGAATTTCAATAATAGAACTTTTAATCTTTACAAATAAAAATATAAAATCGTTGAACCAGCTCAACTTGTGTAATCGCCGAGGAATTTGCCCCCCGGAACGGCAACATAAAACAGAATTTCCGTGTTGTATTTTTTGACTCTTGACTCTAGCAGCTACATTACTCGAGAAAGGATAAGGGGTTGTATTGGGTTTGTAGTTGTACTCAATCATCACTCATAATCAGTCAAATCATAACTTGCCACATCACCCTCACAAAACCACGTGTTCTACACACATACTTAAAGCACAAAACCAGCTGTTCTCGCTTTTTCAATTGGCGGCAACCGTGGCCGTCCCGCGCCGCCCCCACCCAGCGGCTTATCAGTTTCCGTGTTCGCGTCTAAAGATAAGATATATATTTATATTATATATATAGTGAATGATATATTAATGTATAGTCAGAACCATATGAAAATAACTTTGTTCAGATTGACCCCTTGTGCCCCAAAAGCAAACTCAACTTCAGAAATCATCCACTCAAACTATTATGGATATGTTTTCTCACTTTTCTGACCCACTCTCTTGTGGCTCTGTTTTCTGGTCAAGCGACACGCCGGAATCTTCGTCGGCATCCGATGGTGCCAGTGCCCGGCCTGCCAACTTCTCGGACGAGGAGGTGTTGTTAGCTTCCAGCCACCCGAAGAAGCGCGCCGGAAGGAAGAAATTCCGGGAGACTCGCCACCCTGTGTACAGGGGAGTGAGACGGAGGAACTCCGGCAAGTGGGTCTGCGAGGTGCTCGAGCCGAACAAGAAGTCGAGGATATGGCTCGGGACATTCCCAACTGCCGAGATGGCGGCGAGGGCTCACGACGTTGCGGCAATTGCCTTAAGAGGCCGCTTGGCCTGTCTGAATTTTGCTGACTCGGCTTGGAGGTTGCCCGTTCCGGCGTCGGCAGACCCTAAGGACATTCAGAAGGCGGCGGTGGAAGCAGCAGAAGGGTTTCGGCCGTCGGAATTCAATGGGGTTTCTAGTGAGGAAGCGAAGCCTGAGGACATGGCGGAGACAATGCCGGGGAAAGTGTTCTTCATGGACGAAGAGGCGGTTTTCGGCATGCCGGGATTGCTTGCAAACATGGCAGAAGGGTTGATGCTACCTCCACCTCACTCTGTAGGATATGGGTACTATGGAGATGAGATGGAAGTTGATGCTGACGTGTCCCTATGGAGTTACTCAATTTAATTTAAGTTCTGGCACTTTGGCTTGTTAGAGAGAATTTTTTAAGCCGGACTTTAATTTTTTATAAGTCCGGATATACCTATATACATATAGGTCATAGGCATATGTATATGTGTCTATAAGCAGTGAGAAAAGAATGGAAAAAGGACAGTCAAGCAAAGATTGTGTGCCCTATAAACTATCAGGGTTTGCTTCCCTTTGTTTACTCAATAGGCAACGGCTTGTAGTGAAGGCAACTTCATGTAGGAGTGTATATATGTAAAAGTTTGAAAGACAATTTGTCATAAAGGATGTCAAATATTACATAGTGTAGATTAGCTTATTTACTAACTTTTGCTTTTTTACTAGCTTTTAACTTCTAAACTTCAATAAATAAATAAAAAAACATATAAATTAAACAATTAACAGATAAATAAACTAATCCAAACCAGCCACTAGAGAGGTGCCATATATTTCTTGGCACAAGGACGTCAACTATACCAGTGAACCATGCAACTAATGCCACTAAAAGGCGGAAGAGATGAAACTAGTAGTGGACAAGACATATTAATGATGACTTTTGACATGCTACAAGACTTTATGACCTTTAAAGACAAGTTTTATGCTGTTACCTTCTCGTCGTGCTTTGCATATAACATATACTAACGTTTTTTTTTTTTGGAATAACCACAGTATCTTAGACATGGAATGTCCAACGCTAGACTAATCTGTGGCTTACGTCAGCCATGTTCTTAGCCAACACGTGGGAGTTAACATTTTAAACATATATAAAATAAAATAAATATAATTTCCCCAATCTCTCAATCGATTTCACTCTCTTCCAAGAATCTCTCTCTCTGCTGCATCGATTTCTCTTAGACCACTAGACCGGCCATGGATTTTCTTTCAAATTTCTCCCTCTCGCCCTCTCTTCCAAATTTCTCAGTTGTGGTGGATGGTTGAACCATCTTCTCCGTGAGTTTTTTTTTTTTTTTTTTGATTTGCAAACCCTAGCTTGACAAAGTCTTGGTAAAGCTCGAACCCTAGGTTTGATGAAGCTCCGTAGAGCTCCAATCAATGTTGAAATCTAAGGTATGATTATTATTTTTTCTAATTTAGTATTTTGTTAGTCGCTTGTATGATGGAGCTTTCGATTGTACCGCAATGAAGTCGCAAGTGTAGTTGCACAAATGACGATTCGCAAGAACTGTTGGAATCTCTGGCACGCCAAGCTGTCTATATGCCATGAAATACTTGAAGTTCTGAATTTTCATTCATCTTTTTGTTTTCTCAGTTTCGCTCATTTAAGTTTTCGAAATTTTGGTTTTATTATTTTCAATTTTTTTCTATTTCTTCTTGTTTATTGTCTCTGTTTTTTCTTTTTGCTTGCAGATTGCTATTTCACATTGCTATAGTGATTACTCCAATCTCTATTATTTTGTTGGAGATTGCTTCCCCTAGCTTATGGGAGAGAGAGCTAGCCAATTAAAATATGCATATGCAAAGCTAAAAGACGAGCTTCTCTTGTGTCCTGTTAAGAATACTTCGACCAGCAATTCTTTCACATAATGAATGGACTATAATTTTGTGGCTTCTGAATTTCTAATTATTATTAGGTGAAGTATTAAATTAGTGATAACCATGCACTAATTTAATGCTTCAATCTAGACAGTCAGAATTCTCAAGGAGAAAAAATGAAGGTTTGAGCTCTCAGAAGCGGGCCACTTGAGTGACATGACTTTTCTAATGAAGATCACCCTCTGAACCCTGGTAAGGCATGTGTTTGGCAACAACACTTTCAGGTAAATGCCTTCGCCATTTCGCCGCTACTGTTGCATGGTACAGACTGACATTTTTAACATATAATAAAATATAATCTCTCCTAATTTCTCAATCGATCCCTATCTGAAAAAAATATTCGCAATCAATCTCACTCTCTCCGGGAAATGTCTCTCCCTCTCCCTCTGTCTGTACTACGCTGTTCTCTCTGAGACCAGCCATGGATTTTATTTATCAGTTGTTGTGAACAGTTTGAACCGTCTTCTCTCTGTTGTTGCGGTCATTTTGTTTGGTTTCCAAACCCTAGGTAGACCGAATCGTGACAAAACTTGAACCCTAGTTTTGAGGAAGCTCCATAGAGCTCCAATCAATTCAGAAAGGTCAGGTATGTTTTTCTTTTTTCTTTTTTTTTTCAAATTTACAATTTTATGAGTTTCGTATGTGATATGAAGGAGCTTTCTATTATAACAGTTTGTGAGAACTATTGGAATCTCTGGCACACCGATCCTGCCTATAAGCCATCAAATACTTTCAATTTTGAATTATCATTCTTTCTTGTCTTCTCTATTTCGCTGATTTATGTTTACAATTTTTGATTTTTTATTCTCCTTTTGTTTTGCTTTCAGATTGCTATTTCGCAATGATCTATTGATTACTCCGATCTCTGTTATTTTTGTTGTTGATTTTCCTTTTTTCCAAAGATTTTTTTTTCCTTCTTCAGATTGGTTATTTAGATATTGAGGAAAAGAAATTTGGATTTTATGCATTGTTTCAACTGAATGAAACAGAGTTCTTGACAAGGAAAGAGCAAGATTAGTGGCATAGTTAACAAATCACGAAGGATGACTCATTCTCAAGGTAATAGTTTCACTTTAGCATTTTTTTATTTTAGGATTTGCAGATTGGCAGTCTTAACTGAACATGTATATATGAAATACAAAGTCATTCTTTTGATTCTTGATCTTCTGTCGAGATTTTTAAGCACTCTGCTGTTTAATCCATGCTTTAATTTCACCTGTCTTGATTGCATTGGGCCATCCAGAAAACTTACAAATGATTCAAGTCCAAATGTACCATCTAGAAAACTTACAAAGATGGCATTGAAATAGTGAAGGAGAAATTATATTCCTCTGGTGATGGGTATGGTGTTATTTTCTTCTTCAAATTGTGCTCTTGTTACCAAGAAAATAGGGTTTTTGCGACGGCTCCATGCCGTCGCAAATATTTATTAACGACGGCTGAGCGACGACATTGTAGGGGACACAAATGCTGGGGTCGCAAATACTTTTAGCGATGGCTTAGCAACGGCAGGGGAGACTTTTAGCGACGGCAAAGTACCCGTCGCAAATGGTGACGACAGCCTTGCTTTTTTTGCGACAACTGCATTGCCTTTGCTAATAGTATTGGCAACGGTTGTGAGCCGTCACTAATACAATTGCAACCATTACTTTTGAGGGTTTTACCGACCATAAATTCTTTTAGCGACAGTTTTTTAGTCGACACAAATAATCAACTAGATAATTAATTTTCTTTAGCGACAGAAATTCACTTTTAGCGACAGTCTTTGCAGTCGCTAATACTTTTTTAAATGGAAATTTTTTTTTATTCATACCGGAAGTATTTTTGTTATTTCATCTAATAAAATGTACATTTAATATGATCAAAAAAATAAAATTCATGCATTCATTAAAACAAAAACACTTAAAAAAAGGACTTAACAAAATTAATATATCATTTTAACATCTATATATCGAAACAAACCACCAAAATCCAAAATAAAAACAAAGTACATAGTCTCTCACAAAAGAATAACCTAAATCAAGAATCCATTGTCTTCCACCAAAATTCAAAACAAAACCAAAGTACATACATAGCCTCTCCTAAAAAGAATGACCCAAATTTAGAATTCATACAACAAAAAACAGTTTTTAGTCTATTACAAAATAAGCCAACACAAAAATACCATCCACCTATTCTTTATGAATAACCTGAAAAGAAGAAAACATAAAAATGTTAAATATGACAATAACACAATAAAGAAAATTAATAGATATGCATGTAATATATGGACTTATTGAAATAAAAATGTAATTTACATTACGAGAATACCAAGCTATATGTCGGCTGACAGATTCTCCAACAATCGTAATGCCTTTGCGAGGCCGTTCTAATAAAGCGTTAGGTTTTCGAGCATTTTGAACAAAAACTTTGCAGTAATTTGACAGAGTTCCTAGCTCGTTTGGGACTTTTAGTACCCAAACGGCTCAAAAAAACACTTTAATTAATAACTAGACATTATTGATTGCAAGACAAATTGTTCATTTTGAATAGAAATGAAGCTAGTTAAAAAACCCACATTAATTACATTTACTGGTCACAAGGAAATCGACACACTGCATAACAAAAGGCAAACAAAATGCTGGCTGGCTTGAACAAAATTAATCGTGCAAGCAAATGAAACAATAAGAACAACAGAAAAAAAATTGGTACCTTTCGTGGAGCCGTAAGAGTACCATCAACATCAAACAAAGCAATTAATCCAGGCTTCCTTGCTGCCATTATAGTATTCAATATTTTCTACCCACAAAACCACAAATTTGAAAAGCTTGATTTAGAAGTTCTTGTATTCCACGAACTGAACTCAATGAAGTTTAAACAGCTATTTATCAGAAGAAATGCAGTGAGTGGACTCAGTTAAAGTCAAAAATCTGTATAATATAATTCCCCAGGTAAAACCGCTGTTTGTTTCGAAGGAAAATCACTCCGAGAATTTTATTTCTCGAGGAAAAAGATATTTCAAAGTCGTATTCGTTGGATTGAGTGCATTCTCATAACTAATTTGCATTTATTCTATAGAAATAAGAACTAATTGCAATTTACCTCCCTAAGGTTTGGTGATGAAATGGAAGCGACTGTGAGCATAAGTCCTCTTGTCCTCCACAAGCTATCAAATTCTTATTTCTAGGACTCTAGACAATGTGATTTCTTATTTGTTCAGACTTGAAAGTGTTGTCAAATTGAAGGGATATCAATCCTGTTATTTAACTCTTACCTGAAACCCAATAATAAGGACTGAACTTGCTATTGTAAGCTACCAATCTTATTTTACTTATTCTATGAGGGTGGTATACAGGTTGTAGCAGAAACGAACCGATGAGTTTTTCTTTTTCTTCTTTTTTTTTTTTGGGTACAGAATTGAACGAATGAGTTTTTCTTTTTCTTTTTTTTTTTTGGTACAGACGAGGACTTACATGAAAAATCAAACAAAGCAAGAGCAAAAAGAGCAGCAGAGCTTAGTTAGACTGTGTAACTAAAAAATGCAGATGCTTAATACAGTGCTTTAGGAGAATGATGGGGAAACTATAAAGTTATCCCTTGATACATGAAAAACAATTGTATGAGTTGCAATTCTAAGTAAAAGTAGAGATGGGGAACTATTTAGATGGGCTGCAAATATAAATGAAGACTTAACTTTGTGAAGGCTGAACTCTCTAGAATGAAGAAAAGAGACCATTGGCAAAGTTAGCAAGCACCATGATATCTCAGGATCACAAAATCATCATTTTAATGATTTGTAAAAGTTCTTTTTTAAAATTTTCAACTCTGTACCATATGGTTTCTTTTCATTTTTCAATTTTCCATGATGGTTTGGTCTACTCGTATAATATCTATTGGTTAAGGGGATGCTTTTGTTCAAAACACCGAAGCATCGGAAGCAGTTTTCATAAATTCAGGGGACAACACACTTGAGCTGATTAAGAGTTCTATTAAGTATTTTTTTTATTCAAAACCAGAATTGTCAATTTCTCCAATTAAATCTAAGATTGCTTTTACAATTTTCTTTTCTTTTTAACCCCCCACCCACCAAAACCCCCTTCTTTGATTCTTTGCATCTGGTGATGACCAATGAACAAGTGAAATTTGATCAGAGGAATACTTTCCATGTCCATTCACCAATTCTATTAATCAAATAAAATCAATAAATAAATCAAGTCCACTCACCTTAGACGTACATTTTCACTTTGATGCTGAAGTACAATGGCAACATCCTTACTTACCCACCATTTTGGCATGACATGTGGCTTAAAGTACTGTTTGGAAACAAAACAAAGAAAATGAATGAGGTCATGAAAACAAGATTAAGAACCAGTGCTTGGGCTTTCATTCATGCCATAAACGCCAACAAAATGTGGAAATCAGACCCTCTCTAATTGCTTGGTGTTGAGTAATACAGATATAACAATTGAATCTTCATGTCTTTGCAGCCACTGAGTTTCCTTGATGATCTTCAGTGTTTGTTTCAACAGTCTTCAAACTAGTGAAAAGTTGGACAGAAGCTAGTTTAATTGAAACCAAATCCTTCTAAGTTGAATTCCTTTAGACACCTATTTAAGATTCATATAGAAGAAACTACATACATATATATGGACCTCCAAGCTACACCAAAGATTGAAAGTTTCAATTTGAATTCCTACCAGATGAAAGTTCTAACACAATGGATCATCTTTGCTGCACTGGTTAGAAAAATTTCCTAAACTTTCTGATAGCATAAATATCTATAGAAAATGAACACTTTGGACTTAATTATTTGTCCGTTTTAGATGAAGCATGACAACCTTGTAAATTTTTTATATACATCTAGGACACCACAGTGAAAATACCAAGCATCAAAACAGGATATGAATTGCTGTCTTGAAGCAAAAAAAAAAAAAAAAATTTATAACATCAGGCACCTTGTGTTGAGCTAATATCCCAAATAGATATACAAGAAAAATATCCCAAATAGATATACAAGAAAAACTTACCTTCTTCACAATTTTGATCATCTCCTGTAGAATGTTCCTCTCCACAATTTGAAAATGTACATAATCACCACAGTTCTTTACCATTGTCTCCAGAAACTACACATATGCCAGATAAATATTGAAGTATCCAGAAAAACATGCATCGATATTGTGTGTATCAAAGACAATGTAAAAGAAAAAATTCCAAGAAAAAGTACCGTCAAGGCAAGTAGTTGAACTTTAGGATTCTTAGGCAGCAACCTTTTCTTCACAGCTTTGACAATGACGTTTGCATCCCTGAGCAATTTAACAAACAACTACCACAGTTTATTCTATCTACTTCTTCGAATCACAAAAACTAACTGAAAATCAGTAATAATCATCAAAATCCACACTACAATTTAATCCCCTCCCCCCTTGAATTTGACATGATAACAAAGCATAAGGATTAAAACTTTCGAATTTCCGGATTTAAGCCCCAACTCTTTCATAATCAACATAATAACACGATAGGAAGCTTCTCCTAAAAAAAAAAATAAAAAATTTATTTCTTGTAACAACAACAACATATGTACTAGAAGAAGTAAAAACTCAAAATTGGCTTTGGAGTACATGATTTCCTCTGCTTTTAATACCACAATAGGTAGCTTCTCTTGCCATTGTTTGTTCTTCTTAGTAGCAGAACTGTGACTCTCACGGACAACTAATCAAACATTTGGGGGGCATTCAGAAAATTGACACAATAACACCACCTGCAAAGAAAACAAGATGAAAAGATATAGTACCCAGCACCTGAAAACATAAAATCCAAGCACTAGTATAATTACAGCCTTTACATTTTCCAGAATAGAGAGACTTCAGCCTCTGCAGCTTCACTCAAGCTACGCTTCTTACCAAACCAATTTCCACCTCCTTAAGTATCTCCCTCTCTTTCTTTGCATTTTTCTGTGTGTGTCTAGTATGTGGGTATTTTGAAAAATGTTTGAAATTTGTTCTTTTGGAGATTACGTATATATATATATATATATATATATGTATATCGAGAGAGAAAAAGAGAGAGAAATATGGGATAAGAAAGAAACCTCCGATAGTGGTGGAGCTGGGGTGAGCAGTGACCAGTGGCATCCTCCGATGGTAATGGTGGATGGTATAACAGTGGCATCAGGTACCGTCGACGTGCTCCAGCGGTGGAGGTGGTGCCATGGAGGGGCAGCCTTGGGCGACTTCGAGGGGAAAGAAAGTTTTTGTGAGAGAGAGAGAGAGAGAGAGAGAGAGAGAGAGAGAGAGGGAAAAAAGAGGCTAGGGTGTGTAAAATGTCAGAGGGAAGAAATGGGGGTAGACTTAGGTGACTTCCGCCGGGGGGGGGGGGGGGAAGAGAAGAGAAAGGAGAAGAGAGGGCTAGGGTTTGCAAAACACAAAGAGGAAGAAAAAGGGGGAAACAATTTTTGCCATCAACGACGCTATTTTTTATAATCGCCGTTGCCTAGCCATTGGGGGACCTATTGCGACGGCCAATGAACTGTCGCAAATAGGCCGTCGCAATAAGGGCCTGACCCCTTTCATATGATAAAACGAGATCGTTTTCCGATACTTTTTTGCGACGGTTGTCTTTGTTGTCACAAAAAAGTCATCACAATCAATTTTATTTACGACAGGGCTAGTGCCATCGCCAATAGTAGTATTAGCGACGAAAAATGAGCCGTCGCAAATAGGTTTGGTTGCAAATGACCTATTTTCTTGTAGTTAAACATGATCACATCCTTATTTTTTATCATTTGTAGGTGGAAAGCATCTTGTTCCAGTGGTCTTGGAGATGATGATCTGCATTAAAGACAACTTTTCTGCATGGTATTAAGAATATGAATGTTTGCCTGGAACTCATTCTAAGCCTTTTTTTCACTCCTTAAGATAGATATGTAGAAATAAAAGCTTATTATTTTTATTATATGTTGCTAATGTAGGCGGGTGTGAGTGTGGCCTGAGTTGGATCAGTTGCTACTGGATGAGGACAATGCAACTGTTGCAACTCCTTACACTACTGCTGCTGTGTTAGATAATGTGTTATATTTTACAACCTATCGGACAACTTCTTTTTTTTTTAGAGAATTTATAAACTTGATAGGCATTATGCATGTTACAAACAAAGAATGTTTTAAATCTTGGATTTTAGGGTTTTACTTAATTATATGCTTTTTATTTCTATAACCTA